>JABCPV010000021.1:0-336719 GCA_016584345.1 Suillus ampliporus
ACACCTGATACTATCACATTGGTTTGTACCTCTGTGATGGTCTTTACTTCTCTTCGTTCTCCACCAGCACGCTGGTTTGTACCTCCGTGATGGTCTCCTTACTCTTCTCGTTGGTCTATCTACTTTCAACGCACCCCAAATTCGACAAAAGTTTCAAAGTTACTCTTTCGATGGTCTCATAGCCGCCGTTTGGATGGGCAAGCTCTGCTTGCGTGTCCACCTAGTAAACTTGACGCCCGACGATGCGGAGACACGTTCGGATTTGGATAATCCTTAAGAACACCCTCCGCTAGAACGTACGTAGGTGCACGCGAACGACCAATTGGTCACCCGCATTGAGAGCAAGTCTAGGTAAAGAACGATATGGACAATCGATCGAAATACACTTGACTTTAATCATTTCCAGCTCGATAGTTTGTACTATCGCGCTCATCGTGCCCCGGTTGTGTAGCATCTTATCCTGATGCTAGCATTTGTTCCTTCTTCTCTAACTACTATTACTACTACCCAACTGTTTGTACGGTTGTGTAATATTATCTTACCCCTTGATAGTATGTATTGTCGAGCTATCGATCGAAGTACACTTGACTTTACTGCGAGTCTTCACTTCTCTTTGTTCCTTCTTCCACTGATCCTGCCAATAGCCCTTGCCTTCGGACCAGGCGTTGCTCCCAATCAAGTTTCTGTCGTAGAGGACGCGTCCTCACTGCACGCGCACGAGAGTCACGGCACTCTCATTACTCCATTGAATCTGCCGCTTGTCGTGTAATTATGGCCGGCTGAAGCCATTACTTCGTCGACCATGCAGCCCAAACTCTCTTTTGGTGATTTGGTGAGTTTATGGTCGGAAACTTAGCATAACCTTACCAAGCTTAGTGCGCGCACCTTCATTTCATCATCATTATAGCCTCTGGACACACGCATTCGCCATCACCGTCTGTTTCTCGTCTGCAACCCGCAAAATCCTAATCTGCCACCTGTTCCTTCCCGCAGCGACATCTCCACGTAAGACTCACCTCGCACCTCATGTTATCGTGTATCGCCAGAGGTGGACCCAGAAGATTTCTCACCACGGCACCTTAAGATATCTACTTCCCCTCGACCCCACCATCATACAAAGCAGACACAGCAGGGCAAACTATCGTTTCCAGTGACGAAGACTTCTTTGATCTTGAGTGATGGAGGAAGAATTTCAAAGACAGGCGCAGCAATCTTGCGAAGAAAATGCATTTCATGTGATGAGCGCTTGGCAGTATTACTTAGCTTTTGGCCATTTGTATGAATAAGTTGTACTACTATATGATGTATCGTGGTGCATGGCACAGCAATCTTGCTAAGAAAATGCATTTCATGTGATGAGCGCTTGGCAGTATTACTCGTCGTCGTCGTCGTGGTGATTTTTGAGTTTTTGGCCATTTGTACGAATAAATTGTTGGGTTGTACTACTACATGATGTATCGCGGTGCATATGTTACGTTGGATGTTGCATAATTAATTCAACCAAAAGAGCAAGGGGACGAGGGGATGGTGGAATAGTTGCATGATATATTTAACTAAAAGCAGAAGGGGACGGGGGGACAGTAGAATAGTTTGATCATCTATTTAGCCAAAAGGAGAAGGGGACGGGGGGACGGGGGGACGGTTGCATGATGTGTCCAACCAAAAGGGGAAGAGGACGGGGGGACAGTGGGAAAGTGCCGTACACGACTGTAACCAAAAGAGGAAGTGGCACGCGGGCCAAGCACAGAAAACACACTGATGGGAAAAAGAAGCCGCGGGGACGGGGGGACGGTGACATAAATAATTTCCTTAAAAGGCAAAAGGTGGACGGGGACGTCTGCGGGGGTGTAAACGGTCGCAACATAAAGGTAGGCCACTGCATGATGCGCAGGCTGAAGTCACCAGTGGTACGAACGAGGCGCTGCCGTTTACTGGTGATTGAAGTCACCAGTAGTACAAACGAGGCGCTGCCGTTTACTGGTGACATTACACCCTGCGCATCATGTAGTGGCCTTTGATGCGCAGGGTGTTAGATAATTATACATATCCTGCGCATCATGTCGTGGCCTTTGATGCGCAGGTATAGAAGGATGGTACGTTGTCCGACTCACCTGCATCGTACAGTTTCACGCCCCATTTCCCTTTGATCTGCGTAGCACCCTTCAGCTCCGCGATGTGTTCCCGTAAGTCTCGGTGTTCCTCCTGTTGGGCAGGCGACGGATTATCGATGTTCTGCAGCCGTTCAAGACGTTTGAGCTGCACGACCAGCTCATCCGTGTGCGTCTGCATCAGCTTCCTCAACGCTGCAACGCGATGTTGCCCAGACGCTAGGGTGAGCCCTGCCGTGTCCAGGAAACGCACATGGGGAAGTGCGTTGATATCCGTCCACGGTACGTCGAGGGATTGGTTCCCTGACAATCGACTACGCTCGATGATAATCACCAGTGCGTTCTTCTCGTCCATCGACTGGATTCCGTGACGCTCAAAGGACGTCATCATCTTGTTGATCTCTGACATCTTTTCAGGCCTGTCGTTGTAAGTCCCGAAGATCAGCGGATTTTCCAAGTCCAATATATTGATGTATCCATTCCCTATCCTTGCAGTCTCTACTTCCTGGTTCAACCGCTGCGCTTCCGCTGCTGGATCGTTCTCCGGCATCTTCGCTTGGATCGGTCTTGTATCCAACGAAAACCCACTGTGAGTCGTTTCCTGCCCTTCCGTTATTGATCCGTTAATTTCAAATCATATATCTTGCACTTACAGCGTTGCTTGGCTCAGATTTCTTGCGCGGAGGCATCTTCAATCCGATCCCAGGTGAGTGTTGCAGTTATCACTCGCTATCAAGTTTATCGATCCTTTGATCTTTCCCTCCCATCAGTATACCCTGCCCATCCGGCCCTGAAGCGCCTCATGTTCGACCCCTGGCTTCTCTCCCATGTCACTTATCATTTGCTTATTTGTTTGTTATATATATCTTTATATCTTTATATCTTTATTTCTATTGGTTGCTTAAAATAGTACAGTATATACATACTACAGTATATACTCTATGTAAATTTTACAACAAACCTCCGCATTTCGTAGTGGCTTTTGATGCGGAGGTTTTCATATTTGAACATCAATCAATCAATCATAGTGTACTTTTACCCTTTGCGCATTGTAAACCATGTTGAAATGTGCACATGTATGTTATTATAGTGCAATCATAGACCTTGCGCATTTTGCATCCTGTTCAAATGCGCACATATATTTTAAAATGGGTAGATTCCGGGTGTCTAACCCGAACCCACTTACAAAATAGCCCTATAATATCTATATCCATATCCGTTTGCGCATCCGTGTGTGTACCTACATGCGCAAGTCATATGTTAATGTACTTGCATACATGTTGCGCATACTTTAGTGTATCGATATGCGCACGTATCAGTGTGTGACCATCAATATTTCATTTCATCTATTGTATTTTATATATGCCGCAATAATCATGCATGCTTTTTGGTACCTGTGATTTTCAAAAGGGGTAAAAACCACCTCCTAACCCGAACCCACTTACAAAAGCCCTATATAATGCCTGCAGGTACGCGCCAGGAGGGGACAACGAGGTTTGTCGCGCTAATGACTGGAAAGAGCGTGAAGACGAGAAACGGATGTCAAGGTCATATGGAGTGGCTCACCTTCAAGTCTGATGTAATGGGCTTCCGAGCTACCGGGCATGATGGCGCGACGAGGCAAACGACGAACGACACGGGACAGAGTCAAGGATGAGCTGAGTGGTGGGATAAGAAAGGATGTAGGATATAGGGACTGTGGACGGAGTTCTGGTGAGAGGGAGAAGAGAAATGGGTGAGGGTTGAGGGTATGCTGCACGTGTATGCTAGCTGTTGATGGCTGGTCGGCACGATAGACGCTGGTCCTGATTCCAGCGAGCGCTAAGACCAAAATATAACGGCAGCGGGAGAGGCTCCGTTAATGAAGTGGGGAATGTCGTCAGCATCATTTGGCGGGGTACGATGGGTCAGGGTGCTGAAATAGACTTCGCTGGAACGGCCATGCGAGTTTCAGAGTGCCCTATACTGTTATCGAGGTCGTTCTTCGCGTTTATCACCCAGATTAGTCATTTAGCACGGCAGAATGTAGAACTCAGTATATTTAATAGCATAAACAATAGAAATCGGTGAAAAGGACATCAAGTGAGAAAATGCGATACATTCTACACAAGTCCGGTTGATCTAACGCCATGGAGGAGGATGGCAGGGAGTGTCGTGAAAACAAAGGAGACGGTTTGCGAGGGCATAACAGGTTGAACACAAGCCTAAGGCAGCGGACAGCGAAACGAGCGACGAAGAAAATGTAAGCGTGAATGGGAGTTTGAGCAAGAGTTGGAATTGGCATAGAGGCGAGAGTTTGAACACAGACAACCTGTTTTGAGCTAGTGTCTCTGGTGCAAAAACATCTACTTGCGTGCTGTTGCCTAGGTCGTCTTCTGATTCTTCCACTTGGGTACTGCCCGCAGTGAGAAGCGCCGAGCCACGAGCTCCTTTGCCAGTACTAGTGTCGGAGATTTGAAACAGACTTCGGCCGTGAGATGCTATGAGGAGTTGGAGCGATAGGACGGCGGTGATGTGCACTTTCTGGTGTTTGCCGAGACCACATGACCTCTTTCCAAGTACGTTCGAGATATTGATTGATCCACATTCACCCTGCTTCTGTTATGTAATATTAGTATTCGACCCTTCGAATCATGTGTAGCACTGATGTTTAACATATTGCAGATAACAGTGCACCTCATCTTCGGCGTTCGCATCATCGTCGAACATATGTCAGTTCAGACTGAGACACAGCATTCCCCTCCCGCCCTGACATCGACAGCATGTACTTCAACAATCAGGAGCTTCAGACTTCCCCATCCTTCACTGCATTCAAGCCGTCCAGCGCTCACCAACCTCTCTGTCAATCTCAGCCTGGTATCAGATCAGTGCATCTAGAATACACAATTCTTAGAGTGTTTCTGCGTGAATGAATTGGCGATTTGTTCCGAATTAAGGTTTCTCATGCAACCTCGGGGATCATTCCGCATCGTTCTGCATCATTCGCCTGAGCTCCGTTTCCGGAATTCTTGCCTCAAACTCAAGTGCGCGCGACCGCTTTGACATATCCCCATTCGCGAACGCCATGTCATCCAAAGGTTGTGTAGGATCCAGAGTAAGCCAGAAGGACCACATAATAAGGAGCGAGGTGATGAATATCGATCTGTATGGTCGAAGTGAGTTCGGAATACGATATGGGCGGAAGGATAGGTTTACCTGTTCGCGAAATGTCGGCCGGGGCATACGCTGAAAGGCATGTCGTTTAAATAACCAATAGCTGAGAGACGGGGCTTACCGCCGACCAAACCCGTAGACAAAGAATTTCAACTCGTGGTCGTCAATCCAACGCTGAGGCTTGAATGCATTAGGCTCAGGGTAGACTTCTGGATCTCGAGAGATGGACCTAAGCTGGCAATAACGATCAGGTCCTTCGTGACTTGAAGTACGATGCTTACCAAAGGTTGCCGATTACCGTAGTCCCAGCTGGAATACAATAGTTCTCCTGATGTCGGATCATCATTTGTAAGATATGCTTTTCGGATATATTACTTGCCCAGATCACTTCTTTGCTTGTTTGGTGAGCCAATACTGCAGTGTGAACGTTATAAACTTCAAATACAAAACCACGATGAAATACTCACCACCGCTAGTCACGGGTCTCCATCTCAAAGCTTCAGATATGAAGGCATTCAGGCGAGGAAGGGATTTCTGGTCGGCGAAGGTCGGCGCTTTGGTGGAGAAATAATTGAATCCATAGAATTGCCTTAGGGAATCGAGCTACCTCGGTGCCTTCCGATCACTACATCGAGCTCGGCCTGAACTTTAGCTTGCTCCTCGGGGAAACATACAGCAGCCATGAGTACTGTGCATATTGCCCCAGAAATCTGACCCTCATTTGAGCCATATATCTTCGGAGACAACAGAACAACATCTCACCGTACTGGACCCACCTGCAAAAAAGACCCCAGCAAGAGAGGCTATATCACTCTCTGACAAACCATAAACATGACTATTTTCTAGGATGAATTTCGCGAACGAAGGGCCGGTGTCCGCTTTGCTCTGCTGCGCAATAACTCAGACATTTATATGAAGATTAGCAAGACAATGCATACCATTTGCTCTTTCACGCGGTTCAGGTGGTCAACGTTTAGTTGCCTTCCCTCTCAGCAATCCATTTTAAGTCCCGGCCATACCAAGGAAGGTATTTAAGCCAAGGGATCGAGTCCACCAGGTAGTAATTACCAGGGTGGAGGATTTTACCAGCCATCACCATGAGTTCGCCAACCTCAATGACTTCGGGATCAGTCGCAGACGTGGGCGTATTCTTCCCATATGCAACTTTCATAATTGTCGTCGCAGCATAACTTCAAAACACCTGTGAGCAATGTAGTACTATCGCACCCGAAAACGCTTACGTTATTACATGGTTCTGGAAGTTGTATGGATCATCAAGGATGTCGAGGACAATTTTCTTTGCGTGTGACATCTGCAGGGGCTGATAGGCTGCAACTGCCTTGGGCTGGAGATGCGTATGAAGTGCGCTGTATCACGTTGAAACAGTAAGATAGGACAGGGGAAAGTATCGCGGAGTACTAACCTACGCATGCGACGAACTCTTTGCCCAAAGGGCGCAAATGGGAGGGCTGGCAATCCGTCATCGAGCATTTCTACAATAGAAACCGCGCGAGGACGATCAGCTAGTAATTTTCCCTGATTCTCCATGATATCTTCCGCGGCCTGCAACAGAAAGTCGAGCCTGGGTGTGACAACTCGGCGTGGAGGGGACTGACTTTGTAACGGCCGATAACAACGACTCTATTCCTAAATCCTGACCGAATAGTGATCAAAGGACCGTACTCGTTAATCCATTCTGCTATAGTTAGAAATGCGCTTATCAGCGATAGGACACAATCAGCCTTAAAAACAATGAGTCAACTGTGGATTTTACCTGCGAGGCGGCAGAGAGTGCCTACGGAGCATCGAAGTGGTAGGAGACGGTGGGAGTGGAAGGTGACTCTTTGATCGACGAAGGTAAGCCCGAGACATCAATCCTATTATCCCAAGACAAGCCGCTGCGCGCAGGACGAGCTCTATGTGCTCAGAAATGCACATGTTATGCAGCTGCAGCATGGCCAATGGAAGGAGCGCAAGGAAAGGTTGGAGGGAAATCATCGTAAGTTGTGGTGCATTCAAGTTATGAATGGCTCTTTATGTACCATATGCCGATTGTAGCTACCCTGAAAAAAATAGCCACCTGGTGTGGATACGATGCAGCACTGCTGGCCTGTAATGGTTCGCTCATGCTGGCAGCACCTACTCACCAAGAGAAGCCGTTGAAGAGCAGGGTCGTGACCTCCGATCATCATACACTGTTTCATAATACACCTAGAGTAAGGCAATTATACCAAGGGAGACCCGAACGAGAATCTACTTTCAATTCATTTTGCAAGCCTACCCATTGGTGCCACGTCTTCCGGGATTCTGCATGCAGCTGCATACACAGAAGCGAAATTCACTGGGCAGAACCGGCAGAAATGGAACCATAACCTATTCTGCCGCTTGACTGCATCATCATCATCATCATCATCATCATCATCATCATCATCATGTAGGCTTGGGTTTGTAGGACCCAGGACCAGAATTGGATTGAGAACCGAAGTGAGAGATGGAGACTGAGGAGGAACGTGGGAAGGCCCCGCTTCCGCTGCTACCACCACTCTTCCTGGAGCCAGAGCCTGACCGCCCGCTCCCTGCCTTGACACCAACATCATTGCCGCTGCCACTCCCCACAGAACCGTCGGCAGAGTTCAGCACAGAGGGTCCACTGCTACTTGACGCACTCCCGGGAGAGCGTTCGCGACTGGGGGCAGGCAAGGTCAAAGACATCGAAAGGGGCAAAGGTAGAGGCAACTCCGTCTCTCCTTCTCCCTCGCCATGGTGCGTCTGATCTAGCACCTGTTCGGCCCACTCCCTCGTCGACGAACTCTGCCATCTCGTGTCCAGATCTGCGGAAGCCCTATCGTTGGTCTGTTCTCCGGAATCCGCGTCCTGGGACATTCCTGCAACGGGCACGTGCACGACAAGCGATTCTGAAGAGCTCGTCTCGCCTTCTTTGGCTGCATCTTTATGTGCGTGGTGCCGGCGGGATTTCTTGCGGTCGCCCATGACGAGAGGGACAGTCCCAACGATCTTCTCCTTCTCCTGCTCCTTCCCCTGGTTCCATCCACATCCATCCCACCACTCTCCATCCCACTCTCGCTCTCCCCAACCACACTCTCACTCCCCTTCCGAGTAACACCAACCACAGCGGGCGTACGAGTCCTCCGTTCCCTCCTCTGCGTCATCTCCCTCCTCACGGCATCCAACACGGCATCCACAGCAATAAACCCTCCCGTCCTACCCACCCCAGCCGAACAATGCAACAGCACAGGCGACGCGCACCCGAGCGCAAAGGTTGCAACGCCTGTCTTGGGGTCCAGCTCAGGATTCCGCCACCCCGTCCCAAGCGGCGGGGACGAGAAAAAGTCCTCTCTTCGCGCCATTAGTTCAAAGCTCCTGATAGGCGATCCAGAAGATGGGGAGAGTGAACCAGAATTAGAGCCGGAGTTTGATTGCGAGCTAGAGGGTGATGGGCCTGGAGTGCTTTCTTGGACGGCACGCTCGACGCGTTTCACGAGGTCTAGTACGAGGATTATCGGGCACGTTCATATCCGGCCAATCTAGGTACTGCAGATGTGTCACTTTTCTAGGTGGAACGCCTGGGTAGCCTCGATGGCTGAGCGCAAAGGTTCTCATGATCATGCTTGGTTGCTTCGAATCCTTTTCGCGCTCACGTGGGAATAAGAGGAACCCAGCGTCAATGAGTGTGTTGGAGGGCGCAGAAGGTGAGATGGGTGGGGATGTGTCAAGGAGCTGGAGTTGAAGAGGCCCGTAGGATGAGTCCGTCCAGTACGTCCCGCATTTAACCATCGTGTTCTCGATCTCTCGAGTGAGGATTACGATCACATGGACGTTCTGTTCCCAGACGAGACTAACAATTTCATCAGCATCCGCGAAGACAAAGAGCTTGATAGGAAACAACTCACGTCCAAAAATCGACGAATGTCGCAGGTAATGTTACGATGTAGCGCTTGCGCGTGCCCAGGGGCTGCACGTACGACGCGTTCACGTAATCATCTGCAGGTGACGGGTCGAGTGGTTTATTGGGAGGAGGAACTACCGTCATGTTGAATTGCGGCAAACTCATGCCCGTGGCTGAAGAAGATCCCTGACCGATAGCTGACACAGGTCCACGCGGCAAATGCCCCAAGTGGGGTGTGTACGTGGGCATGACCAATGGTGAGGTGGTTTTGGGCCCTGCACTTTGAGGAGATCTTGGCGGTAGATGTGTGCCCTGTCTGTGTCCTGTGCCCTTCTAAGAAAACTGAATGATCGCGATAACAAGTTGCAGCACATACCTCAATGTTCTGATTCGATGAAGCACCTTCATGATCGACGTTCTGGGAAACATAATCACGACGGGAACGCTTCAAGGGTTTCTGCGTGATATCAGACTTATTGCACGAACGCTTAGCTTTCACGGCGACGCACAGAAAGTCCTGTAGTTAAAATATTCCCAAATTTCCGCTTAGACTGCTGGACTTCGCTACGAGGTTTGCTCTGGAATCTGGATGAAGAACAGGTCAGAGGCAGCAATAAATTTCATCCAAAGTGATCTCATAAAACCACGCACCGAGCTTTCACTAGCGGTTGCTTCACCGAATCCGCGGACTCCTAGAGGGCCGTGATTATAGCTCATTACAAGTACTTGGTCGAAGAATTGGAACAGTGGACACTGGACAAGACTTGAAGTAGTGTGAGAAGGGATTGGAACAAGCTCAGAGCCGAATGACCACTGGAAGCTTGAAGGCTGTGGCCACTGCACGTTGAGTCGTTGACTTGAGGCGCTAACTTTATGTCGGCGTAGCGCTGACTGCCAATCGCCAACGCTGGATACATACGACTAAATGAATGTCCCAGTCAAATAGTAATATAAGGTAGACAAGGTCTTTCAGTCGGCCATTACCATGCGGCTGTACACTTAGCTTTGCACCAAGCACGAAAGATATTTCGTGAGTCCAGGAGATGGATGTTCCGAACAATGAGGTGAAGTTCTTGAAGCGGACGCCGATGACGTGGTGGCACAGAATGACGACAGCACTGTGCGGTGTTCACGACATGAGTAGTTTGCATGAGCACACCAGGAACTTGACCAAGATACTCATAACATTATTCACCAGATCATACAGGGATCGTATCCAAGAGATCGTCATCATCAGTCGTAGTAAGGAGGTGGGCCTCGTAGCGAGCAGGTAGGATCAAGTATAAAAGGTATCGCAAAGTTCAGAGGTATCGCAGCAAGACGCAGAAAGTATGATGAAGCAAGAAATATAGATCGTGAAGATGAGAGCGGAAAAATCGTTCAACATCAATAGAACAGTTCTATACTTGGAAAAGAAGCCATCCAAGCATGCTATAACGCTGAGTCATCTCAAATTTCGGCCCTCATTGCTTCTTGAAACCACGGTAAAGGTGTGCTCGTCGTGTCTTCAGAGCCCGTAGTGATAGTCGTTCTCGTCACCTCCGTATCGTCGCTCGTAACTGTTGTGGCACCGATACTGCGGATCGTTGGTTGGGAGAGCACCGAATGAGAAGTGAATGAGGGCATCGGACCAAGGATCGACGTGCGGCTGCCTGGTTCCGCGTACGGGTCATATTCCTCAGTAGTGCGGGACATGTACTGCAAGGGATCAGCATGTCCAAACGCGCTCACAGATGGCGAGATAGGACCCAGCGGCCGACTGGAGTTCAGTGATCCAGACGACGTGGTTGCTATGCGTGATTGAGCAGAATTTGCAGAAGGACGAGAAGAATTGGACCCTGAGAGATTGAAAACGCGTGCGGAGGATGCAGGTGCAGAGCCTGAAGATGAGCGTGCAGAGTAGGGGCTCAGGTGCGACCGCATGGAGTGCAGCGACCCTTGCTCAGACACCATGGGATTCCCTTGATGGATGACATGGGGCTGTATGATTGAATACCATTAGCCCACGATTGTCAATGAGGCAGTCTCCAAACTTACGATTCCGAATGTTGTTCTCCGTTCACTTGGGTCAGGTCCCACATTACCACCAAGGAAACCTCCAGCTAAGCTCCTCCAGCCATCACCTGCTTGTGGCGGCTCGGCATCAAGAACATCAATTGTGATACCAGCACCATTTGACGAGCCCGTAATCACGGACAACGAGTCTCTCCACGCACGGCGACTGGACAACGGGACAAGACCAGGTGGCAAAGGTGTACCCCTCGTTGAAGCAGTTGAGAAGGGAGCTGGTGCTGGGATATCGAGAACATCTACGCCTGTGGGGGACAATGGGCTGTGATTCCTACTACCCATCAAATCATATGGATCATCATATGCTGGGGGTGCTCCACTCGGTATGGGTGGTGCGAAGTCCGCGGCACTTCCCCTCTGACTCGCAGGCGTGATTGCTCTGGAAGGAAGAGAAACAGGGGTGCCTATACGGGAGACTGCGTCATGGTACACCGTGTTCCCGGATACTGCGCTCTTAGCGCTCACGCCGGACATTGGACGCTCTCCTGCAGGGGTATGGCCTACACCAAGCCTGCGGCCGAGCAACGATTGCGCTGCCTCGGCGTCTTTATCGGACCCTTTCCGCGAGCTAGGTCTCGATGCGCTGCGAGATGACGAGGACCCAAACCAGCTCCTTCGCAGACGGGAGACGGAGTTGCGCCAGCTGCTGGGCCCTGAAATGGGCAGGGTGTTCGCGGAGTCATCATCTTGCGGGCTGCGTGGGCCGAGCTCCTGGACACGAACGCGGCGGGCGGTGAAGACCTTTGAGTCCTCAAAGTCACTCGTTGGGTAAGATGCGCTGCGCACAGATTTTTCCTTCTCGTTAAGTAGGGACCGGTCAGAAGGTTTGCGGGTAGCAGCGCCCTCGAAAGGTGGAGGCGGGAGGAGGGGCGTGATGTGGTCGGGTAGAGAGGGATGGCTTGCACTGTACATGCGCAGTGGGAATGTTTCCTCCGGCTCCTCCTCATCGTCAATTCGGAGGAGCTCACCAGGAGGCACGATGTGCCCCACCAGTTCACTGTTAGGGCGCGTAGGGAAGCCATCACCATTGTACGCCTGTCCAAAGCGCCCTGAGCCAGGCACCACGACACCATAGTCTGTGGAAGCCTGGGAGGACCTTGTTCGGTCTGAACTCGTGCTTCCTATAGTATGAGGTGGTGCGGCACCGGGTGGAAGTGAAGATACTGGTCGTGGACGGCGTGCAACATCAGGAGCACTGGTGCTTTGGCGGAGGAAAGAATCTGCTTCTTCACCGCTGTCCCGAGGAGACCCCACACCAGCTGGACGGCTCTCCTCGTCCCCAGTTGGATTGGGCGTAAGGACATTCCATCCGGTCCATATAGGTGTGATAGCTCTGGAATCTCGTCGGCGCGAGTTCCAACGGACAAACCAGATGAAAAGCAGAAGCAAGATGATGAACAAGGCGATGGCACCGATGATGATGCCAATGAGAGCGCCTTTAGATAGGGTGGTGGCATTTGAAGACGGTGATGATGTGGCAGAGGTAGAAGAGGATGTAGAGGTAGATGACGCTGATGTAGACTTATAGGATGATGATGACGAAGTAGGTGTCGCAGAGGTGGTAGGGGTGGTGAGAGTGGGAGTGGGAGTGAGGGAGACCGCAGTGGATGTTGTCGGAAGAGATGAGGTTGCGGCTGCTGGCGAGGTGAGACCACCGTAAGTCCAAGCACCGTCACTGCCCAAGGGGATCTGGAAAGCAAGGATGTCAGTATGTCACGCAATGGATATTTAAGTTGTCTGTCTCAAGCGCATCTGCTTGGAGGATGTATACCAATCTGCGCAGTATATCCGCAAGCAAATGTGCAATGCAACATCAAAGAAATTCAGGGAACAAAGAGAAGAGTACTTACACTTGGACCGTAATATGTGAGGGGAAGCTGAAGGGTGGTCTCGCTTGTCACAGTTTGCCCAGCAGCATTAGTGTACACGGTAGTTGACAGAGTCATCCATGGAGGTAACTGCTGGATAGTAGCCATGAGTTATACAATTGAATCCTCGTTGCGGAGGAGTAGTCGTGATGAGTGAGCGAATGAGAGTGACTTTACACCCGGCTTTTCAGTCACAAACGTGTAGCACAGAGATCACGAAACTTACTCACGAATTATAGAGGATAAATCACAAGAATTATCCTTAAAGAAGAAGACTGAAATCGTGAGGTAAAGATGGGGTGCGCGAAGAACAAGGAAATGAGGAAAAAGCAGTAGAAGGACACGTGTGGGTCAAAACCACAACCTTCACGCGGTTCATTCTTATCACGTGAGTTGAGCTTCTACGCACGTGATGTCATTTACCGCGGTACGCCGATAACAAGCTTTAACGTTTAACTTCAACTTTAACTTGTCTAGTAGGTTCACTGTTTGGATGTCACTCACTCAATCTATTATGCGTGACACCCAGGTGAGCGTGGGTACATATTCTCTGGGATCGTTTATGTACTCTGATGCTCCTGTTCATGGATAACGATTAATTGTTTCAGCGGGGCGTTGAGTTGGGTTATGGGTCCCCCGAGCCTACGCAAGAAGACGCACGTGAGATCAATCTCCTGGATTGGAGGGATGCAACGACACAGACAGGCGTTTACGACTACACTCGGTTACGTCGAGTCAAGACCCTCAATGGGAAGAACTTTTGGTGCACTGCGTTCGCTTCGAGCGATCCTCACGAAAGCTTGCACGCCGGCAGAGGGAAAATATTCGGCTTTGAAATATCTGCTGCAAAGGATGTCCCCCCTCGCTTTCCCCGAGCTTCTTGAAGCACTATGTTGGTAACTCGTCACATAATTGTATCGTTATTTTCATGTTTATATATTAGCCTGCATTGAAATGCGTTGGCGCTTTTACTCCTCTCTTTAGCCTTATCGCTGTTCAAATCTTGTCTTTTGGGCGCTATTGTTAGTATCGGCACAGGTATAGATCGCGCGCAGTAAAAGTGGGCGGTGTCTCCTCTATTGGTGTGTCATAAATTGATTGTCCACTTACCGCTCCCAATTAGTTCTGTTCCAACTACAATCCCTTCTTAGCCCCCGTTCAAGAGAGCTCTCGCTGAAGTCCCTCCGTCCATATGACTACCCAAACGCGGTACCGCCACACATGCTACCTACAAATCCTGCTTCCACTGCTGCTTCCATCGCATCGCAAATGATGTTTTCCCTCACCTGTTGCCGTCTCCCCTCGTCTCCAAATGCTTCCTGCAATTAATGCTGCCGCGACACGCGTCGAATTGCAGCATTACTGAAACCGCTCTTTATGTAGCACTTTTCTGTATGATGGCGCATGTTGTTCTCACTGACTAGACTTGTTCTTTGACTTTTTTTCAAGCATTCGTTCCTTTGCGTCGGTTTGATACTGCCTTATCTGCTTGATGGACGCATTTTTCCTTCTCATATTCTCAACAGGTGCACTGCTCTGGCGAACAGGTTTATTTCTCATCAGTAAGTGAGTTGTTTGCAGTTGCCATTCGCATCTTCGTTAATTTGCCACTTGGGTCTACTGTAGCAATGACCATCTTCGTTTGGTTTTGTGACATCTGCATCATCCCATATCTTTAGTTTGGTAATGCAGGAAGGATGATTTCCCCCTTTCGCATCGTGCTATGTTTGTCCTCGACACTTCTTTTCTCAGGAGCTCTTCCATTTGCCTCTGTGGTCCCTCCGCTACTGTCTCCGACGCCTACCACAGGCATCCAAACTCCTTCATGATCCTAGCTGCTCCCCCCTTGTTTGAAGATCGGGTCGTTACCAACGCTATGTCTAGTACCCTTAGCAGTTCCTTGCTTTTGCGCTTGACCTTCATCACTGCCCGACGTCGATTTACATGGTGAGCTCATGGGAATCAGAGGTTCTGCACTTGCGACTAGACCGTTCTGTTTAATTGCTCCTGTGTACACAGATCGTAAGAATGTCGTGCTGCAGTCTTTAACATCCCACCTGATGTGCTGCCTCATATCTATCGAGTCTTCTCGCTAACTGGAACCGAATTTTGTTGTCTGTCCATCACTCAATCAAGTTTTCATAGGATATCTGATAAGGCATGGCTCTAGTTGGGCTCTAGTGAACATATGTATGTAATAAATTATACATAATTAATTATCGAGCTCGTCCGATTTCCGACTCGTGCTCCATTGTATCCCACAATATTCCGAACTCGACCTCGAGGCGAAAGCCGTCGACACCATACTCGGACATCGTCTTTGCCGAGTTGGCCTGATGACCTTCAGAAAATGATCCGCAGGGATCCTGTCTGCAGGCCATCCTCGAGGATAGTAGCTGGATAGCGATTCAGAGGGTGACATATCTTGTGCACCAGAAGACGGAGTAGGAGAGAGACATAAAGGTGTTGTCCATATGCGAATACTGCCATCGTGGCCGGCTACAGCTAATGCGAAAGGGTCGCCTGAGAGGCGATTGCATGATATACAAGTCAAATCCTGGTCAGGGCTCGTAGGGTAGATATGATGAAGAAGGTCGGCAGATTCTCTATCCCAAATGAGGATATCACCAGCTACAAAACATCGTCAGTGGAGATCTGGAAAAATCGGAGCGGGAATCAGACATTTTCCGGCGCAGAGTATGAATTGATCGTTCTTGCCACCAAACGTTGATCCGACATATTCAATGGAGACTGTGGATGAAAATGCATGACGGAGTGTGAGTCTCGCACAATTTTGGGAAGTCCGCCCGATCAATTCCATCTTCCAGAGCTGAGGAGGAGACTAGATATGCAGAGCATAAGCGACAGCCGTGCTGTTCTTATCGCGGACTACGAACCTGATCCCCGAACGCAAAAAGGAGGTGAACATTGTTTCTTGCCAATTTAACATCGTTCACATCCTGAAAAAGTGGCGTTTGACTATACAAGTCAGACGTCAGCCGTGTTGTTATTAAGATGTAAACAAGTAGTTACCCACCTTTCACAGAGACGTGTGCGTGTATTGTACACTGAAACGCTCATGAGCCGTCATTGCTCTTTACATGAGTGGGTTACTTGCCTATAATGCGCTTTTCCACTCTCGTTGGACGACTAGGATGCAGCCCGTTAGGCGCCGCCATTATAGGACCAATGCCTATTATACGATTGCCGTCCGATGTAACAACGACCCGTCGAAGTTCAACACGGCCGAAGCTGTAAGTGTCAAGGACCTTCACGGATGATTTGTATTAATTCTTGCTTTGAAGATATAGTATTTACCTCCCCATCTTTGTCCTACGGAATGTCACGACCCGCGATCTTGTATGGATCAGGACAGAACGTACCAGTTTCACAACTTCACACCCCTCGACAGACAGAATAGACACTTATCGACAGTTAGGCTGTGGAAGTGATGCACAGAGTTCGCCATCACTTACTATTTTCAAGAGGCATCCACTGTATGAAGTGGACCATATGTGGCCGGCGGACGGTTTTTAGGCAAACACCATCCTGGAAATGCTTCAGAATGAAACGGGAACTCTATATTGCATCTCACCCTTGTCCATATCTTTATGCCGCGGGGAGACCTGGTCAACACGTAACTGCCACACGCGGACCTGTTGAGATAATTAACCATCGTGACAACAACGACAATGTCTCTTGAATTCACGAACCAAATTATTTGCTCCGTAAAGCCTCTCTCATGGTAAAGAACGTGGTGATCAGTGGACGGTTCCTTAAGCACGGGTCCGTCAGACTCTTCAAAATTTTCTGTGAGACTAGCAGATTGGCACTTACGGATACCTTGAAGATACACGCTGTGTTATCCCAGCTATCCACAACGGGTAATGTAAACAAGGGAAATTCACAATGATCATGAGACCGTACCTTGCCGTCGCGAGATACTTTCCATCCGGAGAGAATTGCAAGTCTCTCACGAGCGCTTGATGAGGCGATATATCTTGGCTGCATTCCAGAGTCTGCAACCTTCGGGAGAGAACAGACATCGCTAAACGTTGAGCCACATTTCCTCCTGGCGAAGGGGGGTGGGAAGCAGGACCTGGACGCATCATCCAATCAAGAGATTGTGACCTAAAGGTTCTCGGATATGACTGCATTGATATAACAGTCCGAACAGCATCCTTGAAGCGCTCTCGAGCACGTCGTCGTCTAGCCTCATCCTGTTCGTCTGGCGTTGCGTCTGAGGAAAATGATACCACCTCGTCCTGAGTCGAGGGAGGCACTGTGGAAACACCACATGAGGTCGGAGCTGCGCACTCGACATCTTCATCATGTGTCGTTCTCTCAAGTGGTTTGGCGGGAGAAAGTCGCCGAACGTACGAAGGAATTGCACGGAAACTTGAGTAAAAACGATGGGCGATCGTTTTTATGGGCGCAGTGATATGTTTGATGGTATCTAACATAAGGTCCTCTAACCATATGTGACCTCGATGGTGGATGAACACAAATCGTTCCAACACCATCCAGCACAAGGAGGCAGCCAGTCCGAAGGACGTGATGCTCTATCACGATTGGATGAGGACTCGTACGTCGGAAAAGTAATGACTGTACCGTGAATATAGTGGTTAGGATAGGCGTGACCATATTCTATATGCCAAAAATAATGAGCCATGTTGTCATGAAAAGCAAGGATTCGTACGGACATTACTTATCGTGTATGTGACCAACACGAGTCCCACAAAGAAGCATACAACTGCACTGACGAGTAACACGAGAGGGGATCGCCGGATCCATGTCAATACCCACCAGGGTACTCTGTGATTTGGCGAGCGGCTTCATTTTTCCAAATCATTAAAACTCAAGTGGGCGAGAATAATCTGAGGGACTTACTGTATGGCCTGCGTCCAAGCCAAACCAAGTAGACTAGTTGCTATAGCTGCAACGCTGAAAACTAGCGACGAAAACCAAAATGCATTTACAGATATTGACAACGTAGTGTCGGTTTCACGGTACGAGAGCTGTAAAAGCGTTGCGGTGACAACCGAAAATATGGTACCAAACATCGCCAGATTAGAAAGATTGGAGGCCGCATACTGTTGTGAGAGCTGAATGGTTGGGAAACCTGCATCCGCCATGTCAGTTGTAAATAGACGCCTGTTTTTTTAATCATAATTACCGATATCTATGAACATCGACAAAGTCGATGCTACAACGTCAATATGATCCCCAATTTCCGTTGTAAGTCCGTGGACGTATTGTTGCACTGAAACAAGCCGAAAATGACCTGTGGAAGATTCAGCCCGGTAAATTTAGATGTTGCATATTTTCTAGTACCTTTATACTCCGTCAAACAGGAAGCTCGATACTAAATTCGGTTGCGTTAACTCAGTACCACAGCAAAAATGAAAGCTCTTACTTCCAGTTCTCCTGCGAAGGCGTTGATTGAAGTATTCACCGCATCATCCCTGAACTCAGGAAAATCATTCAGACTATGCAACAGCATGCGGAGATCTTCTGCAAAGCCTTCAAACTCCTTGGGGATCGATTCAGTTGCGAAGCCATCCTCTGCCATGAATGTATGAAATTGGAGAGGTTCGTGGTGAAGCTTGCCACGTCGATCCATGATGTTGGGATTCACGAGCATTTCTCTCGACTGGCGTACAATCCTCCGAGGAAATAGAGTGGCCGTATTCTCGCGGAAGATGAACAAAAGTCGGACGAGCCGTTCACGAAGTCTGGATGCAGCCAGTAGCAATGCAGCCGAACTGCCCAATTGGCGAGCCTCGTTATCAAAATGCCGGAGCTGGACGGACGGGTAAGTATATCGATATTCCACAAAAAATTGCTGACCTCTTTGTCCAATCTTTCAACCCGCCTTTTGGCGCATGAAAACGTCAGCCACAGTCGAACAACAGAGTGAGGTGATCACTCACTGCTCAAAATCCTTGAAGGCCGCTATGCCGTCTAAAACGAGCTTTTCTTCCGGGCCAGCCGGATCTTAAAAATCGTCAATGGAGAGTACTCAAAATAGATATTATTCTCACATTGTGGCTCTCTTTCTACATTGTGTCGCGGTTTTCCCTCACCTGGCGCAGAGTCGCGAGCGACGAGCTCTTTCAGCACTCCAAGAAATTCATGTAGCGTTTCTTTCCGCTTCGAGTCCAAGATGAGATCAGAGTCTATTGCGCAACAGTGAGCAAGAAGACGTCATCTATGATTTTTAAATATACCAGCTGGAGTCATTATGAATTAGCCAGGATCTTGGATCGATGTCTGGAAGAACGAACTGTTCTACTTGGAGTTCGTGGTCTTTATAACTTAGATACCTTTAAGGTCCGCACCTCCTGAAATGGAATACGGGAATACAATCCACGCAGCCATGAGGTCGATTATGAGATGCCGCGCCGAGAAGGTCATCCCACAGCGGGTGTCCGTCACGTCGGGGAAAGCAAAGTTATAGAATGTTTCGCCGAAAGGTCCACGACACGATGCAGCACTGCGGAAGGACCAAAAGAACTGCCGAAAGGGGTCGGATAACACAGCCAGACGAGGGGCAGTGGTGTTAATGTTTTCAAAGACCACAACGGAAGCTATCTCCCCCAATTCTGGCCAATGAATCCACAACTGGCAGATGCCATGAGGTATGCCGTAGTACTTCTTGCAAAAATGAAGAGTAAATGATCAGTCTAAGTTTCTAAATGGAACGTTGACTGTGAAGTAACTTCAGGGACACTACGGCCGACGGCCGAGCATCACGGTATACTTATGATAAGGACTTAGGAGGGGTCTTGCAGAAAACGGTCTATCAGCTCTCCGCTTTATCACCCGATCAAAAAGGACTTTCCTAGTCCGAAACCTTAGTCGATGGCTTTAGTCCTTTGCAAGATCTTCAAAGCGAAGCGCTCGTACCTTATGGTACGATCCACCGAAGAGATTTAGCTGCGGCACTGTCCTCTTGGACGTCAATAGCAACCGGTAGATACCTCTGCTCGTTGATATGAAATTCCAATGAGGCATTAATTTATGAAATCGCAATCGGCGGTAGCCATTTTTATCTTCTTACCAAGACAGCGTTGTCCCTCCGAAGTGTAACCTTCCAATGCAGTGATGTTAATCAGGCCATAACCTTTGTATACGGCCTAGGCCAACTTGGATCCCTAATAGTAGTTCTGGATTCTTTCGTTGCAGTTCGCTGCGCCCTTTTCACTGAGATAGAGTCGTGAATCGCGACACTGAGAAGCACATATGATGAGCACGTCAACATGTGACTTTTGGTGCGACCCAGGCCAAACAGTGCTCACGGTGATTACTTGCACCACCGTGACAGTACGCCTGGATTTCATCGTATAACAAAGGCTTCGCTGAAACGATGTCTTCTGATAGCATGCCACGGTGATTTGTGCACGAGGCATCCTTGCTTTGGCAGATAGAAGTCGTCAGAAGAAGCAAGCCCTTCTATCGGTGCGACTAGACAGATAAGGCGCATTAAATCATTGACGCCAGCCTTGTGTTAGAGTTATTGGATAAACACAAGGCTGCCGCAAGCACCTGTAAGTATAGTTACAGTGTGGTGACTTGAGAAATTGCCGCGCCATATTACGTTATGTAGTGTGGGAATTGCTCCATACGCCCTGAGTTGCCCTTCTGCGGCCTGCCACTACAAAAGTAGTCCAAGGCTTATCTTAGCATGAGGGAAAGACGACGTTTTTACTTGAGGCAAGAGTCTAAATTTTATGCAATTGTGCACGTCTAACACAACGCAAGCTACTGCTCATTTAAAGTTTGCAAAAATTTATCGGACTTTAGGTTTTCGCTGATAGATCGCCGGGCGCTCTTTCGTCACTCTGCTTCATCACCTTGCCGCATCAACCAGGATCGAGCAGGAAAAGCGCCCGGATTTAAGTCCTCTTCACTTGGGTCAAGCAAGCGGATAGAATTCCTTGAATGCCGGTATATCATCACCACTAAACCGTCGGAGGTAGCCAACTTGCTGAGATCCACGCTCATCTTATTATTTGGGCGTTTTCAGACCCTACCTTTGTGCTTATGAACTTATCAAAAACATTTTACCTGTGACTCCGACATTTCTCCCGTTCACTTCATCCTATGATCTAAAGAAAAAAATAGGGTTGCGATTTTGCAAATTGACATTGAAAACTAGAATCGCTGAGTTGTACGAAGCGCATGCATAATTTCATATGAAGTTCATTCTGTTTAGCATAGGAGGCGAAAAGGCACGTCGCACAAGCATCTCACCGCAGCATCAACCACACTGCTTCGAATCACTTCCCCCGGCAAATGGCGATCAGATCTGCTCTCGCCGATCCCATCCCTCGCCTTAAATTCTCGGCGAGTTGAGCCTGTTCTTCATGGCGATCGCGCACTTGGTCGTCCAGCCGGGTGTAAAGGGTAACATTAGCTCTATATAATGATCAGGAGGCATGATCATGATCAGTGACTCCACCACAAGACAGGGACATGGTATATTCGAAAGGCACGCACGTGAAGTTCTCCTTGACGCAATCTATGATATCTTTGAACTGGTCGACGATTTCTATATCAATGCGTTTAGCACCCGTTCGAACAATAAATCAAAAGTTGTGTGAACGAGAATTTGATGGGAAGAAAGGGGCAGAAGAAAAACAATGCAAGGGAATAAGGAAGCAACGGCGTACCTTCAGAGCCTTGCAGCCACTCTTCCCTCGAGCAGGTCGACCACTTCTGGACGAGGCCCATGAAAGTTTCCACATTCAGGAACGTACCCATGTTCGCGAACATGCCTTCAAGAGAGAGTTCCTCCGCGGCTCCCGAGCCTGGCTGACTCATGGGAGGGGAAGATTGACGAATGGTGTCGGTGTCAAGGTCAGGCTGCAGTCCATTGTGAGAATTGTCGATACCGGATTGGCTACTGTCATCGGGGCGGACATCTGGCAATTGATGGGGAAGCTCGTCGATCCTGACCCGTTTGACCCTGTGCATATATTCAATCTCGTCAGAGAGCGAGAAATCGGCCTCGTCCTCCTGAACACCGTGGATTGTGCGCTTCACCCTGCGCAACGCGGGATGAGCAGCGACGTTCGACCTGGACCTGTGCGCATCAAGCAGTGCTTCATCCTCGTTTGCTGTCTCTGGCTCGATATCTTCATGGATTCTCTCGAGGAGTTGTGCAGGCTGCAATCTGGCTACAGAAGATTTGTTGGAGCTGAATGTGTGTTCGTCATCGTGTTCTCCGGTGTGAATAGACCCATAGCTTGGGGCGGGCGCCGCAATGACACGAGAAGTAGATATCAACCCTGAGACAACACCTGCAGTGGATATATGCGCGTCATCGAGGCCAGAGATGGTCAGATCTGCTCTTTGGGATGCAGATTTTAGTATAGGGGATGTGGGTCGAGCAAACAATGGCCCTGGATTGGAAGATGGAACGAAAGGCGAGCCTTTGCCACGGAATGGAGAGCTAGACCTGCGTGGAGGAGCTATAGGTTGCATATCAGGCCGAAGAACGCCGCTGAAACGCCCTGACGCGCTAGAGAACGAAGAGTCCGTGGCTGCTTGATGGTCCCCGGTGCTAGGCTTGCCAGCGTGTTTGTGCTTCCCTAACATTCCTGCAAAGCGAGGCCTCTTCTCCGAGTCAGTTTTGTGTGGCGTTGAATTAACTTCATGCTGTAGGCCGCTAGTACTGCGTTGTGGCTGGCCTAGGGAAACCTGGTTACGGAGCGGCATATCAAAGTGGTGTTCAGTGTCTGCATGGCTAGAAGCACGAGATACTGAGCGGGGAACAAACGACTGGCGAGCGCTCATGGCTGCTGCTATTTGATATGATTAAGAAAGAATCTCGGTGAAAATGACTGATCGAATGATGAAGATTGAGTTGAAAGTAAAGATGCGACGTTTGATGTTATCATACGCGAGATTATGGGTTGTTTGGATCGAAAGCTTTTGCCAAACAAATCGCACTTACGCATAAAAATGCCTAAAAACACCGAGGGAAGAAATCAACGTAAGTTATGGCCGATAACTGTTGTCTTGCGATTTAATTTGCCGGGTGGAATATTTAACGAGTAAGATTTTGCAGCGTCCGAGTAAAAACTTCGAAGGAGTGAATACCTGTTAATTATGAAAGGGGGCTGTATTCATACACGGACTTGGGGTCGACTGTGATCGATCGTCGATATTAATGTGGCCACGCTGAAACGCCATGGCGCTTTCCACCCAATCAGTCACAGAAGTGGTTTCATGGCGACTGCGATGAGACGGAAAGCGGATAGCCATGATTGTACTGCTATGTGATTTCTAGAAGGGTCGTTATTGCAATTATTGACGGTGGCCTCGACCAGACGTTGTGTTGTTAAGTTTCCCAAGCACGGTCAATATACCATATGCATGTGTAGATGTTTCCCATCACACGAGGCGTGTTGGAATTCAAAGAGAATAGACAACCTGCACTTTCAACCCCACTACTCCTCCCCCCCGTCCATCCCACCCAGGTATTTCAGCACGGCAAACGGGACATCTGAGTACCATCGGCCAGTATATGGATTTCAATAGCACTAAAAGCGACAAAAGCAATGAATTTACCTTGGTACAGGGGCTCTGTCCATAGCAATCACCACGTTCCGCTTCACCGTGGATTTGACAGCGGCAAAGAGGCATGCTCCACAGCAGATGTGACCGCATGGTGTCAGAGTTGCGTTAGTTGGAGGTGAGAAGCAAATAGGACAAGTATAAGCAGATAGTGGCTCCGGCGCAGGCGATGAGGGAACTGTGGCGTTCAGGGGGGAGACAGAAGGGTTGTGGCTTGCAGCTGGTTCAGGCGTGAATGAAACCATCTTTAGGGGAATGGGATCATCAATGACAATGGGACGCAATGAAGGCGGAATTTGGCATGGTGGTAAGGCAGGGCTAACGACGACTACGTCGTCTGATGGAACATCAGTGATTTCAGAGACTGATAGAGATGTTCCCCTTTGATCCACAACGGAAATTTCTGCACCTGCAGCATCTGACTGAGCCTGAGATGCCACCGACTCTTGGGTGAGGGGTGGAGGCTCCACAAGCTCTAGTTCCTCGTCCATGGGTAAGCCTAGCATGAAATCGGAAGCCATTTCCCAAGTCGGTAGTAGTGAGCTTGATGCAACTTGTGATGAGGTGCTTGCCTCTAAGTTATCTGGGACATTGTTCTCTGAGGGATTATAGGGAAGACGTGATTCAGAGAGCTGGTGCACTGGCACATCATCCTGCTCTTCATCATTGGCATCAACTCTACGTCTCTTTCTCCGGTGGAGTTGGGTGTGCGAGAGGTCTTCTTCTGCATGATCCGGTAGCAAGGACGAATCAATTATTTCTCCACTTGGTACTGGAGAAGCAGGTCTGCTACGCTGTGAACGAGAAGGCTGTGAGCTACTCCTGGAACTGGTGGCAGAGCGGGGAAGACGGTTTCTGCTAGTAGATGGCACCGGAAACAGCACAGGTAATGTAGGGGATGTTGTCAGATCTATCGTGTCCGAGTTTTTGCGTTTTGTCGCCATTATCGATGATGTCGATGTCAGATGAGATTCAGTGCTTTCAGTTATGTAACGGCCTAGAAGTATTCGGGGTCCTTATGACACGTTGATCAATTTGGCGCTTTAGCACTGACCTTTATTACAACTTCCCAGTTACTACATAGTCTTGCTCTCAGTGAGCTAACCATCATCGATGTCAGGGGAGAACCAGCCCTCCATCCTAGACCAGCTCGATGCCGCCGTTCCCCTCGCACGTTTCGACGCATTCCCAAAACTTCCCTCAACCTACAAAGCCCGCTCAGAATCCCGCGGGTTCTTCACTCTTTTTGTCGCTCTCATCGCAATCCTACTTGTATTAAATGACATTGGGGAGTATATCTGGGGATGGCCAGATTATGAATTCAGCATAGACACTCAGGGCCAGTCCCATTTGAATGTGAACGTTGACATGGTCGTCAATATGCCTTGTCAATGTAAGTTCTTCAAGTCCCTTTATCACGGAATTACTGTCGCTAAACCAGAGACTCGTCACAGATCTTAGTGTGGACTTGCGTGATGTAGTCGGCGATCGCCTATTCCTCAGTAATGGGTTCCGCCGGGATGGTGTAGGTTCATCCTTCTCTCGCGAGGCGAGCATGAACTTAATTCACTTAATCTGCTATCAGACTCGTTTCGATATTGGTCAAGCGACAACTCTCAAGTAAGTCATCATCGCTGCAAATATTTTCACAGCTTACCATTCGATCGCGACTCAGGGAACATGCCAAGGCTCTTTCTGCTCGCCAGGCAGTCGCGCAATCCAGAAAATCGCGAGGATTCTTCTCTTGGTTCAGTCGCGCTGAACCCGAGTTTCGCCCTACGTACAACCACGAGACCGATGGAAGTGCATGTCGAATCTATGGCTCCCTACAAGTCAAGAAAGTGACTGGTATGTTCACGTCCTGTTGTCCGCTCCTCTTACTAATAGGTAACCAGCAAATTTGCATGTTACAATGCTCGGACATGGTTATAATAGTCATATTCATGTGGACCACAATAGTGAGTAGTCGCAAACATGTTCAAAGAGTATGGATGCTACAATGTTCTCAAGAGATGAACTTGTCCCATGTTATCACTGAGTTTTCGTTTGGTCCATACTTCCCGGATATCGCTCAACCCCTTGACTACTCCTTCGAGATCGCCAAAGAACGTATGTCCTGTTCCTTATCGGTTCGTACTCGGACTCACCCACCAACAGCGTTCATGGTGTACCAATACTTCTTGCACGTGGTTCCGACCACTTACATTGCCCCTCGAAGTCGGCCTCTCGAGACCAATCAATACAGTGTAACTCACTACACCCGTAAGCTGGAACACCATGAAGGAGTCCCTGGTATTTTCTTCAAGTTCGACCTCGACCCAATGGTTATCGCCATCCACCAGCGCACGACCACGTTGGTACAATTTATAATACGGTAGGCGATCTGCCTTGTTCAACAATCAGAATATGAATACATACCCCTTAGTTGTGTGGGCGTCATCGGCGGCGTTTTCACCTGCGCAACATATTTCGTACGTGTTGCCATGCGCGCAGCGGACGTCGTGTCAGGGGTAGATACCAGTCCAGGTATTGTGGCCGCCGAAGCTACCGGCGTGAAGCGAAAATGGGCCGGCGGACAGTTGCGCGTACGTTCCACTGCACAAAACTCGGGGAATGTCGTCAGACAAGGAGCAGGTTGGGTCGTCGAGGGCTCGTCTTCGCCGTACGCATCCTATGCAAACACGCCCGTCTCAGGAGGATTCACCGCCCAAAGTCCATATCCATATTCTCCGTATTTGTCCCCACCTACGGGGCCTGGCAGTGTGAGCGTCCCACCAACCCCGGGAACGGGTGTCGGACTTGGCTTCAGCGGGTCGGCGTTTGGCCCGCCGCCGAGTGGGAGAGGGCATAGGGCAGGGAAGTCCATTAGTATGTCGCGAAGTGTTAGTGGAGGGCTTGGTTCGCCCTTCCCGCCTCCGTCACCACTCGTGTCCCCGCCCGTGGGGCCACCACCCTCGGGTAAGAAGGATGATTAACACAGGAGCTCTCTAGTAGCAGTACTATGTACTTCTTTTGAGAGATAGTGGTCACCCAGAGAGTTAGTTACCGATATCAACTCATGGCCATTGTTTGAAGACATAAGGCCAGAAATTTCGGCTGTCGAATCGAGAGTGAGGTCCCTGGTCGCACACTTTGCCCACGACCACATCAATAACTTGAATAAGTAACTTGGGTCAAACATTACATCAAGCCCAGTCTAAGATCCATGGCAGCCCAGCATAATGTCGTGCTGCCAACCGCCCTCAAAACACCTGCTATCCAGAAACTCGCTAACAAGCGCGTCATTCTTGCTTCTGCAAGCCCAAGGAGAAAGGAGATACTCCAAACCCTGGTACGAACCCAGTACCCCTTCGAGCCGATCTTTAGATGACATATAGACAGGGCTTAGCACCCGAGGTTATTCCATCCACCTTCGCCGAGAACCTCCCGCTCTCCTCCTTCGAGGATATTCATGAATACCCTGTTTCCACCGCGATCCAGAAAGCAGTGGAAGTGTATCAAAGAGTAGTGGTACGTTCGTTGCTTTCAATCCTACGCATATTTCCACACTTCCCAAAGGCAGAGGCGCCAGACGACCCACCCGATCTCGTCATCGGTGGTATGTACTCTCTGGCAAAGTTCCCATCAAAATAGATAATCGACCTAATATTCTGTCAGCGGATACCGTCGTCTTCACTCATGCCCTGCCATCGACAACGATTGAGATGGAGACGGGTGTGCGGCAAGAGCTTCTCGAGAAACCATCCTCGAAAGCCGACAACATGCGCATGCTGATGGACCTGAACGAGGGCGTTTGCGAGGTTGTGACGGGTGTTGTACTTGGTGCGAAAATCATGATTTCTGGTGTTCTTCTGACGTGCCAATCTCTGTTTCAGTATATCCAATCTTGAGGGCTCCGGGATATGAGATCAAGTATGGTATTCTGTCTTTGAGGGCACTCAATTGACTGAATTGCCATCGTGTCCTACAGGTCTATAGATGAGCGGACATTGGTGTACTTTGCTGACAATCCGGAACATGTACTTAAGGCGTATGTGGACAGCGAGGAAGGCATAGATCGGGCAGGAGGTTTTGCAGTCCAAGTTGGTCTCTTTCCCGAACCTGAGTATAGTGTGATATTCATGCAGACAACAGGGTCTTGGCAGCCTACTCATTCGCAAGATTGATGGCGACTTTCACAACGTCGTGGGTTTTCCTGGGGCGTCATTTTTCAAGCTCCTAGACATGCTCGTTGAGGAAGAAGAGGACTTCCTCGAGATATAGATTCTCGTAAATGGGTATGTGGGATGAAGTGCTTCGCGACGTACAATCGGACAATGGTAAACACGTGGATTTCCTACCTTGATCGCGAGCACAGAATGATCCGCCCGGATGTCTGATATCAGACTACACCAGGTACCTAGTGGCGTACAGCCTTGGTTCGTTTTGTCACCTTATGAAATTTCTCGAGCCCCTTCACGTAGGAGGATCCCCGCCGCAGCCCGGTCCCGCATGCAGGCATGTTTCAGAAAGCCCTTAATTGTGATAAGAAGCTGAGGCACAACCATAACATTGAAGATTTCCGAACGGTAGTACTAGGATACCCCTACTATTTTGTGGTACATGATCGAGCTCCGAAGATAAGGTAGGATAACCTTCACTAGTGAGATGCGCAAGATAATTGGCAGAGCCCGCGGATCTTCGAATCCGACATTAATGAAGGCAGTTGGGTAGATGTCAAGTTACTTCGGGCATGGAAAACTAGGGAACATCGAAGTGTGAACAACCTCAACTGGCAACTAACTTCGTGGATGTTGCGATCTGAATTGAATGAGAACAGTGATGTAAAGCTGACGCCTCGAAAATGCGAATGTTCACGACTATATCATTTGGGTAACTTTACACTGTCCGTCTGGCATCGTGAGCGCGATGACTGACTAGTAAAAGTACCAGATACGTTTTTCTGTTGCTAACTTGCAAGCGCTATCTACGCAGGACCCCATCTGCAGTATTCTCAGCACATCAGCATTGACATCAGCAGTTTTACAGCCCGTAGGTGCCCTGTCAACAATCTCGCCAGGACAAAAGTTGAGCATCATGACGAAGGCACCTTCATGCCCCCCGGCACGCATCCACCGTCGGAGAGGTCCGGCGCATCGTTTCCACGACTTCAGCGTTATGCCGTCCAGTAAAACAGTCTTGACACGAGGCCAAGTACCAGGTGCGAGAGTCCCATTCTTAGTGTTGGAGTTGGGTATCACCAAACTCAGCAACACAGATGAGATATGCACCACATCTGCTTCGCCTATAACGAGTTCCTCTACATTTGGGAATGCCCTGATGAATGAGGTAGCATGCAGCTGTCCTTCAGCTGTGCTATCGTGTAGCCGGAGCCGTTTCACGAGTGGAAATTTTGGCTCCCCCTGACTCCCGAAGAGGTAGTCCGTTGGATCGTCTCCTTCCCACACCTGGTAGCTCAAATCATCATGCCATAGAATCTCGAGATGGTCGAGAAGCGGTGCATGCAAGGTGTTAAGGAGACTATAACGATACCCAACGTAGGGTGTCTCGCAATGGATTATTAGCGTCCGTAAAACAGGCGCACTGATACTGTCATTCTCTTCATCGCCACAGTCGACCACTGGACCATACAATGCGAGGTATTCCAGTGCATTGGCCGATTGCAAAAGGAGCCGCAGGTCCTCGGCAGCTATCAGTAGCGGAAACGCCACCTGATTCGCTTTCCTGAAGCCATACAAGTCGTCTGTTCGTATTGTCAAGGATTTCAGCGAACGCAAGCTGAAGGACCAGCCCAAAGGCATAGGGCCTGTTTCGATGGGAAAGTGATCTATTTCCAACGAGGTCAAAGATGGCGCGCTGTCGTCGATCAGGAATGGAAAATCAAATCTATCATGGTTCCGATAGAACGCGTCATGTATTGTTGGATTTCCTTTGATTGAGACGTCTGTGAGGGCAGGAGCGGATACATCAATGAGCTCTGACAAGATCGTGAGAAGAGCCGAGTCTGAGACATTCCATGCTCTTAGGCTGCGTAGCTGCCAAGCGTTGGAATAAAGGATATTAAGAATGTGAGGGAGAAACGCCTCGCTTGACAGATGAATTCGATCACGTTTGATAGATGGCCAATGACAAAAAGTAACAGTAAGGAGGTGATCTGATGAACGCCCAATGTATGTGGATAGATGGTCTGGAGGTGTCTTGGACGTGATGAACACGCTGGTCCAAAACTCCGGGCAGGAAAGGGCAAGGTGGCGCCAAACCCTGCAGACTCCGGAAACAGCTAACTCGAATGGAAGGGTTCTCTTTGTACTAGGAGCAATTCCAGCACCGTGGCGAAAGATATCGAGAAGAATCTCGTTTGGCAAATGTGCAACAGGCGCAAGCTGCGCGTATCGGATTCCTCGTGGTGTGAGCTGTTCTCGAAGTGCGATGAGCCGGGCCAGCATGTCGTCGCCGACACATGGCTGCGTTCTTGTCATCTATCGTGGCAGACGTGTCAGAGTTCACATGACTCCGAACGACATAAGTCAAGCACGAGTCGACCTACAGGTTCTGAATTTCTTGAGAGCAAGTGGTTGGCAACTGGTATGTTTTGTTGAAAGCAATATTGGTCTTTGAGGGTGCCGAATTTGAAAGTTGGGCGATATGCGATGAGGCTAAGTTCTAGAATCTGCTATGCCTCGTGGTTGACAACATTCAATTGATAAATTGATAGTGACACAACACGTGTTGGTGTCCATATGATCACTTGTGACAAATGTACAGATGAATCAACGGCGGTGATTCGATACCAAGGCATTTCTACATTCACTCCCAGCCGTTACGCGGCCAGATATTGTCCCACCAATGTAGCTTTCTACCCAGAAATAATCCATTACTGCTGGTAAGGGATGACTGGGATTTCTGCCTCGTCATCGGAACACAGAAAAAACAATCACCTCTCCGTCGGAATCCAAATACTCGGGAGGCACACCGTACCCAAAGCCTCTCATCCAGAAATCGGTTTCGTCGGCTCGAAACGATTCTCACGACAGTGGATGTGCTTTCCCAAGGTCAGCGAGCCACTCGTCGTTGAGCCAGAAACCGTAGTTTTGTTTGTTTGTGATGTTGCCTGGGTGGGTAGGAAAGCTCTAGCGTATATGGGTGGGACGTGGATCTGAATAGTACGAGGGGCGGGATGATCGACTTGGCGTCGACAACCTGAAGTTGTGTCACTCATAAGACTCGGTCAAGAAAAACCTGGCTCACCCTCAAATTTTGCATCGATTGACATAGAAGTTCGGATGTAGACATCGTAATGCTTTGCAACTATGGTCAGTAGAGCAGACAGAATAATTGAACGCTGTCACTATCAGCTGAGCCAAAACGAATCTGAAGAATATTGGATACACACAAAACACGCGTGTTTTTTAAGTCTAAGATCAGTTGCGGTTGAGCTTAGTCTCCCGTAGGCAGACCAAGTTGAATGTAGATAGTTGTTGCTGAAAGAATGGCCCCTATTCTTGTGCTAAATATTGTGAGTGTGGGCTGTGGTATAGAGATCAATCATGATGCGAGCGACCCACAGTTTGAAAGAAAAAAAAAAGAAGTTAATGCACACCCTTGAACACATGGAACCACTGTCAGCAGTACTTGGCTCATGAGCGTTCTGGATTCTGGATCTGCCAAAGATTAAGAGGCTCTGCCAGTCTCACCACGATGTGACATCCACCGTAGTGGATATGAATTCAACGAGGAAGGGGGTTGGTGAAACTTTGGGGTGAGCACGGACAGTCGATGAGATGCACGTGACACAACACGTGTACGTGTGCGACGCGTGCAAAATTGCAAATAAACTTATCCAACTTATCTCAAACTATAGGAAAATACACATACCATGATTACAGTCACTTTGAAGTGCGGTGTCACACGATTGCGGCGTATTGTGGCCGACCGGTCAGCATATAGCTTAGGTAGCTGTAGCATGGTAAATATCAGATGGCACACATTAATCGACGGGCCAACGACGGCGGTGACTCTATCAATACATTTTTACATTCACTCCCAACCATTACGCGGCCAGATACTGACCCACGACCATGGATTTTTACCCAGAAGATTCGCCGAATAATCCACCTGCTCCTGGAAAGGGATGACCGGGTAAATTTCCTCGTTATCAGAACACACCCGGGCCGACAAGACAAACACCTCTCTGTCGACATCCACATACTCAGGAGGCGCGCCATCCTTTTTAGCTGAAGGAAAATCTCGACAGTCAGGGGATCAATTCTGACGGCACAGCAGATGTATTCAAATCCTCGTAACCAGAAACCACGTTCTCCAGGAGACTCGAGGTTATCCTCGGGATCGTGGAAGGTTGTCTGAGCTCGATGAGCCACTGTTGGTTGATCCGGTATATAATTGCGTGTGACGGTGCCTGGGTGGATGAGAAAGATCTAGCTGATGTGGGCGAAACGGGACTTTGAGTGGTACGAGGGGTGGCTGGGTTGGAGGTGGCTGGGTTGACTTCGTATTGACAACCTAAAGTCATGTCACCAATAAGACACTGTAAATGTAAAGCTGGCTCACCATCGAATGTTCCATCAATTGACGTAGAAGTGGGGATGCGGACATTATGACAAGGCTTTGTTGTCAGTCAAGCAGACAGAAATTTTGTACGCTGCAGCTACTAAGAGCCAAAATGCATCTGAGAAGCATGTAATGCACGCGCATCCCTTTTATCTTAGGAAATGACTCCACAGCTGCCGCTTGAAAGCAACTCGACATCCACAGAGTGCCAAACGTGATCCGACTGTGGCTGTGCTGTGTATCGAGACAGAACAATGGTCCCCATTATTTTCCTTGTTGTGGGCGCGGACCTGTGGAATGAAGCTACCACTCATGAGACTCCGACATTTTGAACAAAACATGAAGTTGATGCACACAGGCAGAAAGTCCAGAAGCATATCGATGCGCTTCATGCAGAGGAAAGAGGAGACCCGAGGAACACCTGGGTGCGGCAATGCAGATATGGACCACTGATACCTTTATTTCTCCTCCTGCAGACGGAAAAAAACAAGGAGAACGGGAACGTTTGCAAGGCGCTAGATTGTCGACCATGATGAAAAATTCCTTGGGACGTGGGTCAGATAGGACACAAGTTCAGCTTTGAAAATTGCGATACATGCGAGAACACTGAGCATGCTGCAAAGGCCACATCAGATGATTTCTAGCTAATCAAAAGCAGTGAGATATTTGACCTACATACGTCATGCTATCCCGGGGCGTGATCGATAATCGGTGTACTTGTTGACATGGTAAGAGCGGAATACACCATATGATTTGTGGGGACCGATCGCGCGAGGCACGAAGCTCGCACTGTACACTTGGATGCAAGGAAGATGCAGCCAATTATCCACAGTTCGAGGTGGTGATTCCATGAGAGCAGATCAGCGGTCCTCACATATAGAATACGATACTCACACAGCGCATGGGCAGAGCCGTATAATTATATAGCGTCCGCTCGGTCGAATGAGCGACCCAGCGGGGCCTAAATGCGGTTGAGCAGGGAGCAGGGAGCAGGGAGCCAGGGAGCCAAGAAACATACAATGATGCAAGGGCGAAGAGCCACGCGTAGAGTCCTCATGAACGTAAATTCTGCATATTTACAGTATGTGATCATATACATCCCACACACTACCCGCGTGCATATATACGTCTGTACGCGACACGAGACGGGTTTGTTTGATATTGCACTGAAAAACGACTTCAGGAGCTGCCATGAGGAATGCGGCCCCTGCACAGTGGTGCGTTGGTTGGGTGTCAGTTGTTGTAGCGGAGGAAACCGTTAACGGTGAAAGAGAGAGAGATCCGACTCACTGGGGACTGTAAAGAATCCCGGCGCATTTGTTTGACGAGAGATAAATCGATGAGCTACCACCGCAGTGTTAGACTGGTAACCGTTGAACAAAGGCAGATAGCCGCGAAACGGCCCTTACTTCTGCATGTGGTTTCTCAAAAGCCGCTTCGAAACGACATATTAACGATCTAGAAACTAGAATGATGGGTTTTTGTAAGAACCACCTGACAGAGGAGTTCAACGTACGTACGTTCAACGTTCAGTTTGCACCTGTTCATGATAGTGAAGATTCAAATATGTCGAATTCAACAAGAAACCAGCAGTTTTTATTGGAAACTTGGGGTGAGCACGCTACATGCATATACAATGAATTGAAAAAGAGCTTTACCATGTCTTGGGCAAAAGTGCAAACAAGCATTTCCCGACATTCACCTTGTCCGGTCTCGAACATATATACTCGGAAAAGAACATCTGATATATGTTGGCATTCAAAGAACATGCCGTGAATGGTCGTGAATGGTCGTAAAGCGGTATGGGATGTCCACTGGGGCATGAGAGGCAATTGGAAGTAAAACAAACAGCCACTGCAAGTAAAAAGCAAGGTGGAGATACGATGACGAGGGGTGATATATGAATACAGGTGCTGTTTGAATGTGCAAGGATTAACAGGTCAACAATTAGCGAGGTGTCCGTGGAAGATAGACTGGGTAGGCATCGGCAGGGATTAACGCCCCCGCATGCTTTTTCCTACTTTGCGCAAAACGGTTGCACAAAGCACGAGAGAAAACATGATCACGTAGGATAGACGGAAGGCGGGTAAAATCCGCGGTCGCACGAGGGAAAGGCTTGGCTCTCGAGAACGCGCAGCGTTCACTTCTGGGCGAGGACATGCACCAGGATGAGAATAGGGATAGAGCCACCCCATTGTGCGAACAATAATTGAACGCGCAAATTGTTTTAAACCAAGATTGTAGTCGGAGAAGGTGATATCGTCCGGAACAGGAACCCGATCACAAATACAAGGTCGGTCTATAAGTTGATGGTCACCGGGTGGCCGTCGAGCTTCTTCGGGATGGACGGAAGCTCGGTTAACAGCTTCCTGGGTCGCAACTTGTGTCTCGACGGCTTCCAGGCGTGTTCGGAATGCTTCAAGCTGGACTCGAGTGGACGCGATGGATGCTTCCAGCACTGCAATAACGGCATCATCGTCGGAAGGTGTAGCAACTTGTTCAAGTGCAAGAGAGACACCTTCAGATACAGCCAACTCGACTGCAGCGACTTCAAGTTCTGCTGCATCAAGGACATTCGAAACCTCCCCTGAATCTGAGTTGGCCTGAGGCACTTCGTCCACAGGTTTGCTCTCTGACACGCTGTCCATCTTCCCATTGGAATCTCCGGTAAATATCGCGGTCACGATTCGTTTCTGCATATTAGCCCGGCCATTCCCTAGGCCACTAAACTTGCTGAAGTTGCATTCAACTGAAGGCTCGTTTGGGTCGGCATCACTTTCGACCACTGCTGCCATTGGACGTGTAGTTGCTGACGGTAAAGGAGCCGGCGTATTGGTAGGGATCCGCTTCACGGTTTCTCCCAGCCCGTAGTCCTCTTCCCAGGCGCGTGCGCCTTCTATAGGACCAGAGGAAGTTAGGAGCTCCTCGATGGTCAGCTCGTCCTCGATTTCCCTGAGCGAGGTGTGTACAGGTGGTAAGATGCTTTGACTGGCCGTCGAAGTAGAGAGTGTAAGGGGAAGGGGTGACTCTGCCAACGAAATGTCACTGTCGCTATCAGCATCACTGCCACTCATAGAACCTTCACTCCCGCTGACGACGGCTCTTTCGCGCTCCCAAGTGTCAACAAGACCCTTGACCTTTCCACGTCTCCTGATTCGCATACGTGCAAGGTCTCTGTATCTCTGTGCAGAGGGGTCTGAAATAGAGTTCGAGCGATTCATAGTCATGGCTGGGGATGGCGGAAGCTCTCCATCAGCTCCTATGGATGCAGATGGCGGGAGGATTAAATCCACTGATGAAGTGGAGAAATTGGAGAAATTGTAAAAATTGCTGTTGAAAGGTGATTTCAGGCTGCGGGTAGATCGGGTATAGACATCCTTTGAGTGCGCGGATACGTCCTTAGAATGGTATGAGTCCACCCATATACGACCACGGAGGACTTCTGCGCGCAAGGCGCGGGAAACCTCGAGCAGATAAAATCGCTGGGCAGTTGTCAGTGACAGGCTAGAAATATGGCAGTTGTCAGATAATTCTTGTCATTGGGAGAGTGGTCAATGGAATAAACAAACGACTTACCTAGCGAGGTCAGCGTCAGTTAATCTCAAAAAATCCCTACCAGTAATGGTTTGTTCTTTGATCGCGCGAAGGAGATGTCCCTGATCTTCAGCACTCAATTCGCTGCCTGCCCGAAGTGAAGTGGCGAGATGTAAAGCGAGGTCGTCAGTAGACCAGTGCTTGGGGTTGCTAGGTAAGTTATTGTCCTCTGCAACAGCATTATCATCAAGAGCAGGGATAATTGCAGTAGGGGGTAACGTGTCTGCACGTTTCAGTCTGTGAGGAGGTGTTGCATCACCACTGAGAGAGACATCAAATCCACGTGTTGGGGAGACGGAACGAAAGGATGGGGGAACAGGCAACGGGGAAGGTTGAGGAATTTCATTGACGCTTACACCTTCAACAGATGAAAGGGAAGACGTGTATCGGTGCCTCGGACGAGTTGGCGACGGGGGGACATAATGGTGTTTAACCGAGTGTGGTGTGTGCGGCGACGAATTCGAACGCGAAAGAACAGCAGAGGATGTTGTCTTAATTGCATAGGGATGTGCATTTGGCAGGATTGTGGGGTGCTTCTTGCTCGGAAATGGCGCTGTCAATGGACTAGGCGACGCACTGGTTGTGCTCACCATCATGGGCGGCGATAACGATGAATAATAATAATTCACAAACAAACGTGAGAGTCTTCGAGCCTTTTCATCTTGTACTAGTACTATGTAAGTGCCAAGTCATCGTTGTTCCAGCTACTTTGTAAATGTAACTAGTGCGGAGGAGTCTCCCAGGAAGATAGTCGTTCCTTCGTATCACTGCAGGAGCAAGACTGAGTCTGGATCAACGTCATGGATGAACTACATATGCCACTCCCACCTCCCGATTTCAAATTTGGCCCTTTCCTCCCGGAATCTGCATCAATTCATTCAAGATGTGTTTCCCCATCTGATGCCTACCTCGGAACTGCGCGGGGGAAGCACCATGTGGACCGTGGTGCATCGCGGTGGCACAAGGTAAGCAATCTGTGGACGATACCAGTGCATTTTCAGATCTGTTTAGTCTCAATATGAACACCGATATTTGCTGTTCAATTCGGCCTGGTGGTTGGTGGACGTGTCGCGCATTCAGTAACGGCTAGGTCGAATTGAACATTAGCCGTTTGCTTGAGTCTCTACATTCTTTTTACATCTAACCATTTTCTACTTCGTAACCACAGAGCCGCAGATGCGTCAAGTTCTCATTCGAGATTGAGTAGTCTTCTAAGTAGGGTGTTACAGAGTTTCGGTACGTTACAAGTCATATTTTCAATTAATGATATAGCTAACTTACCTGGGGCTGGTCAGTACAACCACCAGGGTCGCTGATGTCAAAACAAAGATGAATATTTGCTTTGTTCGTACTATGAAGGTTATTATGGCAATAACGACCCCCCTTGTGCGCTGTCGCACAGCTATTTTAAAAACAATCGGTCATTACCCTGTCGTGGCCGGGTCCTGGTATTAACGAGAGTAGTATTCGAATTGCGACACTTCGGAAACTCCAGCTTATAGATTTAATATATAAGTCATGTGAATTGCATGTGCAAAAACTGCTTCACATTCCGACATTTCCCCTCTTGCATAACTTACGCAGTCTTGGCCTCTCTTGGCCTCCGATTTGCTCAAGCAATGAAGCTTCCTCCTGGAGAGGCTGTACAACAGCGCGTGCAACTTGATATTGATGCCATTGATGGCGCATACGAAAAGTGATATCGAAACCTAATCTCCAGAACACTAGGAAAGTGCTGGGACTATGGTAAAATCGAAAATGATATCAATGGTGGACTAGTCCCGCAGACACTACTTATCATGAACTTCATGCGCGCCTCTTGAAAGCTTGACCTGGACGTGAAGCTTCAAGCCTCATCGCTGCACGCAGTGGATGGCATTGATTCTCTCACAGAGAGGAACGCCTTGGGAACACCGCAATGCAGACCACATGGAAGGTTGTACGTACATGTGATTACATGCCGTCAGGACCTCCCCTTTCTTTCTGGTCTGCCAGCGGTCGCTTTGATATTGACTCGGCGAGTTTGGTTGCTATGCTTTACTTGTTTGTTGACTACTTTCGCCCTGATCTTGGTCCCGATTTCGATGATACCGATGCGTGGGTCCTTGCTCTGATGGAACACTTCGTCGACAATAAAGTTGGGGGCGTTTCAGCGCATATCGAAATCAATACAAGGCGTGATGACAACAACTCCATCTCACCCTTACAGAGGAATTCCGTACATGAATCCTGTCGAATCCAGAGGCATCCCGCGGCTGTGTGGATTCAGTACAATGCAGACGGTCACAGAACGGAAACTATCCATGGTCTGTGCCGTTCGCACAGCCATGTCGCCTTTTCTCGCAGTCGTACCTCGAGAAGGTTGACGATGGCAACGGTATTACTCGAAGGTACCCTCGCCTTCCGCACCTGCCTTTACCTCTTGTCATTCGTCAGAATGTCAGTTCGACTGGAAAGTCAAGTCCACCAGAAGACATGCCATCGGGGGCTATGTCGCTGCTCCGCGGCTATGAATTGTATTGCAAGGTATGATACACGCAGGATATCTATCAATGAGAAACTCCGAGTTATCAACCGAAGTGCATGTGCGTGGTGATGGTCCAAGTGTTAATCAAAGTCTAAAATGGATCAATCATGGAATATAGATTAACAGCCGTCCAAGGTGTCGACTAGGAGAACATACCCTATTGCTGTCATGAGAACGAAACCGACGGTAGCAACGACCTAGACGTGCATTTCCGAGTAAGAATGGGCTGAGTTATAAGATATAACACGTACAAGGGTGGCGATAATACTAGCGGGCACGCCATTCTTCAGGAAGTCGATATTAGTGAGATAAAGACGTCCGAGCTCGTCCTCTTGAGCAGCGCTGGTCATGCATAATGCGTCAGGTTCAACTGGTAGCAGTTGTGATAGACATACGCTGTTTGGTTAGGAAACCCAGAAACAGGCATACCCATTCCAACAGAACAAAGGAGACCCGTCATAAAGATGAGCAGATTTGCACGGTTGCCGGGTAGGCTTTGTCCGACCTCTTTCGCGATGGGCACCAGGAGCACGCTCGCAATCGTATGGCTGATAAATGTTGATACGACCTGGAGGGAGTTGAGTTAACTGTGAACACCAGGAAAAAAGTGACTGCAAACCAAAACTACTGGGGAGAGGACAAGGACGACAGTGTACAAAGAGAGACCATCGAGCAGGCGATGGATTACCCCATCCATAGTGACCATCAAGCCACTCGAAGTGACACCCTTGCCAAGAGCAATTCCGCCCATTGCCAGGAAAACAATCGTCCACGCGAATTGTTCAAAGTCGTCCTTGAGAACACGCAAGTTAGTATGAATATTGCTATTCTACTCACCACGCACCTTTTTCAGTACACCAGTGGCAAAAAAGGCGACAATAGGGATGATGGCAATAACACCCATGTCTCCAACAAGACCCTCAATCTTTTGCTCAACACACCAGAGAGTAATCGTGACCAAGCAGACGAATGTGACCCAATACTGCTTGAGGGTGAATGATTCCCTTGTTGGGCGAATAGTCCGTATCTCGATCTCTCCTTCCCCGTCAGGTGAACGAGAAGGGCGATACATGACGAGCAATAGCAGCCATATGAGTACAATAGAGATTATCGACACCGGAAGTGCCACAGCAAACCAACTCGCCCAGTCAAGTTTAGGATCCATCGCCGCGAGGGCGATGAGATTCTGTGGAGACGATATCGGGGAGCTCTGACCTCCTATGTTAGCAGCAAGGGCAATGGCGAGCTGAAGGGGTCATGAGTGGTCAATCTTGCACGTGAAGGATGACGAACGATTAGCGCTGGCGCAAAAGCCGAACCAGCGGGCAATGTTCTCAAGATAGGCTGAAGACAAGAAAAATCAGATCATTGTTTCTGCGGGCGTGGAGTGCATATCATTTACTCGGATGAGGGTGAAGCACAGTGTTGGAGCTGCAACATTACTGGGACATGTTAGCAACACGTGAGTGACGTGAACGGATGTGACCAACCTAATCCACATACTCGCGAAACAGGAGACACCCATAAAGGCAAGAAGCACGGAACTGGGTCTTGAACCTGCGAGGCTCAAGACTCTCGTAATTAAGATCCGATCTATGTTAGTTTTGCTCAGAGCCGAAGAGATTGTGAACCCCCCGATCAACAGCATGATCGTAGGCGAGAACATGACCGAGAATATATACCTGGATCACGTCCTCAGTATTTCCGAGGATTGTGATTTCTCAAGCGAAACAACTTACTTCGTCGCATCGGGCGTAGACAAAGCAGTGCCATCGTCACCCCGGATGACCCGCAAACAGACTAACAGGAGGGGGACGCATGTGGACGTAACGAACAAGGGTATTGCCTAAAACAGGAAGATAAGTAACAAATGGATGCCATGGAACGTTGCGTACCTCTGTCGCCCACAATATGGTGCTGAATATAAGTACGGCAAAACACTTATTGGCCTCTTCACCAGAAACGATGTCCATCTTCAATAAAGCGATGAAAGCGGTTAGTGCAACAGTCAAAGACACTCTCTTCTTTGTCAACTTCAGATTCCCGAGAGGAGTCGGGACGTCAATAAGGCTACTTTCTTCCTGTTGTACTAGCGTAGCGCTGACGAGAAGGCCTGATCCATCGCCAGTACCGTGTCGCTGCTGCCCGATCATTTGACGCCAAACTGTGTTGCGCTCCCATGCAATGTGTTCACGTTGGTACAGCTTCAGCTGCTGCTGTGCCACTGACTTGTCTCCATTTGTCACACATTTGGCATAGAGATCGGTGAGTCGGGCAATGGCATCGGAGACTTTGGCTTTCGACTCTTCTGTAAATGGTGTGGAGGTCTCCACAAGGTCGTGCATGTAACGTTCTTTGAGCTGAAGGCGAAAATTAGCTATGAATCAATGTGGTACGAGCAATGCCGTATACCTCGCTATACACAACTTTGTCATACCTGAGGAAAACCCATTCAACACATCTTACGTGAATAACATGAAACTAACTCACTTCTTTAAAATCTTGCGAAAGCCCGAGTAATTGACCTCTACGTAAGACCTCAGCGAGCAGAAAGAGACGTAAAGGTTGGTAATTTTTCGCTTGAAGAGCAACCGGGTATCCAATGCATAGCTGCCCTTTGCGGTCCAGATGGTGTCCCCGGCGGAGGTGAAGCTGTCCTTCATACTCCTAAACCGGCTAGCCAGGCTGCGAGCTCTGCCCATCGGAGACATGCTGGCATTTGCACCACGCGAACCAGATGCAACCTGCGAGGTCGTCCGTGGGCGCGGGCCAAGAGATACGACACTTGCATCTAGATCTCCCGCTTCGCTCGAAGAGACACTAAACCGGCGATTCCGAGGCTCCTCACGAATAGAACCTGATCGGTTGGCGTTAGCTGTGCATCACATTGGTATTACAAGGCAGACCTGTGGCAAAACGTGTTCCATATCCGACGGAGCTCGATTTACGACGCCTATGTCGTGACCCTTTGCCGTGGTCCTCAGATCGAGTGACCATATTGAAATCATCTTCCTCCTCTTCGTCTTCGTCCTCTTCTTCATCGTCTTCATCCATATAGTTGAGTCCTGCCTCAAGGCCAGCTTCGTCTTGCTGCGTGATAGATTGCTCCAGCTCCGCGAGCTCATCCATTAGCTCGTTTTCCTGTGCTTCATAAAACCTAGTAATTTTCTCCAGCTCCCTATCCAGCAATGGTTTAAAGAGACTGTCCACTCCAGACGTATCGGTATGGTCGACAAGGGTTGTCTGTTCATTGGCCTCCAAGTCATGATAGGACGGCTCTATACCATCCGGCCGTTGCTGCCGCTTCTCCAGCTGATAGATGTATCGCTTGAGGACATCATAGCTTCAAGATGAATTAAGAATGTTTGTTGTTGGATATAAGGGATCAAGCATACGCGATATATTCCTCCCACCAATCCGCAACAGCATTGAACTTTAATGCCGAGCTGACAGAGCCTCGTCACCGAATTCCGTTAATTTTCAAGTTGAGAATGGTGCGCACCTGAATTTCATTGCAAATGCCTGAAGAGACGGGCCACTTAATGTTGAGGGTGCGAGTGACCTAAGTGGAATTTCTTCTAACTCCGTTGATGTAGAGGGACCACTCCTACGTTGGCCCAAAGCCCAGTGTCCAGACACTATGGCTGGAATATGATGCCCACTAAAGGAGAGTCCTACCTAGAAGGTCGTCGATGCCTTGAAGTCAGTGGAATGTCCGTCACCTCCGTAGACCCGAAATGGTACAGGCCCTCGTTTGACCCAAATAGGTAATTATTTGTTCACTGTTTGGTCGTAGGTTGCCTTCAATATTAATTAACCCTGGGCCCTTTGCCACCTGGATCCTTGGCAGTTCAGCAATATCTCATAGCGCATTCTTACTAGTGCCAGCGCCTACTCTCCGGCATTTAGTCGAATGTTTCCTGCACTTGGCTCGTAGCAATTGCGGTGATACCGCGCGAGCACACCCAATTACTGTGTCGTCCAGCAGTGCGCGGTCGTATCTACGCGACCTCCTTCGTGTCCATTCATGTACAAGGCTTACTGGTAGTTTTTAAGTAAGTATCTTCGTACCATGCACTACATCTCCGCTGGCAACGAAGTCCTGCTTGAGCCTTTATTGATTCTAAGGAGTGGACCGTCCGTGGTGCTGCTCATCAGCGTGAGCGACGCGACGCTGCTGCTACGGTCGTCGAATCTTCAATGTACGTATGGGATTGTCGTCAGCCCGAAGGTGGATCTTTGGTGGCAGAAGACCATCCTGATTTTCTACACCTTTGCACATTCGAGGATAAAATATCCAGGGTGCATGTGCTGTTGGTGCGTTTAACGTCAGTGCCCGTTCTTTGCTGGTGGTGAACCTCTCGGAGGTTCTGTTCACTTTGATACGCAACGATTGTTTGCTCGAACATACCATTTCCCAGACTTATGCTTTTGAGTTGTACAGGCGAGCTACTTTGTATCCTAGATGCCTCAGTGACCCTTGGTCGTTGTCTTCCTTCCTCTTGTGTTCGTCATGTCACAGCTGTTTGCTAAACAGCAAGCCGCGCCGACCTTTGAATGAGCACGATGCTGTCGGACGAAACAAGGATGAATTTTGACTCGTCGTCCGACAGCATCTTCTTCGACGTTCACTTTGGCATAATGTCTAATCGCTATTATGAACAACGGCGCGCGTATTTCAATACAAGATGCAAAATGCGACATCGACATAGAGGAACTGGGAAAGATATCGTGGTGGTACGTAAAGAGTGGCCGAGACTCAATGCAAGTGGCAGCGGAGCACCGATTTACACATTACCTAGAACTCATCAGCTGTAATAGCTAAATAACCGAATGAATGAAGAGAATTGCCATCAAAGACGAAACGAAAAAGCGGGTCCAGGGTTGCCCGGAGGGCCGTTACTGCAACTGCAAAGAGCCAAAATGGTAATATCGCGTGAGTCGGAAATTCCCGGCCATTCCTTCTGCGCGGAGAGGCGCGGAGTCTGCAGTACACTCCTACGGTCCTCCTTATGTTCAACATTTTCAGACTCGGCACTTACATCCTCCAGACGCGTTCGGCGCCTAAGTCATATATCACCTGTGAGCGTATTCGGTCATGCAGATTGCTCGCAGTACATGTCAGAAATTTGAGGACCTAAATGTGGAGTCAGGTCGTCACCTTGACCCGATGCCCTCATTCACGTTTGTTGAACTTGTTCGGTATTCCCCCGACCAACGAGCCGTGTGTGCCATAACGAGCGACAGAGGTGACGAAAAACTGTCAGCGGGCTGTGAAGACCCAACGTTAACGAGCGTACTCGGGAGCTGATATCTAAGACTATCGCAGCTTTCAGGGTTATTTGATGTCTTGCTTCATGATGCCTTGGTCCTCGTCTTGGGCAATACCTTTCTGCCCACGACCCCCCGTCTCGATGGCTACATTCTCTACTTACAGCGTTCATTCAGTGACTGAATACATTGGCCGATTGACATCTTGCGCCCTGCGGTGATCACACCGGCAGCTTCCGTTCAGGTATCAATCACATCTTTCGTTGGTAAAGTTCTTAAGAATGATTCATGCATCTTAGTAACTAACGGGTTCGTCGCTGCTGCGAATCAGTGGCACCCCGTAACCTTAGCTGCAAACACGAATGAAAAGGCGAGGCAATTATTTGACATTCCCTGTCATATATCTTGCCTTCTCAGACCCTTGACATTGAAACCTTTGGCAGGTGCTTCTGATAGCACAAAGCACTATTGCTATTGCTATACAGCATCCTAGATTCCTGACATCCTAGATTTCTCACTGACATCTCTTATGGCAGAGTTGACATCCACCGCGTGCCTAGAAGTTGATCTCGAGGGTACGTCCAGTCTAGTCCAGTCTCTTGCACTGCATGATCGAATCTATAGCCGTTCGATAATAGAACCGACTAAGTTGACTAATACGGAGGTGCAAATCGGGAATCGTCTTTCCATGGTCCGTGAGTGCGCAGGTGGTGCACCTCGGAAGCATATGATCAAGGTTCCTGCGCATATTACAATTAGGGAAGGGGTTTCACGCAGCCAGTTTATGCCAAGCCTCCCTGAGCAAGCCAATGAAGCAAGACAGCTTAGTCGTGGTTCACGCATGTTGCGATTGAACTTACCCAGCTTGGGTATGTCATGATCATATTTCTGTCAATCAACATATTGCTTACCTCTAAACAGTCTTCTCAGGCGATCTACTCCGGGTCACACAACTGGCTGCTGTCGTACCGCAGCAGCAGGTCCCTGAGGCAATGTCAAAAGAGCCTTCCTTGGAATTGGTCTCTGCACATGATGTCGGCGTCTATGTCGACGTCCCCTCTTTTGCTTCATCCTGTGAACGCAGTTGCCCCACTAAGCCTCCTGCTTTCCCGCTCCGGCCGCCAGACGCCAGAACGCATTACATTTCGCAACCTTGTCATTCGCCTGGGCAACCAGCATTCCGGTGTCAGCCCCGCCGGCGCAGGTTCCCACTAGGCAACGCGCCCGGCATCTGAAAATGCCAACCTATGCCAATAGCTGAAATTCGACAGGCACGAAAAGCCCGGCTGCTTACATTCTTCCATCGATGCGGTCACTTAAGAATCTTGTGTTATTCCTTCGATACTAATCCGTGTATCCTTCTTTGGATTTAAATACCCATGATCTAGTAAGTGATCGTGGAGAGTAAGATTAAGATAGATTAAGATGTGTCACCATGGCCGACGTCTCGACCCCGTGATTCTGTCGCTGTCTATTCATTGCGGTTCGGACGTTGTCCCGATGGAACGTCCTCAACATTGAAAGTGGATGTTCCGATATCAGAATGTTCAGCCCCACGAGGCCCCACGTTGGAATCGGACGTGGTATGCAAACTTTCGTTCGCTCGGACTTGTGATCACTCGAAGCTGAAGAGGGGGGTCAACTGCACACCCTGTCAAAGTAAATTTATTATGTGACCCTATATTACAACTAAATCAATGCAGCGTAAATCCTTGCAACGATAGCAAACACAACAGTATAAAATCAAATACGGCAGATGATTAAAGCCGACAATGCGGACGAACGTGAATATGTACGACCATGAGGGGGCGTGAAAAACCATGAATGAAATGAAATAGAAAGTGCACTACCACGGACGAAGTGGCCCGCGCACCGACGACTCAGATTCAGCCTCGTCATCATTGCAGGAGTGTCGACAAGCTGACAGCCGAGGATCTACCCCAGCATGGAGGCCAGCGGACTTGCGGCTGTACCTCTGCGCATCAGGAGGCGATGGGTCATAGCCCGTATGCCCGCGTTGTTTCCCGGTTGACATCTGGTCAACGTGTCTCGATTTAAACGACGGGACTTCTGCAGAACGTGGTGTGGTAGGCGATACGGGAGATGCGCCATCAACGGAGCTTCCGTCGTGAGATGAATGATAACTTAGGCTGAGCTCTGGCGAATGTGGCGCTCGGTATGATCTTGAGGTTTCCGCGCCAAAGGGTCCATCCAAGGAGGGGCGATTTGTGCCTGATCCGTATCTCGGCCATGAAGTTGGCGGATAGGATTGTGGTGCTCTGATAGCGAAGGGTCATCATTATTGTGAGTCATGCAGGTACAAAAAATAATTACCGTTGGTGTGATGTTGACATCGATCTTTGCCTTGGCCATTGAGTGACCTCATGTCTGGCGTCAGCGGCAAACTCGTCATCCATCTTTAAGCGTTCTAGTACCGCTGCAGAGTCGTGCGTAGAAATTCCCCGCAAGTCTTCGAGCGCAGAAATAGGAGGCAGTGCATATGATGGGCTGCTAATGTGCCTGGGAGGAGCCAAGGGATGGATCGGAGGCAGCACAATTTGGTCTCCGGGGAACTTGCCGTTTCGAACATCGCGATCGTGCTCGTGTAGAGAAATCGATGGAATATCTAGCGAAACGGAGTCACTAGTTGCAACCGAACCTTTGCGAGTAGGCAGATAGGATGAAGCCGGATAGGGGGAATATCGTGAGCGCGCGGAGCGCTCACGCATGATTGGAGATGCAGAAGAGGATATATGTAGCGGCGGGCTGGTGCGCAGCGGATGGGAGTAAGATGACGTTTCTCTGTACATCATTGATGGAAGGGAAGCTGGCTGTCCCGGAGGCAAATAGTGCGCTGATGGGGTGGTATGAATGCTTGGCCCTGCAGCGGGAACGGACCATGACGGTTGGGAATCACGAGGAACAGGTGCTGCGGGTGCGACTACCTGGTTGTTCCGGCGCGTTCGCCTCCGCCCAGATGCTGTGGACACCACTTGTCCATAGCCTGGTTGGTCTGGGGAGAGGCATGTGCTCGGGAACGTGGGTCTGTAACAAATTAGTCAGCTAGGCTAGCGTAACAGAGCGCAGACGGTGTACCCGAAAAGTGGCACTAGATCTTCACGGATTGGCCAAGCCACTCTGAATCAAATATTAAAGGCTGTTCCTATCCGTGGAGCTTACAAACCTACCGTCGTGAAAGCCGCAGAGCAACCTAACTTGGATTGAGCACTGCTGTGTATAGGAAGCGGGAACGCTCACCTCGTAAGGCATCCATGTTCCTTGTATTTTTAAATACCCTCCCCGCACACGGCGGATAACGGGTGCCAAGTCAGGCTGTGAATCGATCATTTTGACAATGTCGGCTGCGGTCGTAGGTGAGATACAAACGCAGACGGAGGATGATAGTATGCTCACCCTTTGAATTGCCAAGAGCTGAGAGCACGTAGGAGGAAGAGTAAGGAATTGAATTAATATGCGATGTGCGAATCTCACACCTTTCCAAATGCCAGTCCATAGAATATAACCATCATCAATATCCATCATAATCCATTGGCCATTTAGCGGGTATTCATATACGGGACTGAGAGGAGTTGAAGGTCGCCATGTGATGGAGGTGAGAAGGGGTGCTTACATGTAACCTCTGGGGTCATTACTTGTGATATAGCGACCTTTTGCGACCTGGTGATTTGGACTCGCGTACGGACGGAAACGGGGGCCTTGTTGAGGAATAGAAGGTGAAGATGCCATAGGATCCTTTGTGGAGAAAGTGAGCGAAATGGGGATGGGCGAAATAGGAATGTATGGGTTTACCTGGAGTAGATTTGAGGACATCATGTTGGTTAAAGGAAGATGGGAGATGGGATGGGATTATAAGTATTCCGGGGGAAAGGTGGCGAGCACGGGGAATAAAATAAAATTTGGAGGAGACCAGGAACTGGTTAAGCGTCGTCTTGGTGTCTGCGGATGAGTCAACGAAAAAGGAAGTGAAATGATGGAAGTGATCGTGCTCCGGCCACGTCGTCGTAGGATTGTTACTAGTGGCCCATCGACGCTAGTAGTTGACATATATACCTAGATAGCCATTACATAGATGCCGTATATAGACTTGTTCCATGCGTTGACCGGCCCCCTAAACTGGCAATCGCGCGAGGCACCCTTCCCCGACGGCGACCCTCGGCACCGGCAAGTTCAAAAAACGATCATACCCAAATTTGGAATCAGAACCTTCTATTGCCCTGTTCTCGAGAAAGAATGTAGAGAGCTGGCAATCGTGGTATCGCCAACCGTCGCCTACTACCAGGATACGGCACCATCCTGTCACCAGTCTGTCAAACAACGGTCCGCATCACAACATATGGAGCCAGAGCTGCCGGAAGGCACATTTGACGAAAAGACAACCGAACAAGGTTTGTGTACTCCCCGGTAGAAGCGTTCAGCCATGATTTTCATGGAGACACTGCGGACAATATCGCTACTTTTGGATGCAATGAGTGTCGAGGGAGCTATCAAATAAAATATAGCGCTCCCGCTCCATGCGATACACGCGTCATGTTTGAACAGGGCTCACATGGACATCTGAGACAACCCACGGGCCAAGTCCTGTGTTGAAACAAGCACACATCTCGGTCTAACTCGCTCCGCGCATTATCCTCGAGACACCCTTTTTTATTATTTACATAAATAAGTCGACCTCGGAAACGTACTACATAATCCCCGACTATTCCTATTTGAATACTGTGCTGGCTAACGATGATTCGAATGATACAAATGAAGATTGGACCTGAATCAATGAACTGACTCCCTCGGGCCAAGATTCGAGGTTACTCCTGACCTTATTATGAGAGCAATATACCTTCATTTGGACGCGAGCTTCGATTAGCTCATGGGTGCCTCAGAAGAGCGAAGCGTCGATCACAAATTGGTAGTAGACCTCGATTGCCTCGAAACGTTCCGGATTCATCCTAAACATATTTTGGATCCAGCGAAACCAGGCGAAACCCCAAAACAGCTACCCGGCACAATGGCGCATTCATTCGGTACCGAGAATACACACAAAAATAAGCGTGACATAGGCACCATCGCACGAATCTACTCCTAATACGGCCTCTTTTTCACGCCTACTACCATCATCTCGTCACTTGTCCATCACGACAAACACAGGTCCGTTTACATTCCCAACTCATCCTTATATACTGCATCTAGTAAGGTCCACCCCCGTGTCCATATCCCTTCGCCGCCAAGTTGCACAGTGCCCGCCGAGCTTCGTCCCCGCCAACTTTGCTTGTAGTATAAACCACATTACTGAACTTGAATCCGTTGAACTGGCTCGCCGCGCATATCGTGTATGCACCCATGTTATCAAACCCGAGCCAGTCCCCAATTTGAAGAGCACCTGGTAATTCCACTGCCTTGCACACGCAGTCAATAGAGTCACACGTCGGCCCCCATACGCTGCAAAGGGACAAAGGCTCCGAGGAAGAGACGTGGAAGGATCCGTTAAGGGAAAGCACGTAGGGGTTCACGGTCTGGTGATCAAACATGATGCAGTTGAATGCGCCATACACCCCATCGTTGATGTAGTCTATCCCACCAAAGTAAGTTTAGTGACGGTATAGTGGTATGAGAAGGTTATCCACATACACATGACGCTTGGTTCATCCGAACTTGGCTTCGGATCCAAATGTTCCAAAGAATTCTCCACCATCGGCGCCCTGCGTGCGATGATGTTGGCAGCGAGGCTGAATGCTCTGGACACATAAAAACGTCCAGGCTCCGCAATTAGCCTGATGCCTTTTCGGTCAGGGAAGTAATGATTGATGGCGTTGGCCAGAACAGATGCGGCGGTTTCAAATCGCGCATCTTCAAAACCACCGCCGACATCAAGTAGGCTGAACTGATAACCAGCTTGCGATCCCATGATGAAGGCATCGCGGGCACGCCTGATGGCATCCCCGTAGATGGTTGGGTCATAACATCCGCTTCCAACGTGGAAACTGACCCCAATCACGTCTAGCCCGAGCTCCTTAGCCTTGGACAAGAGGCTGGGAACAACCTCAAGAGGCGCGCCGAATTTGATACCGAATCGGCAGATACTTTTGGAATCATCCGCGAGAATGCGGACAATAAGTTTGGCACCCGGGTGCGCACGCGCAATTTTGTACAATTCATCGGCATTGTCGAATGTCATAGTGTTGACACCGACTCTTGCAGCGCTCCGTACGAAAGAAGTTGCTTTGCAGGGGTTGGCAAAAATGATCCTCGATGGATCGACGCCACCGATGTTGAGGACCTGAGAAATTTCCCCGTTGGATGCGCAGTCAAAGCCAGCCCCCAAAGCAGCGAGAAGCCTTAGAATGTATGGGTCCGGGTTACACTTGACCGCTAGTGACTATGTCAGTAGTTAAGGGAATGACCAAAAACGGGCTACAGACCGTAGTGTGGGACAATCTCTGGAAGATGCTTCATCCATCGCTCATGCTGACGGAAGACTTGGCTAAGATCCGCCACGAAAAAGGCGCTTTCTGCATCAACCTCGTTCGCGGCCACTCGCATTGAGGCATCTATGATGCCCTTCCGAAGATGGATTTCGGGGTGTCCCCTGAATAGCGGGGGAAGGGAAGAAAATATTTTCTCATTATCTAGTCGGTTCTCTGCAGCAAGGTCATTGGTTGCTACGTCAATCACAGAGTCAAAAGAGGTGTCTGGATTTCCAGGAAATTTGGAGAAGGTGCTTGAAATGAAGTGGTGGTCGAGTGGGTTCAAAGCAGAAAGGACCTGAACCGGAGACATCGGGATATGGTCCGCGAGAGATGGATCTATGCGATCGGATTTATCTATGACGGAGTTTTGTCCGCAGCCAGCAGTGTGGATGGCTTGCGTGCTTTTCAAAACCTCGAATTACCGAACCAGAACCGTTGGACTCTAGGAACCACGGGCTAGTACGGCAATAGAATGGTTCTCTTCAGTAAGTGGTGGGTTCCTCGCTCCCTGTCCGGCGAGGAAAAGGCTTGAAGGGTAATGGTGATAAAAAAAAATTCAATCGAAAAGGAAACTAAGACGAGAGTGGAGTCAGTGGACGAAACGAGGTAGGCGAAGGAAGGGAGTCCTGTCAAGGAGGTTCGCCTGAACCGAGGTTTAAAATCAAAATGCCACCACAGCATGGAACTTTTAGCTTACCACGAACAGAAGACCACCTGGCAATGCGGTGGACAATTAGTATTGGCTGATATCTTGGGATGCGAGAGAAAATGAAGGACGTACTCGAGGGTCAACAAGCGGAGATCACTATTTCTTCCCTGATCAGTAATGATGACACCGAGAGCCTCTGAAGTCGCTGTTACGACGACTACAGAGAAAATACGTGATTTGCTGGTGGCGAAAGGGTGATTTGCGGTTGGTCTAGCAAATTGGCAATGTGACTCGTCGAATCGAAAGAAATTTTATTCATCCATTGGAAAGCTCGGAGTACCTCGTTACGTAATCTCACCCTTTCTGTTTCAAGGTAAAGGATGGGTGACGTAGTTCATTCTGTAACAGCGCCGTCCTCCATTTCTTCGAACTCTTCCATAGCAAGATTGCATAGGTTTCCATTTGCATTCTTGAAACAGTGCAATAGGGCACTGTGCCCTCCATTAACGGTGATCATTCAACTTCCTGGAACTAGTAATTGTGTTCCTCAGTTCACGCCATGTCTGGGTGAGATCGGAGAAATGATGTACGGGCTCGATACATTCAACTAATCGAAGCACCCGACATCTTGTCGATCCACCGTGGCAGCATTTTTGTAGCATATGGCTGTGGCACACTGCTAGCGCCAGATTCCTTATAGCACGGAACCTAGATTCCTGTACCTCGAATCAACCAGAATCCCAGAGTAGGATATAAACAGGTGTGTTCCTTGCTTTCCGTCGAAGACGCTTCTTCGCCGCATGTTCTTGTCTCTTGGTCCGTTATAGCTGAGATCAGTACGGATCTCGCTTCCTCTTCCCTCTATTGACGGAAAGCGAGGTAACCAAAGATAGGTTTCTCCCCACGATTATAAAACTACGCCCTCCTCGGCGAGCTGTCAATGTCATTGCAGGGCAGCGTGAGCTCCCGCGAACTCTGTGTAGCAGTATGCCCCGATCGGTAGGCGATGACATCCCTCCTAAAACGATGACAGGAATTGATGGTCTTCCATTTGAGACCATTCCCATGACCCCTCAGAGCCCCTCAGCTATATCTGGTCCTTGTGTAATATGGTACTTATATGATCCATTGTCAGAAAGCTGTCCATCCATTTGCTCCGTTTGAAACTGAACCTTGATTCTGACATGTACATAAGAAGTAGCTCTTTCTGCCGGGTCACATTATTTCCTGTTTCCCCCGTCTGGGACGTGATGCTAGGGTACATACGTGCAAGAACGGAGCCACATGTTCCTACAAATGACTTCAGAAGCGTCGGTTTTCCTCACAAGGCTGCGAGCCTCCAGAGGCCTCGAGCTGTTGCCGGGAAAGAACGTGGTAACGTCATTGCCCCAGAATCCCCATCCAGTGTTATTTCCAAATTGATCTTATCGAGCCACGGACTGCAACGGACCGACATATAATATGCTTTTTAGGTTTGCAAAAGGGGCCGACATGGATGTGAACTTCGCAGGAATCGTCCGGACTCCGGACCAACAAATAACGACGTTTTTGGGCAATGGGCAACCTTGTGCGACGAGGGAGAGGTAATACTTCGGCTAGCGCAGGTTTGTTGTCCCCAGGGTACCCAGCTCACACACGCCCGGGTCGAGGTCGTTTAACGAGGCGGTATACCCATGGGTATTATGTCCAGCGCATATGTTGGTCTGTCGCAGAAAAGCTTTACTGCAAAGAAATCAGACAGTCAAGGGGATGGATACTATCTAAGCAACTACGCGGGAGCCCCACCATGAAGATTTGAGTTGCTCAGTATTCAAATACGCGATTAGCGTATAGCACCCTATAAGCATAAGCATTGGATGTTGATCCCTTATACGCCGTAAGGTCGTGGTACTCTCCGTTATATATTTGCGATTGTCGTTTGGCCACATGCTGTACGAAAAGCGTGACAGACAAATGGAACATTCCATGCTGCCAAGCGACACTAACGAAGCGATAGATCTCTCAGGATATTCCGTAAGGGTGATAAGGGACGCGGACCGCCATGCATTCCGCAGCTACTTGACATCGGTGAGCACAGTGACTGCAGAAAAAATACTTTGTATGGCCAGTCGGCAAGATAAAATTCCCAATCACTAGCGAGGATGTGCCCAAGGAGCACGCGTGTCCGCGGATGCAGGTACGTCGCGCAACATGAGTGGCGCGTGATGAGCGACGTGGGTGTCCCATTCCATCAGACCGCCCAGGGGTAGATGCTGAACTACTACCCTCTTGCCCAGAACCTCCGCCTAAGTACAATTCAATCAGAAGGTCAGAAGACATGGGGAATGAAGGGTCATCACCTCATACATCTTGAACAATCCATTGTTGACTTTCCCCCAATTGGGAACCCCAACGGCGATTGAGTGAAGCTGAGAGGAGTGTTCGTAAAAAGGACCGTGTTTAACTTGATGAATCCGCATAATGGACATGAAGTATAGGTTGCTTGGGGGAAGTGGGGGGTTTAGGACGGAAGCTACAGTAATATCCGTCTGGTCTGTGTGGTAAGAAATCACATGAAAAAAATTAGACAATGAACTAAATAAGAAAGTGAATTATCATGCCTCGTAACTGACTGCTTCCAAAGATATATCCAAGGAAGCTATAATCGTCGAGACCCCAGACGCCATGGCTCCCAGCAGGCTCCAACCTGTAGACATCCTGGAGTTTCCAGCACAGCTGCAGATAGCGCGCGAAAACGCTGAGGACCAAATGTCGCTCTTCATCTGGCTCAGGTTTAAAAAATCGTATGAGGGTCAGGCAAAGAAGGAAGATGGTGAATGATGATTCATGGCCAGTTCCGTAGTCCATCCTCAGAAATGACCCGAATGATGTGAGCAAGTAGGGCTTCAGATATGGAGAAGCAGTGGCAAACTTTTCGCCAAGCAGTTTTGAAAGAAGCTCCTCAGAACGCTGGATGTTGTCATCGCAGTGAGAGATAGTTGTCACGCATGTCCGATGAACTCGCCTCCTCTAATCGAGCTCCCCATGCACGGAATGCAAGATTACCAAAGCGCTGAGGAGTCTGAAGGGGCGGGATTTCATCTACCCAGTCGCTCAAAGTATCCAGGAGGGTGAGTACACTGTCGATTTCCTGTGAAGTTGGTAAATCAAACAATGGTGATGCAATCATGATTGCAGACCTGGCTCTGTTCTGGGGGGTTCACTGGCAGAAGCATGTGGCCGACCACTGCTTCACTTAACCGGTGTAGGAATAACAGATAATCTGCATATCCCTTCGTGGATTTCCAGACCTCCACATCTTGATCAGTTCGTATTTTTAATTCCGGCGGAGCCTGACAAAGGGGTAGCTCAATCTGTCTCAATGGTAAAAGTCTCGGCTGTGTGTTTGGTGGCATATCGATAGAGTGTACTATGTAGTAAGTTCGTCGTCACGGTAGTACGCCATTGAGACCATCACGTCACATACCTTACGTAATACGCGTTGCTCACCTGACCACGTTCTCACCTTGCTTCACGCGACGAAGCTCCTGACTCTAACAAGTTCATTGACTCAGAACCGCAACCCAGGTATAACAGCGCTTTCTACGGAAGGACTCATCCGCCTCACAATGCCTCCATTTGACGACTGGAACATCATCGACGAGGAAGAAGAACAAGAGCTACAGGACGCTGCAGTGAGTGTTCCCGCCAAGTCAGGGCCACCACCCAGAAAGCTCACAGAAAGGTCTCCTAGTTTTTTGAAGGAAAACGTGATGTTATCCTCTTTTGCATCGACTGCTCAGAGTCTATGCATGAACTTCGAGACGACCCTAATTACGAGGACGTCAAAACATCCCACCTCTTCACTGCCCTCGAAGCAGCCATGCAGATTCAGAAAAAGAAAGTTATAGTAGGCCCAAACGATTCTGTCGGCATCGTACTATTCAACACAGTGAGATATGCGCTGTGACACATTGAATTTTATGTTCACCATTGGCCGTGGAAGACTCGCTCGTCTGAAGCAAAAAATCATGCCACAGAAATCAAGAAGAACACCTTCGTTTATCAGCCCATTTCGCCCATAAGTGCCCCGGCTATTCAAGAACTTATTCAACTGTTGGATGGTTTGTTATGTTGACTGTCGTGTAACACTTCAAACTCAACGATTTGCTCCAAGCTGCTCGAGAAGATCCGGAGTTGCTCAAATCCACATTTCCTCCATTGACAGGAAAGAAAATGCCCATGGGTGATGTATTTACTAGCTGCAACTGGGTTTTGCGCGACGGGTGAACATCACGCAGTTCGGTGAACAAGTATAATCACTTACATTGTTACTTCAGAGCACCAAAGACAGCTTCAAAACGCGTCTTTTTGATCACAGATGACGACAACCCACACCCAGGAAGCAAGCAGCTCCTCACCTCCGCTCGGACCACCCTTCTAGTGTGTCTATTTTCATGAAAATGTACCATTGATTAATCCTAGTTTTAAGGATTTGACACAGTCAGGAGTTCAAATCGAACCGTTTTTCATTGCCACTCCAGAGAAGCCGTTCGAGCCGTCCAAATTTTACTCGGTGAGAAACACCTACTCTAGTTCTCATGGTTGGCTGACGGTACCCCGAAGTCCGTTTTGCTGCCCAACGTATTGAACAACGAGGAGGAAGATACTGGCGTTCTTCCTGAATCCACATCCATCACGCGCATCGATGACCTTCTGTCTCAAATGCGTTTTCATGAGGTGCCAAAACGCGCCATGTTCAGCATTCCTTTCCAATTAGCGGACGGATTTGTGATAAGCATCAAAGGGTTAGTGACTGATTCTCCTATCAGCTTACTAGACTTCAATATACTTGCTGCAGTTACGGGTTGGTCACGGAACAGAAGAAAGGCGCATACAAGTACTTCGTTGACCTCAGCGATCGCATGGAAGTAGCTAACAGCCGTACGGTGTATGTTGACGAGGTTCTGCGCTAATTTCGTATTGTATGCTAGTGCTAACCATTTTCATGACAGGATCAACAAGCGGAAGTGGACAAAACCAACGTGGTTTATGGGATGTCTCTTGGGGCCGCTCCTGTTGAAGATGTCAGCGACGAAGAAGGCGAAGGAGTTGATACCGCCTCTCGAGCTGTTCCATTGGGAAAACGAGTACGTATCCTTGGTTACCTTGGTTTAGTACTGACTTCTCGTAGCCTTTTTATACTGCAGATGAGATCAGGTCTTTCCGCACGCTGGACCTTGAACCAGGTGTGTTGTGACTATGAGCTTCGGAGTTGTTCCTCACATCAAAAATCAATAGGCATCAAGCTACTTGGCTTCAAGAATCGTAAAGAACTAGCCTTCGAGGATAACGTCAAGCACTCTGTATTTATCTGTCCCGACGAACTAGTGCGTTTGCTTCTTACTTTTAGCTTGTTTCCAAATAACTAGTCAGTGCAGAAATACTCAGGAAGCAAGCGCACATTCACCGCTCTCCTGAAGAAAATGATCGAAAAGAAGAAGATTGGTCTTGTCCTAGCACTCACAAGACGCAACTCCGCTCCCATCTTCTGTGCAATGCTTCCGCAAGTAAGCTTCATATCACCTTATTCATTGTGCGCCAATCATGCCTCTGCATAACTAGGCGGAAAGTGGCGAAGAAGGGGAATGGAATGAGCCTGCCGGTTTCCATCTGATTCCCTTGCCATTCGCCGATGATATTAGAGCAGCACCACTGGAAGAAGCATTCCGAGGTGTGCCAAGCATCCATCTCATTTCAATCTTACAGCTAAATTGCCGCATATAGCGCCGGACGAGGTCAAGGACGCCGCACGGGCCTGGATTGACAAGCTCTGCGTTAAAAACGGAGCATATCCGCCTGACTCATATCCTAACCCTGGTCAGTAACAGATTTCTATCGGGTCATCCACTGTTATAAACTTGATCTGCGCTTGCAGCCCTCGCGTATCACAACGCCCAGCTACAAGCAAGTGCCTTCCGCGAGGAGTTTGATCCGGAAACCTTCGAGGATCTTACACGTCCCAAATATGATATGATTCATAAGGTACGTGAGTTGTATTCACAGGCATGCGTTCGCCAAGCAGATGTTGCACTAGCGCGCTGGGGACCTTATGAAGAAGTGGAAGAATGCTCTTTGGAACGACGAGTCTGCGAATGTGGTGGCCATGACCACAGGGTCCAAAAGAAAGGCTGTACGAGTACCTGTTAGTGTGATGAGAGCGTCTGCTGATCATGATGCTGTTCAGGGCGTGTCAGTTGACGAGGCGGAAATCCGCAGCAAACACGAGGACGGTACTTTGGGCAAGGTGGGTTCTTTAAATAACGATCCGATGCAACGCCTAATCTAAGCGTTACTGCAGCTCCGCGTGGATCAGCTTAAGGTAGGGTTTGGCAGTACCTGACCGAGCTTCATCCCACTCATTTCACGCCTAGGATTTTCTCAAGAGCAAGAGTCAGCCGGTATCAGGCAAAAAGGCTGAGCTGATTGACCGCGTCGGTGATTGGCTGGACGCTCACTGAGCGATTCACATGCACTCCCACAGATCAATTATAAGGCGGACGGCATTCTTTCTTATTTACGGCCGTGCCAGCTTTCTAGGAACTGATTCTCAAATGCCCTTATTCTCAAATGCCCGTATTCTGTACTTGTACTGAACTACATAATATCTCGTACCAAACATGATGCTTGACATCGCCTCCCCGACGGCCCGTGTTAACTCCGGTGACGCCATTTCAGAAAATCTAATCTGATCAGTCAGCAACTCGATAATTTATCTCCCAGCACAGGACTGCGGTGGTCTCCATCAATAGCTAGCCCATCCTTGCTTGTTCCGCAGTCATCGATTTACCAGTCTCAGCCGCGCCGAAATCGTGTCATCACACATCACCCCGATAGCATCATGTCCGGGAATCTCGTTAATATCCAGAGCCCCGGAGATTTTCAGCAGTTGCTCTCGCAGGATCTCAAACGTATATCACTAATCTACTTCTGGACGTCCTGGGCTGAGCCATGCGTGCAAATGAACCAAGTTGTCGAAGGGCTAGCTAAGGCGTACCCAAAACTGCTCGCGCTCAGGGCAAGTACCCAGTACCCTACCCAATACCATAAGATTGACAACACAACGCTAGGTGGAGGCAGAAGAGCAACAAGACATATCAGACTCATTTGACATCAACTCCGTTCCAATATGCTTGGTTCTTCAGGTGAGTGTGCGCAACTCTTCCCCAAATATGGGACTCAGCCAGTGTCAAGGGCCATGCTTTACTTGCCCGGATCGAAGGCGGAGATGCGACCCGACTTACAGAAACGATTGCAAGGTATTTAGGAAGCAAGTCCTCTGGAGTTCCCCAGTCAACGACATCCCAATCTCCTGCTCTTCCGTCATCTTCGGAGACGGTAGAACAATTAGAAGTCCGCATGCGCAATGTCATGAATCAAAGCCCGGTGGTTTTGTTTATGAAAGGGGAACCAAATGCACCTCGGTGTGGCTTTTCCAGGACTGCAGTGGCGTTGTTGAGGGAGAAAAATGTTGTATTCACTCACTTTGACATTCTTAGCGATGAGAATGTTCGGCAAGGTAAGTTTACACAGGTTTTGAGACATGTCAGTTGGCTGATTTTGTTTTCTCGGACAGGTTTGAAGAAACTGAACGATTGGCCTACCTACCCACAATTCATAGTCAACGGCGAATTTGTGGGAGGATTGGATGTGGTAAAGGAGATGAAGGAGTCGGGGGAGTTCGATGGCGTTTTCTTTGCCTGACTCCGTGGCTGATGCTGTACTGTTAATAAACGTCTAATTCTTGAGCAGATGGCTTGTCAATACCGTCTTGCTGTCATGCGATAGAATTGGCTATAACTTAATTTGAAGAGAGTTTGTAACCCACGAATTCGAACCACCAAGGACGTGTGAGATAGTTTCTCATACGAAGCGTGCTTGTTCTCATAATATGGGTGCAGCTGGCGAAGATCGCTGATCTGATGAAGTACCTCGGTAAACGATCGATCTCTGCATGCACTTCGAAGACACTAGGAGCACAAGGGATGAAACGCGTGTCCTCGCCCGCACATCGCCGCCCACTTAATATCCTCGGTAGAAACAAGGTGCGTCCCCTTTAGCTGAAATATTTTTTGTTCCTGAATGGTCCATAAGACACTTCGCCATTTAAGATCATTTGGTGACGCAAGCATGCGCCTGGGATTGAGGACAATATGCCACTAGGTGGCGAAGCCGTATCATCGCACGGGTCATGCAGACCTGCGAACTTAACGGGGGATAATTGCAGTATTGATATTTTCATTCCTCTGTTCGGTGATCTATATCGTCCGCAGACAAAAATTTCACCCACTCAAGCTGGATTCTTGTAAGCGTTTCTGCAGAGCGAATGATGTGAATACCACGAGGTCACATAGCCTTGCCGGCATCCGGCTCCTTAGCTTGTCAAATCATTCAATTACGATACTTAGTCCCCGTGCAACCGTTGTGGTAATGATGACCTACTAAGAAGGTCAAGGGCCAACAAGTCACGGTGGAGCGTTGTTATCATGATTAATTAAGCATCCTCCTTCCTCGAGGCATCAAAGAGGTTCCGCATCTTCGTTATCTAATGATGAAGTCATAGTTGACGGGACTGGGCATCCGACTGTATTAAAAACAGGGAGATCGCTAGAATTTTTCGAGCGATTTTTCTGGAAGTACAACGAAGTATAGTCTCGTGTGTTCAGCGTGATGCGAATAGTTTGCTTGTTGTGTTATGTAATTGCGATGGTCGCGTGACGTCACGCGATAATTCCTGATTGATAAATAGATGCAAATAAGCGATAACCATGTGAAGTTATCCCTGGTTGCCTCAAGGCCTGAAGGTTTTTACCCGGGCTGTGGTTGTCGTCCATTGTCCATATAAAGTATTGGATTGTTTGTGACTTTCCTCCTCGCTGAGCGCTCTCATTTGCATGTCATGACCCGTCATCCCATTGACAACCACTACAGCCCACATCATCAAAGCCCTCCATACCTCGCTTGCCGTGTCCTTTTACTCCTGGACATGCAAGTCTGTGTGCTCAGCAGCCCAGCAGAAGGCGGCGTTCCCTCTTCTGAGACTGTTCTTCAGAACATTGAATACATTCTTGACCGTGCTCGCTCAGCAAAACAGCCACCTCGTATCATTCATATTCGTAATTCCGGAGAGCCCGGTGAACCAGATGCACCAAACTCCCCCGGCTGGCAGCTCGTTTTTCCAACACTCGAGCACGAGTTCGTCATCGACAAACTAAAAAATAACGCATTTTCTGGAACAAAACTGGCAGATCTTATACCACGCGACGCTGAACTCATAATCGTCGGCATGCAGAGCGATTACTGTGTGCGTGCTACTTGTAGCGCAGCCTTGGATAGAGGAAACACCGTTATCTTGATAAAGGGCGCACACGCAACCTACGATCGCATCGAAGTGTGGAACGGTGGCATGGTCACGAAAGCCCTTGATGTGGAATTGGAAATAGAGGCGGAATTGGAGGAGGCTGGGGTCAACCTGCTGTGTATGTCAGATGGGCCGCACTTGTTCAGCGATCGGTAACACGCATTGCTGGGAGTAACTTCACTTCCCCTGAATCCGTTCCTTTCCCTTATTAGTTTCAAATTCTTGCTGTGAGTTTTCTTTGTCCGCGCCTCGTTATACCTAAAGGAGAGCTGATTACTCACAATGTCTTGAAGCTTTACGTTATTTGTTCCCGTTTAGAAGCCCTATGGGCTGATATGATGGTTTGGATGATTACCCTGTTGTTGGCAGGTTCCGTTGGTCACTTGGTACTGATATTATTTACCTTGGTCCTTGGTACTTACGAAAGTTATGACACTAAATATCACGTGAGTATTACGAATATATCCTCGTCATCTCTAGCAACGGTGAGGAGGATCTGAGCGTGTGTTCTACCACTTGGCTAAGGTTCACAATTAAACTTATCCTCGCGCCCAAACTCCATCCGCGCAGTTACCTATAAATTTTCCCTTGACCTTAAACCATCATGTCAATGTTAACCCAAGTTGATCCATACAAACCGCTGGCTCTCGGAACGGTGATTTGTTTCTCACTCCAAAGCTGTATCGGATTCACCTAAAATTCTCAGAACCAGCGAGTGAAGCTCAACACCGACACACCGTTCACGCCCACATATATTCAGGCTTCACTCACCCAATCAGGAGATCCACAGGGTATATACACGAATCGTGTTAAGAATAGGCATATCGTCCTAGAAAACCCTGCTCGCGCGAGCAATGCACAGAAAGAACGTGATGCAAAGAAAGCAAGAAGGGAATCGGAAAAGAAGAAGAGAAAAACTGCTGCGCTAGGACGGAGATCCACAGACGCAAAGGGCCTCTGGAAGCTTGAGAACGGGGCAGAAAAGTGATTATCGAGAATTTGAGCGGCTGTATGCGGTCTGCTGATGGTTCATTCCAAGGTTTGATATATTCCTTCCACTCCATCAGCTGTGGATGGGATACATGTCTGAACTCTTGGGGCTCTCACCTCCATCTTCCATTCCGGCCACCGAGGCAATGCCCAGCGCATCATCTATGCACGCAAAGCTGGTGAAGGCCGACTTCCACGGTTCTCTATTGACTGGTAGGCAAATTCTGTCGTTATATGCGCATATACTCACATGTTTTATTACTTTCAAGTCCGCCAGAGCAAGAATCCTTGTTTGGTCGGCCTGTCTGGTATCGTGATTCACGAAACCGAGAACGCTTTCAAAGTAATCACTCGTAAAGATCAACTCAAATGTGAATGCTCCATTTCTCGCCTTGCAATTTAATTGTAACGCAAAACTTCAGTAATTCCAAAACAGAACTCAATATTCACGCTGGCGGTCCCCCTGTACTCTACATTGCCTCAAACACAATTCGAGCCAGCTGAAGCTGTCAGTTCTGCGCTGAGTGGTCAACGTTCAGGAACTGTCCTGGATGCTCCGCATATCGCGTTCGATCTATATGGCAATCAATTCTGTTTCCGATCTGCAGATCGTGCGGGTCGGAAATTTAAGGCCAAGGAAACGATCGAGTTATAAATCACTCCAGGGTCGAGGACATAGGCACCTGATAATCATTCCTATCTACAACAACTTTCCAACGTTCCAATTGAATCACGCTACACTGTCAACCAGATCCAGCCTGGTATACCTTTCCCCAAGCGAGTTCCTGGAACCTGCAGAAGCATGCGGAATTAGGGATGGCAAGTGAATGCAGGACAACCATACTTGTCGTATAACGATAACACACCCGCACCAGCTACACCACGAAGGATATTTGCACCTGCCCCAGCTTTCATCGTGCGTGTCAGACGGTTAACTGTATCACTCCAGCACACATTTGACCTACCGAACAACGACCTTGTACCCTCTTTGGCCATGATCTGCCTTCCAGCGTCAATAAAGGACTTGTATTGTACCTATACCCATTAGTAGGATGAGACGTGCTTCACATACGGGCAAGTTAGCCCACCTTCTCCCCGGACGTCATCATCATTCGTCTTCTAATGGTGTCAAGTGGATATGCAGCTAAAGCTGCTGCCTGCCAACTCGTGTTCAACCTCATCGTAGCTGTAAGATCGTCGACTTACCGTCGTGCACATCCAACCTACAGCAAAAGATGCAAGGAAGTTACCGCGCAGATTTCCTACTAGAAATGTGTCTCTAATTGTGTCATACCCTCCGAAGCTGTGCAACGCGTCATAACTTGAAAAAAAGTTGGTGTAAAAACGAGAACGCACTAGAGACCTCGGTACACGCAGATACCAACCACACTGGGCACGAATCCTCTGTACAGGCCAACAACCCCGTCGGAACGGAGAGTCTGCCTGTATACATCGATCAAGCCGGAAAACTGACGTTGCCCGCCTTTAGCGGAGCCCTTGGCGTCAGCAGATAACCGTGTGCGGGCGCTGCGTCGTCGCGGAGTTAATGCCTAGTTGCCTACCAGTGTCATAGACTTACTAATCGAGTGAATACACGAAGACGGAGGAAGATGCTCCAGCGGCCGCTCCACTGGCGACGTTTCCTGGCAACTCGTTCCGGCCATTCATTCAAAAATACAAAGGAACGTTCTGCATACCAAAAACCCATAAACCGAATTGTTCTGATTTTTTGAAACCAAACATTTGCTTGAAATTGTCCTTGAATGCAAAATTGAGGGCCTGGGTAGGGAAGTATCTGAGCACGTTAGTCCCATTACCCCTCCATACTGTCCCCGTTTGAGAATATACGGCTATACTAAGAATTTCACAGCGCACAGCTGACGGCCCCTTCTTCTGAGATGGTTCGTTTGAAACATTCGGCGATGCCTTTATAGGGACGGTCGAGTCTTCCAGAAGCAATCATAGCTCCCTGGTTCTGTATGAGAAGTTTGACACGTTCAATGGGAGCGGCTGCGGTCTTCGATATAGCAGCTGCGGTACCTCCCATCATGAAGTCCACTGGTTGGTCGAGTCAGTGAGAGCGTAGACATTACTGTAAAAGGCATACCAAAGAAAGCGGTGGCGTCGGTGGGTTTTGTGCTGGTCATTTTGACGGAAAACACTTCTTAGTGAAGAGAAAGAAGGGTGGTGATACTAGTGAGCGCTTCGTTAGTTCCATGGCGTGCACTTATAGCTCAAGGTTGAAGGACATATACGGAGGGTACTGCACATGCTCCAAGAGGGCAGTGTTCAGGTCAACGTCATATTCCGTATTCTCCCGAGTTCACTATCATTGCATGATAGATGAAAAGTGACTTGCTTATCACTTACTAGTCGCATTGAGAAGCTGGAATGTAATTATATGCTTGACAGTGAGCGAAGTCCCCAGATTGCCGCCAACTTCGAAGTCATCTGCCATGGTCTTCAACTCGGGCAGTCAGAACTAGTGGTTCATAAAATCGGCATGAGCTGGAACGCCGACCGGAATAACACTATCCCAGATCCCAGTGGTTCCGGCGGAATATCAGACATTGTGTTTTCGAGAGTATTATCGACTCCGGTGGCTTTTACGGATATCAACAAGGTGATGTCCGTTGGAGAACCACCGAGAGTTGATAACAACCTCAAAGAAGATCCGGCCATACAACCCTAGTGATGAGATCAGTTTTCGGTCATGACTTCAAGCATGCACGGCAAACCTGATTCTTCTACTATACCGATTGTTTGATAACAGTGCAAAATATGATGCTGAATGACATGTTGAAAACAGTGTCTCCATCTCTTGTATGATTACGGTTGGCCGCGATCATCAAACATGTGAATTCTCGGAGACGGCTGGTGTTGCCGCTCCCGACGTCGCCTGAATGGGTGGTGGATCAAGACGTTCGTCGGCTGGAGACAGCGTCGGAGGTTCAGGTGGAACGGCAGTTGCCGAGGCTCAGCCAGGCCTCCTATCATGCTTAAACCTTAACTCGTATCATGGATCCTCCCTTTGACTTTGCCCTTGTTGAGAAGCACATACAAACCATTACAACCATTTTGCAAAACGTGGGCCACCATGACGAGCTGTCGTATGATCCCCAACAAGTCCCTGCCCTCTTGTGCTATTAAACACGACGGAAGTGCCATCATATCATGGAATATTTGCAACAATATATTCATATATACTCCAACGAAAATGAGTTATATCTCCCCGAAAAAAGCTGCTCGAAATGTAAATAAATGAATGTATGCGACGAAAAGAGAACGAAAAGTATAGTTGTATGAACGAAGAGATGTGCCACCAGCTTGGTAGTGCTAGCGACAGAAGATGCGACACACCACACGGCGGCCCGCACGAAGATTGACAGGAATGCTAATCGCCTGCTCTCAAGAGAGCAATAAACACGACGGAAGCGCCATCACATCATGTAAAATTTACAACAATATATTCGTATATACTCCAACGAAAATGAGTTATATATACCCCGAAAAAGCTGCTCGAAATTTCAACAAATGAATGTATGCGACGAAAAGAGAACGAAAAGTATAATTGTATGAACGAAGAGATGCGATGGGGTGTTGCATGCAGTGTACAAATGTGATGATATATGTACATTCGCAGTGCTGGTGAGAGTGCTTGTGGTGATATTGATGATGAAAATGATGTCCACAACCCTGCATCTTTGCAGAGCCTGTCGATGTGAAATGAGGACCGTGAAATAGCACGATAATTTTTAGGAAGACGTACCGGAACTCAATAATGTGTTACCTATAGTGCCATGATCACAGGAAGCGCTTAAGCTACGACGCAGTATGAACCACCGGTGCCGCTGCTGGATTCCTCGTCCATGGGCACCGAAGCAATATGTGATGATTCCTCAACCTGAGAGGCCGTGAAGAACGCAGTGAGAGTAGTGAAGGCGTCCATTTGTTATCAAGGGAGGATGGCTTTTGGATAGAGTTTAAGGTAATAAGGCGCAAATGCTCTGAAGGTCGAAGACGGGCGACTAAAGCTGGAGAAAAAGAACAAATAATCACGACATTTTATACGTTCGCAGCGGTCCACGACATGGGCAAAGCAAAGTTTGTGTATCTGTACAGAGTTCACCGGACGCGTGTGGAGAAGGTCCGGTCTAATTGTCTCGGTGGTCTATGGTCCATTTCAAGGGTAGAACAGGATAAAACAGCTTAGGCGGTCGAAGCGTGTCTGTGAGCCTATCAGCGTAAAAACAATAAGAATCACTTGAAGGGGGACAGTAGCCTGGAAAATGGAAGAACCCGATAATGAAGTCGATGTATTGACAATAAGCTGTATGATGGGGAGTAGTCCAAAAAAGGAAGTGGAACGCCAACACGAAACAAAAAGCACATAAAACGTTAACTCACTTGCCTGGCACACACCACAGATACGACTACGATGTCGGACAACCTGCGAAATCTAGTATCTTATCCCCATGGCCTGGGGGGTCGCAATGTATAGCTAACGCAGTGACTCTTCAACACCATGGTCAAGGGAACCCTCGAAGCATGTGAAAGACTTAATGAATACCGGCCCATAGTAAGCATGGGCATATTAACTTCTCCGTGCTGAAATAGCTGTAATTTGCTCCATTTTCCGCGTGTCGCCTCACCTGTCATCGGGCCGTACCACTCTAAACTTCATAGTTCAGAGACCGGTGGATAGCAGCTGCCCGCAAGGTCTTGTAAACGAGTTCCTTGAAAACAATAAGACGTGCGGAAAACGAAATATCGCCATTCTGACCTAGATGATTTTTTATCCCCTTCAGTGACGTCTGCAACTGTCGAGACTGCATTCAAGGGGTATTATGGTGCCTTCAGAGGCTTGTGAGATGGGTAGTCAATCGTAGATTCGTAGTGTATCAATCTAGGCCTCCAAGAAGTCTCGAAGGTTTACTTACCATCTGGGCAGAAAATCATACTTGCATTTGGACCTATTTCGGCTTCCGGTGCGGTTCGTTGATGAGGTGCATTACATAAATAAAATCAAACATATCGTGTATGAATTTTCCGACAATGCAGACACAAAAGACAATATGTAAAGATCCGAGGAGCTCTGATTTATGATAGGTTGCCGATTAAGTTACATTGTAGAGAGTAGTCATTCCGCCGCTTCTTGGTCACTCCAGGTCTTCAGTAAATTTGCTTTCCACTGGTGCAGGACCAGCGTCACTACTCTTGGGTATAGAAACACTTTCATCGTGCTCACTAGGAGCTTGGCCCCCAGCATCAGATACGGTTTCGCCATGTGGAGGCCGTCCTTCAGGTGCCTTCTCCTGCTGACGCTTGCTTGGGCGTGACGAAGCCGTGCCATCATCATGGCTTATCAACGACGTTCGCTTTTCTGGCTGAGCAGATAAATCGTCGGTGGTCATATCAACAAAAAATAAATAAAGAATCTTACCGCGTAACCATTCTGACGAGCTCCGTTGAAAGAATTATTGGCAGGTTTAGAGTAAGAAGGCGGAGCCTTAGTCTCGTCATAATCGACGACAGCGTCCTCATACAGGTCCTCATCCTCATCCTCGTCTTCCTGTTCCTCTTCAACGCTAGACCCATCTTCCTCCTCCTCTTCCTCCTCTTCATCGCTAATGTATCCAGCGGAACGGACCGCCGCCTCAACTGGACCACCGCGGTCCATTTGCTCGCTAGCGACGAGATAACGGGCACATAGCATTCTGACATCATTCCACCACTCCATCATGTCCTCATGACTACGAGAACGGAATGACCAGGCGTGCTGGCCACCCGTCATGGGCAATTTGAAGGAGCCATGTTTGGTAGTACCCGTGCCATCTTTGCGACCCTCGATATGGAACTTGTGAGACTTCGAAGACGGCGTTGAAGGAGGGCCAAGTGTGCACGCCGGAAGGAACAATGAGAATATTGGCGTTTGACTGCCTGATTGAGATGGGTCAGATGTCGCAAACTCATGCAAGAATCCTGCGGGTGTGAGAACATAGTAAGCCTCGCGATAGGTCCTTGTAAACCTCTTCTTGCGTTCAAGATGTCCGGTATGCACCGCTATGACCGACGTATCTTCTTTGGAAGGGTACTGAATTGTTTCTGGATTTCGCAGAGGGGTCTCGGGATCAAGAAGGTGGTCAGATCTGGCTGAAAATGATATCCATTCCCGGTCGGGCGCAAGTGAGACCATATTTCGACCCATGGTATGCCACGTATCCTGCACTGAATCGGTCATTCGAGATCGCCACTCGTCATATGTTTGCCATGCCGACTGGATGGCGCGTACGATTCCTTCCTCGAAGTGGGCAGAGTTCTGCTGCATGATGATAATGGACTTCTGAAGAGCATTTTCCTCGTGTACCTGCTTCTGCAATTGTCTCATAACCGCTATATTGGCAACATAACTGGAACACGTCAAAGGTGCATATCATCACATAAAGCCTTCAAGTGCTTACGGATCACTTTTATTCGTAACGCCCATCGGGGTATTCTTGAAAATGCTGACACTCGTTGCCAGTTCACTGATCATTCGTCCGGAGAGCTCGCGTTCTTTGGCAACGCTAGTGGCCAGTTTGCCAGTGTCGTTTTGAACATTCTGGCCGAACTTGGGTTGTCGTACGTATATTATTTAGGCAGAGTACCCACCTTTATGTGCGCTTTAATTTCTGCATGGAGTTTCTGTAGATGTTGCACGATAGAGCTATCAATGGTTCGGCCCAAGTTTGCATGCTGGTCTGCGATGAGGCGTGTTTTGTCGCGAATTCCGTAGTATACATCCTGATGCGTGATCTTAATAAAATAGTTGAGCTGCATAGGTTTCCATACCTGCAAGCCTCCTTCGCCCAGAAACTGGTTTCCTGAGCGGAAAGGTACTTGAATGACGGCGCCAAGCTTTGTGTATTCCTTGGCGATGTTGTTCTCAATATCTGCGATTCCTTCAAAGTAATTGATGAGTTGCTTCACAATAGCTTTCCATGAAACGAATCTCTCGATAAGAATATCGGATGGGCGGAGATCCTGCGGGGCAACATTTTTCTTGATGAGAGACTGGTTACGCGACACTGTCGAGCCGTGCTTGCTAGCACGCGAAATAGAGGTCGCGCGAGATATGGTTGTACCCTCGTTGTGAGACATTGGAGTTGTTCGCTCGAGAAGAGGGATTTAATGGGGGTTTCGAAGTGGGCAGCTTTATTATATGCAGTTTATTGTGGAGTCGACGTCATAAGCTCTTCGGATACGGACCTTTTTGGAAGTGTGTTACTTTGTCACACGCAGAGCATGTCACATAATGTTGTCACGCCGCTTTCCAGGCCTTTCCTCTCAAACTCATCCTTAATTTTTTGGCGGACTACGTGGTCAACATCAAAATGAACTCCGGAGTACAGAACATCGTCATTTCTCTTGGTGCAATGCAGGGTGAGCAGAAATACTGTCTCAGTCCGGAGCCTTGGCTGACTTTCCTGAAACTTGTGTGACGTGTTCTTAGTTGCCCGTCGAATCCCGTTCGATGACCCGGAGGTTCTCAACTACGTCCGGATAGGTTATGTTACAAGTCAAGTCATCATTATGGGTGTGTACTTCTTTGTTTCCTACAAGGTAAGCACGACATTTTAGAACGCATACGTGGTATCTGAATACGCGCGACACAGGTCAGGCAGAAGAATGACCAGACCGTCTTGAAATATGGTTAGTCTCCGTCCTTGGTTTTTCTTGCTCTCTTTCTCAATACGCTCCATACCAGTCGATGCTCAAAATCCCATGGTAATAATTTATCCATGTAACAAGCAGTACTGGGCTTACATACATTAGTCACCCGACTCGGGAGGACTCGTGACCACGACAGTCCGCGACTATGACCTGTCCGAAACGTCGAAACTGGTGCGTCCCATCTTTTGCAGTACCACGTGTATGAATTTATTTTGCGATACGTATAGCTTCGTGCTGCATACTTTGGTGTCGCCATGATGGCCTTCTTCCATCTGTACATGAAGTATACCCAGCCTCTTTTTATTCAAGCCCTTATGGGTTTGAAGAACCTGTACGACGCAAAGCCTGTTGCCATCCACGTTCTGGGGAAGGCTGCGGAGGGCGACCTCAAGAGACCGTTCAAGACTGCATCAATGTTCGGAGGTACGTGGATTTCTCTATGCGCTTGTCGTGTCACTCAATTGTTGTGTCCTCAGCTTCAGCTGGTCCGCAAACAGATGCAGCATCGATTGCAGAAGCAGAAAAGAAGATTGGTGCAAAGAAGGAGGATTAGAGAATACATACTTCATACATTCTCTCTCAGAGGCTCTATATGGCTTGCATATCTATCATCTGTGACTTGTCAATTTGGTGTAATATACCCACCATCAGTCATGGAAATTTGTGGGACGAGAAACGGCAACAGCATAGGAAATATCGGACGGTGCATGAGATGTCTATGCAGTAGAATCAGTGTGGAACGCGATGACATGCTTTCGCTGATAAATAATGTGGTGTCTATTGGAGGTTGTATCCGACAACGCTTCTCCGTCCAATGATCTCTCCAATCTGTCAACAAGTCAGTAATCGGAGCACTACAAGCCAGTGTCAAACGAACCTTGAAAATACCATATGCTTCCACGGCGTATATGCCGACCTTGGCCCACTCTCCGGAGCTAAGTATCCCTCGCCAGTATGCTGGGCTGCTAGCACGACTCCATAGCATCGAGTATGCGTTTCTCACCACGGCGATATCGGTGGGGGGTTGCAAACGCTCCGCCACGTAAACCTGCTTCAACAATTCGCGAGCTACGGACAAATTGTACATCACAGGTTGACGGTATGCTGAACACAACGGAACTGCGGGTCAATGTTCTGCGAGGGGTAAGAGCTCACACAACGTACATCCAAGCATGGTTTCAGCGCGCGCGCCGAGGGGACCAAGGAACTTTTTTGAGCTCTCCCAAAGCTTTTCTGCAGTCTTTTGGGCGGAGCCGAGCGCGTCCTGCGCTTTCTTCTGAGCTGCCTCCGCGTTTGAGCTTGCAAAGCGTGAAGACTGGGTTGGCAGACGGCGGGGACGAGCAGCCTGTCTGAAGACAGATGTGGAGACTGCAGACCGCATCTTAGGTGTGTCCGAGCAGGTAGACCAGAGAAAGGAATAATGTGACGACGCGGAGACCAACGATGAGGAAATAAAGAGGGTGAGAAATTTTGTAGAACTATCTTTCCCGGGTATGTCCGACGCGCTTTACTAGTCTTCGACTTGAGTCTTGAGTCTTGAACCTAGAAACTTTAAAAAGTAGTTCAACTCGGTTTTAGATGAGAGCAGGTAAGGACACTTGTCTGATCTCCACAGTTCCGTGCTCATTGTGCAGACCCCCATGTACATAGGAAAAGTGCGGCATTTTTTGCCGTGTAATCTGCATTCAGAAGGCTTGAAGCTTTACTGAATAATCCTTAAATCTGTGATGTTTGTTTCTCACCTTCAAAGCAGCACGTCTTATCCATTTGCGCAATGAATTTCGTCCTAACGATCTGGTCCCTGCCTGCCGTCAAACCCCTACTTGAAATGCGAAACTTTTCAGTGGATCACTCTACATGTTTACGCACATAATCGACACAACACTGCTGGCAACTCCTGGTCCAGTGTTTCAGGTGGTGGGCTTCGTGATTCTTCTGCAGTCGTGATAGAGCATCCCGAACCCTTGTTCAAAACGTAACAGTGTGAAGTGTTATTATGGTATCCGCTCTCGGTATGGTGGTGCGCCATCATCGTGTATCTGGTTTCTGAACAGGTATTCGAGAAGTCTATGTATTTGAAATGTGAGCATGGCATGCTGACACGCTTGCATTTTAGATGCATAGACTTCCAGTGGACGGAGATCGAGAATCTGCACTTTCGTTATGATGCATATCACAGACCCTGAATGCCGTCGCATAAGAAGCTTTTTTCTGACCCAAGATGTGCGGTACGTGCAGTATATCGCATCATAATCATAGCTGATGGTCACGGCAGTTCCTATAGAATTCGAACAGACCTTTGGGGTTAGTCCAGGTCTCGTGTTGGGTACTCGCACGGTGCCACCTTAGATTCTCTGACCATTCCTCTATATGGCATTCCCCTTTCAGTTCAAGTTCTTCGCCGTCTCTCAGGAATGTTCTATACCATCTCGAATGGTGACGCTCCAGCCGAATGTGGTATGTTGCTTCTTTTTTTCCCTCTCCCAATACTTAGGGTACGAGATATGATCTTCTGCCTGTCTAGCTTCGTGCCAACAGCGTCTAATTCTGTGATCCTCCATATGAGGATATATTGAGAGACGTGCTGTAAGTCATCATATCAGACAACCACGCAAGAGCAGTACCGCTGTTCCCGTAGATGGCGATCCATTAATTTTGCTCAGGTCTCATCTATGTTCAACTTTGACGCCAGTGAAAGAGTTAGGTTTGATGTGGTCCGTCACGTCAGGTGCTTAATGAATCATGGTTGTGCGTACTCGTTTCTAGTCGTTCCAATATGCCATTCCCTGCTCCAGATAGCGGCGTGTTGTCGACATGATTATCATTTTTTCTGCGGCCCGCGAGAGTGTGAACAGAGGGGCCATATCGGGGCACAGAAAGTTTAATGTCTCATTGTAAGTGTTAAAGGAGTACAAGTGTTGCGCCGACTTACTGGCTGCACCCACGTATGGCAGGCCAACAGAATTCCAGATTTCGGGCTGTTGCGGTAACGAGCCGAACTTCATGAAACTGAAGGTAGCCCGCTAGTCTATACAAATCGTGTCCCCCTTTGATTCTTGGGTTCTTGCGTACCCGAATGAACCCATACGAGGAATGGCACTACATTTAATGATGTGGCGCCCGAGCTTTGAACCATGTATCCTCAAAAGTGCTTTGACAGTTCATTTGGGCCTCCTCAAGGTTCTGATTCATTCCAGTCCGGCTCGGTGCGGCGGATAACGTGAAAGACTGGCGCAGTCCCCTATCCCCTTTGAGTGGTTACTGTGACCCCCTATGCGACCTTTTTTGCAGGATAGAGAGCCTTCTGATGCCGATACTCACTATCCGATCTTGCAAGACCTCAAGGAGAGATGTTTCAGAAGTTGCGTTCTGTCACGTACTATGTTGATGCGCTTATAGATGAGGCTCAGTGGTTCAGAGGAATACGCGCACGCTGCGGAGCTTCAATGACATCCGTATCACATACTGCGATCCTCGGCAACTTGACGACTTGACGACGTGCAATCAGCAGTTCTACGACCGGATGACATCGAATGTACTTAGCTGGAATGCCAACCTGCGTGTACACTGTAATTGTACTGCAGATAAGAAAATATGGTCTGGCTGACCTTATGGCCAATGTAAAAGAACGCATGGCGACTTTGAACGGTCAGGAGAACACGACCGCTGGCATCTGGAGAACCAGAACCAGACGATCGTGATGGAGGGCCAGACGTACGCATCTGGATGTGCCGTCCCGATGTTACAGAAGATTAATTGACCACCATAGGCAAGATCTGAGGACTGCCGGTACTGACTGCGATGCTTGCTGACGGATGGCAGGTGGTTTCTTACTGCATATGAAATGTATCAGCGAGAACTATGTCAAGAAAACGTCAGACAACTCTCTGGCCAATAAGTCTCAAGCGAGCTCCTTCAGACCTCTCCAGACCTGTGGGAAGTTCTGTGATTCTGCATAGTACTTGGTGTCACAAGAACACTTTGCAAAGACATAATGATACCTCGTGGGGTTTATTGTTCTCCTGACAGCGGGTGCTAGACATCTTCGTACGGCGAACCGCTTCTCCTGTCACTCACTGGCGCCAAAGCTGCCGACTTTGGTCACCACTAATGCAGGTTTACGCTGTTACGACCTTTCCACTCGCTGTATTTTACAAAGGACAGTATTCAAATACCGTCGGTGATTCAAAAATGGGAGACACTGAAGTCAGAAACCAATGTACTCGACATGGACGCCTGAGTGGCCGTGAGAGGATTCCACTTAACTTGACGAACTTCCGAACTGGAATCAGAACTTTGGCTGGACAAGAAAGTTACCTCCCTCTCGATTGCTTGACGCAGCTCTCGCCACGAATTATCGTCCAGCACCCGAAGTACCTTGACATCCACTCCAACGCGAGGAGGACTCTCCTACTGCGACGGCACTCTCGGCGGTTACCTAACGATCCGTGGTCAGTAATCATCAACTCATGCAAACATTGATCCTAAGGCTTGCCGATTCGAGTAACTAATCCAGAGCTACAACATGATGATCTTGAAGGGACATCTCAAAAGCCCCGCGTCCCGAAGAAGCAGAGAGGTAAGTGAGGAAGCCCATTAATGTTGCCTCTGGGTGAATGGTGCCAGGGAAGGTTCGTGAAAAATAGGGTTTCAGAAGTGACTTGACTTGACCTTTGTCCACTTCAAAGCGACCTGGAAATATGCTTCGCAGATGTCATCCAGGAACGTCGGCGATATCAAAACTGCCATGATGTATTTCAAGCAAACCAAAGGCAAGTTCGCCGCGAGTGATTTTGGAATATTTCGATGATGAAAGTGAGTCGATGGTGGCATGCCATGCAAGGATAGCCTTCAAGCGCCGTAAGACTCAATTTCCACCAGACTCGTTCAGGTGCCAAGTCATCGGACTCGTCTGAATCATATACATCTATAATACAAATTCAGTAGTGTGGTACCATAGCGAGTGAGAAATCTGCCTTCATTCTCACCATACTAGTACCGGCGACCTGAGCTAGGTATCTATTGGACCACAGAAATACAAAAGTAGAATAACAACCCACCTTTAGTGTCTGTAGTGAACGATAGCTTGAATTTCGAGGCGAGCGTCGTCTTCGTCAAAAGAGTCTTCACCACGCCAGCGCTCCAATAGACGTGGCTATACTGTACAACTATGTCTATTAGAGCGCTATACAGCGCAGCACAATGATCTGCGACATTGGCGATGACTGTCTCGAATCCCTGCGTATTCTTCTCCATCGCGATTCTCTGGGCCTCCACCGCATAAGACTCCAGCGAAAGGATGAGGTCGCCGAGGAGCTAAGCCCAGAAGTGTACTGTCTTGCTGGAAAACTCCAATTGGGCGGCTTGCTTGTCTTCTGGACCTCGCTTGCGCATTGGCACATCTTTGTCAGGCGGTATGTCGAGTAATGCAAACTAACAGGGGAAATCGAGCCAACGTGTCTCGGAAACTCGTTGGCTACCGGAGTCCAGTGGCACAACGTTTTGAGCCCCATGCACACTCCATGTCTTCTGGTCGAGGAAATCCAGGCGAATATTTTCCAACGACAGCGAGTGACGACGAATCTGGAGTGCATCGACGTTGTCGTCGGAAAGGCTCGTAGGATGCGAGGGCAGACCACATCTCCGAAATGTGTTCTTTAAGGGAGACGTCGTCGTTGCTAAGGTTGATAGGTGATGGTAAGCTTTGGTCAATATTCGTACCTATTCACAGTTTTTTGAGATGATTTTTGAGATTTAATCACTTCTTCTAACTTTGACTCAGTTAGGGGAGAACGGGGATAGAGATTTTGGGGGACTACTAATATCAATTCACCCCATCGTGGATGATGGCGCCTGTCGCCGCAATATATTAGCTTTCTTTGCTTCAGGACTGAAAACGTTACCGGGGGTGAGAAAATTAACGAAGTGACCCAAGAGAGAAGGGACCGAGTTGTTCAAGTTGGGGATTAGACAACGGCAGGCGACGATGGCCGATGTTTCGGAAGATAGTCTTAAGGGTTTTGATGTGCTTCTCGACAAGGGGAAATTCCAAGGGAGAATCCATGAGATGAGCTAAGGATGGATAAACCTCTCAGCTGGTCTGCCCATCAATGACTCTGTACTAAGCCGAATCAGCGTAGGAAGGCGGCAAGCCTCGGCAACCACCGGAATGATCCTCCGTCGAAGGTGAGTCCGTCTGAAGATCCAGAACGCAGTCACAGTGTTTCGGAGCTTCAGACGGAGTATATATGCAGCTCCGGCAGAAAAGCGTCAAGTTCAGTCGCCGTCGTGAGCATCAGTCCCTCTAATAGCAATACCAGCTGTTCCCCAGTATTCACACGTTGGCAGGCGGCCAACTTTCGGAACTCAAGAAGTGGAAACACTGTTTTCAGTGCGTTGTTCAGCATCATCATCTTTTGCACCGTATTATCCGAATACAACCAAGTTCCGTCGAAGAATCAGGTTTGCCGTGCATGTTTGAAATCTAAGCCAACAACTGATTTCATCGTGGTCGATTACCGGTTTACTGATGGTTTTGAGGCTGTTATCCACTCTCAGTGGCTCTCCAACGGACATCACTTTGTTCAAATGTGTGTTTAAATGATTGATGTCCGTAGGAACCACCGGAAGTGTCAGTGGATAATTCCCTCGGAAACACAACTATCTGTAGGAACTACTGAGATAATGTTGCTGCGCTGTCCATTTCTATCCCATTGCGCGGTAAGTATCTGGAATCCGGATGTCTCAGCATTGTTCTAGCGATTAATTGTATCTGTCAGCTGTGTCGATGGTATTAATGCCATCATTGAAATTTTACCTGTGAGTCACTATAGCTCTCTGCGTATATGATATACGCAGAGAGCTATTGGCTACCTCATGCTATTTTTCTGGGATCAGCCTGCAAGTGGGTGGAACAAAACTATCTTGATGTACGTACTCTTTCGTGCAGGGTGTATCAAAATCTGATGGTTTGGCAGTTTTCAAGGCGTTCTTCTAGCGTTCTGTCTTCGCGCATTCTATTTGATCTTAGGAATGCAGGAGAAGCACCGCAGGACGCAGAATCCACGGCATTACCGTTATTTTCGCGTATGCAGTTCCATTCCACCAATGCTCCTCTATCACATCTGCAGTCAGTCGCCATGATAATAAGATATAAATTGCTAACAGTACTCAATTATTTCAGCATATGAAGCATGGCTGGCTACTTGCCGTCCTGCCATGGCATAAATTTCGATGTTTTCGGAATTGGGACAAACGTCTAACGAAGAAATATACACAGTTCACCCCCGGAAATATTGGAGAGTCGGCCCGCCCGCGAGCCTCATCTGTGAAGCGCCTCCGTCTACGCCGGCATGTCCGTCTAACATTTTATGAGCGAAATTAAATTCTAGAATCCATTCTTTCCCTCCACGTGCAACAACCTCTAGTCTAGGTGCATGAGCGGATAACAAAATATAGATCTCATGCATCATGCTTCGATATACATAGATCCGACCCCAGCGGTGCCACGTCACTCTCCGAACGGGTAGAGTCTACATCTGAATCAGTACTATACATCTCCTTCCATAAATTTGAATATGAAAAACTTGAGGCAACGTCTCCGCACGCACGTTTCATATACGACTTTCATATTCACATCATTTGGAGGATTCTTGGTCAAGGAGTATTAGTAACTGATGCGAGCCAGCGCCCGACAGCCTCTTTGAAAGCACATGTTTGTTAGCAAAATCGGTTGCGACCCTGTGCTCTTCTGATGAGTCGAATTTCATCTAAAGAAACCGGTACTCCGCGTCCGAGTCTATATGATTGTGTAATGGCCGTCAATCTTATCTCTCGGAATTTCTTCGGATTGGGTGGTTAAAGAGATAAGTCGGATCAAAGCGCTCACCCGCAAAAATGCATATGGACCTGCCCGTGATGACCTGCGCTACTGCTTGCGGTTGAGGATCTTTTGAGGATAAGCACTTTCTGCTCGTGCTCCATATGTACATATTGTCTCTTTGCCAAGATGTAGAGATGAAAGGCCCCGAAAAACAGCCATCCGAATACCAAGTGCTACATGAATGCACTTACTCTGACTGCCCAAATGATATCCCTCCGGTACTCCTCTATGCGCTTTCGTGTATAAACTGCAGTAATTCAGTCACAGAACATCCATCTGTCGAGGGATCACGCACCGCAACGCGAGATCCAAGACATCAGAATATCCTACAAGCGTGACTTGAAATGCTCGTCAGAGCGCATGTCGACGTACTCGAACCATGAAGGGTAAAACCCAGATCCTTCCCAGTCCACCATATACACCTTAACGTCACGCCCCAACATGATGTTTCTGGGACACAAGTGCTGGTGCGTGAAGACAAGTGGCCACGAGTTATCGAAACGAGGAGCATCGAGAGGCGCGCGTTTCGTCCGCTGAGACACGTCCAACTTGTGGTTGAGCCAATCCGTCATCTCATCATAAGACGCGGACGGACCTGCGCCGTAGTCGGTGAAGAGTGGTCCGGTGCACGCGACACCATTGAGGGTTCCTGGAACAGACCTCCAGAGACGGTGAAGCTGACCAATGTAGCCGCGCAGGGTTCAAGCAATGCGAAGCTTCAAGAAAGGGTAAGGCGACCCCAACAGCTGGCTAGTGTCTCGCCATCGATGTACTCCATGACTGTGTAGCATCTGGAGGAGACGTTCACAACGACTTGTCGTACCTCAGGAACAGGGATAGTCGTCATGGTTCGAAGCATGCTCGGGTTGAGCGCCTCCGTGATGGCTTCATGAGCATACAGGCGGACTTTGGCAACCGTGTCGGGGGTAACTTTGTGCATACTGATCCAAGGTACGTTTTGAGACGACATCTACCTTATCTGGTCCCCTGATTGCCTTGCCATTGCGGTAAGTTCCTCGGGAAGAAAACGAGGCGATTCAATTTCGAGGGTGGTGGCGTGTAGAGAATAGCACTACAGGCTGCTCATATGACTGACTCAAGATAAGCAGTTCGCACGAAAACAAGCCTGTGGTTTCACCCCATCAAGATCGAAAGGAGAGGACAAATAAGTATCGCTGATATGGAAAATCCTGCAGAACTATCTGCGGAAGGAAAACTGATGTGGTGGAGGACGGAGCGGGGGGTTGAAATGCGGGAACAACGCAGCAGGGTTCGTAGTCAGTGCAACTGGTTGAAAATGAGATAACCACTGTCCAGGATTCCAGGACATGTCATGATCAGGGGGAGATGAGCACGCGCTGAGCTGACTCAGACTAGCGCCGCTTATCTTTCTGATTATAGCGTGTGATATTTCGCTACAAATGTCTCCCTCTGAAATTTCAAGTATGTTATTCCAATCTATAAACCACCTGGAGGTCGAGCATTGAAAGACTAGCTAAAGTTCCACCTCGCTCTTTCGATTATGTCTGAATCAGTTCTAACACACGCGCAATACGGCAAGGACCTCGTTCGCGTCTTTCGCGTGGTCCGGCAGGGCGATATTCACCAGGTCGTGGAATATAATGTGACAGTACTCGTCGAGGGCGATATTGAGACCAGGTCAGTGATGCACAATCTGTCATGTATTCCGCCGTTTCTGATAGTAGGGGATGCAGCTACACTGTTGCAGACAACTCCGTCATTGTCGCAACCGACTCTAGTACGTACATTTACTTGATAATTCTGTTAAAACTCACTGAATGACGTCGTCTAACAGTGAAGAACATTACATATTGTACGTGCACTGTTAATGGAGGAGATAACAGCTAACCGAGTCGGACAATTCGGCGATTAGATCTTGCCAAGACTTCACCCCACATTCTGAGCCCGGAACGGTTCGCATTGCATCTGGGAACTTACATCGTTTCCAAGTATGCGCACATAAACCGCGCATTTGTTACCTTGGAGAAGCTGCGCTGGTCCAATATTCCCTTGAGTGCGAATCGCGACCCGCACCCACATTCGTTCGTTCGGGATGGGAACGACAAACAGACGGTCGAGGTCGAGGTACGAATTTAATTTAACGCTGTCCATGCTTCTCGGATTCCAACTTGGCTGGTGGAGCGAAACTAGTTGAAGTGGAGCGTTTCCTTGCCATCAGCCTGCGGAGATGCGGCAACTCGGTCGAACCAGACCACTCCCCCCTGATATCTTCCGCGTCTATTTGCCCTTCGTTTCTGAAAGGTATATATATAGAGCTCATCGAATTCCTTCTCTCTTTTTTCCCCAGGTCGATGCCTCTGCTGGAAAGGACAAGCTCTCAGCGAAAGTAACTTCAGGAATTACCGATCTCTTAGGTTAGCTTGTGCTTGTGCTCCCTTGCACTCCAAGCCTGTATTCACACATTTTTGTTTATCCTAGTGCTCAAGTCGGGTGGCTCTGCATTCCACGGATATATTCGCGATGAGTACACCACGCTGGTGGAAGTGGACGATCGTATTTTGTCAACCTCCGTGGACCTAGCTTATACCTTCGCGCCCTTATCGCTCAGCTCTCCCAGTGATTTAAAGAAACTCAATTTCACTATCCCAGAGGACCTCGCACCCGGTGGCATTTGGGATGCAGATAATGTTGCGATACGGGCAAGGAATGCAACACTCGATATCTTTGCCCTCGATGCAAGCGCTAGCGTGCAAGTGCGTCATAGGCTTCTATCCCCGTGTTGTGCACGTTGCTGATCGATCATGATGAATCAATTTCGTGACAGGCAACGTTGTTTAAGATGGGGCAACGCGTCATCGCGGAAAACGCGGGCGTTGAGTCCGTCACGTACAAGCTGCCAAACAAGCACTATATCCCGATTGATATGAAGTATATCGGGCTGGACAACACTACACCGTTGAGTACCATTCGGTTTTTCCGTTCAACCCCCGTTGCGTTTCTTTTGTTGCTTTTTGACATCGCTTGGGCGAAATCGGCTTTGGCATTGTCGCCTGAGGATGGGGCAGGACAAGCGATCGCGAGAACCAATCGTTTAATCTTGTTGCTACCTCGGGTTCGAAGGCCATCATGATCGAAGCGTGCTGTTGTTGTCTCCCGAGATGTCTCATGACGCGACAAGGGAGTTTCTAATTAAGGGACCTTGGCATCAAGGTCCCTGGCATTTCAAGGATGCCGGCAGACTCTGACGAGGAAGCAATCCGCAGTGTTGGGCGTGAGATTGTTATCCGAATCACGAGCGTGTAAGGTTGTTCGCACTGTTCCTGTCGCGGCGATCCGGAAGCTTTGAAGAACAGGGCCAGGACAACGAGGGTGATGCTCACGCTCTAAGCAATGCCTTTTCATGACGCTGCCTTCTCCGGAACCTTTTACCAGACGCCCGGCGGTGATCTACTATTCATGTTTATAGTTCTATGACGACTGGAATGCAGGGAGATTTACTGATTAAATGTACGGCGATAGGGCGAACGCTGAGGTGTTCGTGCCCGTCTCCGCACCAAGGTGACAGACACGTTTTGTAGGAGTGTTTTGATGAACTGACGTCAGTTGTGCGTGTTTGCAGTGGGCTGATCTCCGCCACGATCTCCCGCCGTAAATAGGTGTTCCGCAAATAGGTGTCATCAATGGCGTCACACGGTAAATTGCCAGCATTGTCTTGACGACGCACGACGATTGTCTTTGTTTTAGTTTTGTTTTTTTTGTGGAAGGTTGGGAGAATTTAAAGAGGATGGAGAATACTATGGAAGATGGTATAGTTGTATGATTTAAAGAAAGTATGAGAATGGAATGACAGTTAGGGGAGATCTAACGATGGGAAGTACGTAAGGAGATTTGATATTCAAGAGTAGCAGTGCAAGTCGATAAGGTATGTTATGACATCATTGCGGGGGATGCCGAAGCTATAGATGCAGGATAAATAAGTGTACAACGATTGTGTCATCGGATTGTATCCACTCGTCCACGACCGTTTCTTCTTGAACGAACTCTGAACTTCTTCTACCATCATCTCCATTTTACTCAATAGAATCAATAGCAATGGGCGGTGACCATCAATGTCCTGTTTGCCAGGCAACTTTCACTCGTCCACAGCATGTCGCTCGTCATATGCGATCACGTATGTCCACATTTTCCATTCTAGCACCTTACTCCACTTTGCCACGGCTCTTGGGTCCTACCCCCTGTCCTTTCAATCTCCCCCCATGATCAATTCACTCACTTTTTTCCACAGACACTGGTGATCGCCCCTACAAGTGTCAGTATTGTGGAGACCAATTTGCACGGAGGTAAATTGTTCTAATGAATCGCTTACGATCTCAGCTAATATCCAAATAGCGATCTTTTATCACGACACGTCAACAAGTGTCACGCAAACGAAAAACCACCACAAAGCGCCACCAACGGTCGTCGCAAAGGCTCAGCATCTGCCTCTCGAGCAACTACTTCGAAGCAAGCATGTGACCAATGTGTCCAATCAAGTTTACCGTGCGACGGTAGCAACCCTTGTTGTACGTTCGCACCTCCCTCACAACCCACGACCCTCTTCTCACATCATTCTAGCAAAATGTGTACAGCGCAAGAGCCGCTGTACTTACGTCAAGTTCCACCGCCAAACCGCACCTAGTGGCCCTGGCCATCATAATCCTCGCCCCGCTTCCTCTTCCTCTTCTCTCGGGAATGCACGGCTAGCAGTGGATGACTTTATCCTCGGTCCTCCCCCCGTGAGCGTGCCCAGTATGGATACTTCTTCGGGCGATCCGCTTTACACCACCCCATTTTCCTTCAATCATGTGTATGCTCCGTCAGCAAACTCAGTCCATCTTCCCATGTCACTTCCTTCCGACGCTGATATAGCTGGGAGGGGTCGAGTGCAAGCTGAGCTTCTGCGTCAAGCCGGAGCTTCCATACTTGTGAATCCCCAAGGTTCATCGGGACTTGTGCCTGGCCTTTACGCGGACCCTAATCAGTCATCCACCCATTGGATTGGATGGGGCGAGAGTAATCCGGGTTTGACTGCTGCGCAAACTAGTCCTCACCAGTTTGGGTCTTTGGACGAAGCTTTCTCACATAATCAATATGGTGCGGACGGTTTAGATGATTTCAGCTCAGAAATGTTCACTGGGTCGTTCATTGGATCAGCCTACAGGCCTCGCCGAGGCTCTATTGATTATAGCGACGGTAGTAGCGCTTCGCAATCTATCCCTTCCAGCGCTACTTCGTCCAATGCCCATCTCCCCCTCTCGGCAGGGGATATCTACCAGGGCGTCTCAGAAGACTTTCAGCAGCGAATGCTGCTTGACCCACAACGCCGACGGGACTCTATTTCCTCTCCCTCTGCAACTGAATTTCACGGACAGCAGAGCGATCAACATTCTCGTGTCGGTGAAGGCGGGTTCTCCTCCGCATTTGGACTCATGTCTATTGACGACCCAAATGTCCTTGCTGGGCTCTCAACAGATGGTGTACCTTTCTTCTCCAATGCTGCAATGAATATGCGACCTCATTCCCCGAATGCTACTCCGATGCCGAAGGCGCTGTCGCAACAGCAGCACAGAGACCGCGGCATGTCCCTCTCTGCGTTGCCCACACCTGGTATAGGTCGTGACGCCGGAGACCTTCTGTGGAGGACGTTTATGCGCACGCCTATGAGTGGACCTCATCCTGCCGGCTCAGAAGCCCCGGCGGGCACCATACCGCAATCGCCCTCTCCACGCCGAAGACCCCGTGTTTCTTCCCTTCCAAGTTCCAAAACGCCCACCGTAGAGCGACCCCTTCCTGGTATGGCTAACGGCCACGCAGAGGCAACAAACGGAGTGCGCATGACACCCCATGGCAACCTCGACGACCTTCGGAGCTATGAAGCTGCTGTCAACTCTCGTCATGCTACGCTCAACCTCAACCTCCCCAAACGGCGAGGTACGCGTCCAAGCCCGCCCGCATCTGTTTCTTCAGGTGCACGTGGCACTAATCGTCACGCAGATACTACACATTCGCAATTGAATGCGAATTTTGACTTCAATGTCAGCCGTCCGTCGAGCTCTTCGTCGGTGTCGTCGCTTTCGCAGGCGTTTATGCCACCTCATTCGCCTCCCATGAAGGGAGCAGCACCGCCAATGAATGGGGTGTCCATTTCGCTGCCTGTACCGCGCGTGAGCAGTATGGGAAGTTCGAGCACTCAGAGTGGGTCCAGAGAATCATCTGTGACCTCTGATTGCACAGGGAGCTCGGAGGGCGAAATGTTCCGACCTGCGTTCAAGCGTCTCCCTTCGCAGACACTGGGTCCGGCCAATGCCAAACGGGCCCAATTAGAAAAGGTTGCGGTTGCTGAGAAGGGATCTATGATGATGAACGGCGATCGTGCTCTGCTGGGCGTTCCCAATGCTGGCTCGCGGCACATCGCTGTGCTTCCTGAGCGTGCTCGCCAAACAAGCAACAATCATTCGTCTCGCGGTGGTGTAAACGTGCCACGACAGTGATCCATCCACCCACCTTTCTTTATCTCCGTCATTTTCGTTCTGTTCTGTGTTATGACAATACCGTACGCCTTCTACCAATACCTGTTGTTGGACCTAGTGATTTCTTCTCTGGGGTGTTGCTACTTTTCTGCGGGGTTCTGTTACTTTTCTTTGGTTTTTCTTGTGTTCTTCGATTTTGATACCTTCTTCGTGCATACGGCGCACAGCACCTATACACGAAACGCGAGTACTACCGATAGCATACGCAGCTGCCACTAGCATACAGTGTGTTACAAAATAAAGTTTTTCGTCTCTTCGGGCTAGTATTCGAATGCGATTGGCTGTTGTGTTGCCAGCAACCAAGGAATCTTCCTCCGATCATTCGCACTGCTGGTGATGTCATTTTCAATTTATTGCCGAGTTCCTCGGTACCGGATGATGGTTGAGGCAGGGTAGTGGAATCTCAGTTTGAATGTAATCGTTGGCAGCATCTAGTGGTACTCTATTGTATTAATTAGTAGCGTAAAGCTGCACGTCATTGCACGTCACAACGACATAAATATCACGTCCATGGGAAGACCAAGGCTCTTGCGCTGGTTCCTGGCCGAACCTCGCTCACGCAATGATCACGTTTGTTCCACTGCTGTCCGGTGCACAGTCACTGCCAGGTCCTCACTCCCGAGTTTATTTCAAGTTCTCTGTTCTCTGCTCTATTTGTTCTTCCTTAGTTTCGGGGAGAGAAGGACGGCTCGGCCTTTGCGATATGACAAAACTTACCGATCCAGCTGCATAGTACAACGATATTCCCATCGACGTTCTGAGCTCCATGGTCGATGATGTTGGCAACTTGATTCATCATCGGATTGGGCACGCGGAACTCGTCGGAGGACGGTAATATGATTTTTCTGGCTAAGGCTGCAGAGCAAATGATAGCTGGCTTTCTTCTTGACACAATTTCACTCGGAAATGTAAGTCGATCGTTCACATTAATAGTGCTTATGCAGTCACTGTAGGAAGTGGATATCTGTACCAACCACGGAACGCGAACAAATTACACCATTGTGGATTATGTGGACGGAAATTTCTTTGGGTCTCTCAGAATTTGGGGAAGTACTACATATATCTGACTTGCAACATTCGCAACACGGCAATCTTACTAGTTAATTGTTGGTGGTCCGTCCACCTGTGTTCTCCCTTCCTGTGGTTATTCGGCTCAGGGATTTGATCCAAGTTCTATCTGCGGGCGTGGCGCAATATCCGACAAGCGGCGATAACACTATCCAGCATATATCTGCAACAGTCCAACACCCTAAAACACTAACGTATTATATTTACTCTCTCATGGTGAGTTTCAAGTCGGTGTGGGATTTATATCGTTCAACTGCGCATTTGCACAGTGGGAGAAAAGATAGATGTTCAGATAGCCAAGAACCTTGGCGCTCTGGTGCTCGTCACTGACCATAACACCGTTTCGTGCGGTGGATCGAATATTTTAGACACGGTAAGCCTCGAGACACTATTTATCACAATTCAGCTCATCGTTATCCCTCTAGTCCGTTGGTCTCCATTTCGCCACATCTAATATGAGCGCGTATTTGCATATTCGTAAATATCAATTTCGAGAAAATCTCTTCGATCCAACACCAGACTCGTCTGTTCAGCCAGTATGGCGCACTGGATCTCCGTGTGATATACCTTGCTGAGCCGTTCATGCAGAACGCACGTTCCCGGGCCTGGCGCTGAGCTTATCCTTCTTGACGAAACACCAGATTCCAACGGTTTCTTTCCACAATCGCTGGATACCCTTCTGCAACTTTGAGGTCGTCTCGGTTAACGTCTCTGCTATCTTATGCTTACTGTTATAGTGGCTGTTATCTGGCTGTTGTGACGATTTGGTAATCAAGTGGGAGGGGTATGTATATTTTAGACATTATTAATGATGCTAGATGTGACCTTGCGGTGATTCGCTGGTCTGAGACTCGGGACCATCGTAACTTCGGCAAGCAGTTGACTTACAAGTATGGGAATACGGTGACTCGACAGAAGGAACTAGATACGAAGAGTGTGGAAAAGAAAGAATGTAAGTGGCCGTCTCTTCTGGAAGCCCTGAACATTGTATGCTGAATATTTGGTTGTCAGTTCTAGTTGCGAGGCGGGCTTCGGTATCTACTACCGGTGCGAGCCGATCCCAACAGCTTCTTGACGTCTCAGCATGTGATCAACGCCATTCGATTCTCGTGGGTTTTTTATTCCCCCGCTCTCCTGTCCTTTCTCCCACCTCCGTGTCGACCCATCCTCTCCAGGACACGACAAGGCAAAAAGGCACGTTGGGATTCCCCATCCCCCTAGCCTCCCACAATCTCCCTCGTCGCCCCTCCTGGCTTTCTACCCCCGCCGGCGACGCACCCTTCCCACAATCCGACCTTCAACAAGCCCGCAGCATTACTTATTGTCTCGACCATCACCCGCAACGGGTTCCCGTCGGTCAAGGTGTCCGATGTCCCCCGTTGATCTCTCTGGCAACCCAACTTCTTCTGTCCTCTGCTCTCGCCAGAGGCTCCCAAGTCCTCAGAAGCCTGTGGCGTGTGCATTGATTGGGATCTTGCACGAGACGGACATCCAGCTTCTGCTAGTTTCCATTCAGCATAGAACTTGCAACGACTACATACGTTATCATTCCTGGGAGATTTTTTTTTTTGATCGGAGGTCATGGAACTTACCTAAAACCGACGAAGTTCTGGGTGATATAAAGAACTCGCTTGCTTGCACGAATGTTTTGAAAGAATATTCTTGAAAGACACGTATGGTTCGTCTTCCTGCCACACATTCATAATGAAGTGCAGTCTTTTTATCCAATAGCACTAGCGATTTCCGAGGAGAAGTGACCTGTATTACTTGCACTTGTCTGGTGCCCAAAGATGTCACTTAATCAACGAACTGAACAGAAGGTAGTACCATGGCAGGTCCTAGTGCCGCTCACAGAGACACAGAACTCTCCAGGAATTTACAAAGGAATTCTACCATAGAAAACCATCGATCTGAGCTCCTGTGCTATGTGGCCTCCACAGAGTGGCCAGGCTGTTGCCATTCCGGTTGCTATATAGGACCGTTTCGTCATATACTGAGATGGTCTCGTCAGTGACCCAAGTTGCTCTACATAGTCTGGTACGACGAACAGAGTACGGTCTTACATCACTACAAAATCCACTATCATACATGTGTTCGTGATTAACATGAGTAAGAGTCCATTCCTCGAAAAATGTAGAATGTCCACAGGCGCTGATATGGTCCTGTGAAGTGTGATATAGGCAGAACAAGGCTAGCGTTCGTTAGATCGTCATTTAGTCGTACATCGGTTAATTCGTTCGTCCTCTATCGTCGTTTCTTCGAGGGTATTTCCGTATGGCGTTGATCCGTGCAGCCGGCCAGACTGATAGCATAGAGTTTAATCTACTGCGGCGCAGCGTGCTGGTACACTCACCTTATCGGTCGAGTAGTTGATGATAAACGCGCAGTTCGACTTCTCATGTCCCTGAGGGCAGTAGCCGTCCAACGGCGGAGTCGTTTCCATGCTTTGTTCAGACGTAGATTTGGTAAGAAGCAGGTATTGGATGACGCATGTTTCTCGATACCTTTACCCTTCCCCTCGGATTTCGTTTCGACCGCGCGTCCTGTAGACTAATATGCAGGGATGTCACGAAATTCATGAACCGATAACCGGGATGGCACTCACGTCAGATTGGCTGGACTTTATTAACTTTTCATAGAAGGCGTCCTTTGTTATCTCTGGCAGTTTGTTGCCGGTGTATGATACTGGCTTCAACACAAAACTCGGCATCTCCACCACTGTCACACTCTCTGCACTCAACGAATCCTGCGGTGTGATGTGTGAGGTAACCTGAGGACAGAACACGAGTCTAGCGCTCACATCGATCCGCACGATATTAAGAATGTCTTGTTGCATGTCGTGGCATATGGGCCGCTGAGAGCGCCTCAATGATGGGCGTGTTACCATCCGCGTCCATAAGTTTGCTTCTGACATCGGATCTGAGCCAAGGATCGTGGTGCAACATGAAGGATTCGTTCCGGATCCTGATGGTAGTTGTTCAATCTAGAGGTACGATCAGGCACAACTGTTGTGAGCTTCTCGAACACTAAACTATGCTTCGCGAGTACATGCCTCGGGCGTTCGGTAGACCGATTGGTCATGCGAGGAAGATCCACTGGAGCATTGGCTTGTGAGAGATGGCCCTCCCACACCGAATGTGGGTTGCTGCCAATTGTAACCGACAGAAGGACGCCGTGCTACAAGACTTGTGGATGGATACTCTCCGTATACGAAGTACTTCTCCAAGTCATCTTCTGTCAGAAATTCTCCCTGCATGGTGCATGGAGAAGCTGAATCCTCGTGAATAAGATCGACGCTTCCGAGAACTTTACTTGGATAACTCACGGTGGGGCTGGACGAGGGTGGGGATAAACAGAATCACAAGCTCTTCGAACTTATATTTTGCAATAGTTGTTCCCGCAGGATTGCACGAGGCCGACTGCACAGGATTCCGATGATGTCGTGCAGGTTAACTTGGCTACGACATTTCTGGACTCGGTTAGGGATGACCGTCCGGTCTCTTCTGCCTGTACCGGTACAGACGCTCGAGCTCGGTGCCGTTACAAAACTATTCTCAATGAGAATCCTAACCCCACAGTGGACAAATTTTAGCTCAGTGGAAATGTGTGGACGGCTGCAAGCGCAGCCACGATCGTGAGATGGTGATAGATGCGATGGTGACGAGCAACTGGTAGCCGCTTGAAGCTCGATCAATTGCTGCAATCATGATGCAGGCTCTGCATCGCTTGCCAATGTAGCTAACTACTATAGTACTATCCACTTGTGTGTACGTATTACATCCATACCCGCTCTATAGTTTTATGGCGTCCTATGTACTAAAAAGCTAGAGTTTGGCTGACCACTTGGACTAGGGTTAGAGAATTGGACATTCGAAGAACAGGGGATGCACTTCACGGATGATCCAAGGCAAATTTTTGGCGAAGTGCTTACGAATGTCAGGGAGATATATTGTTGCTATAAGTGAGCAGAATGGGAGAAACAGAAAAAAGAACGTGCATAGGTTCGCCAGGGAAATTGTACGTCCACCAAATGTAAGAGCTCTCTCACTTCCGAGACCTGATAGATAACGCGTGTCTTAACATCTATGTTACAGCGCTGCAGGTGGGAATTTTGGACAGTGGAGACGTGTTGAGGTCGATCTCGAAGAGAATGCTGTGGAATTTGCTCAAGTCTCCGCAATTTACCCGTGTGGCGACGACTGCTCGGCTTGCTACTTGAGGACGTCCACCATGCTGACGTGAGTGTGATGATGAGGTCGAGGGGGGATGCCTCATGAATAGCTCCAAGAGCATATGGATGGGCATGCATAATCGACTTATGTGAGGAGAGATCTGGGTGGCGGGTAAATCTGCGATGCATGTGTGGTGCTGTGGAACTCCGGTATTGGATGAAGGGGCAACTCATGGTACAGCAGGTACAGCATTTATAGCTTGCAATGCTCGAGCTGGATGTCAACGATTAATCAGGCGGTCACAAACACGTTTACCCAGCCAAGGCGGTGTGGATAAAGCAGACACCAAGCACCAGAATGATCGAGACTTCGATGAAGCAGCATGGAGCCACGAGGCATCTGCTTCGAAATGTAAAAGGCCGCACCATAGCTTTCATTGCTCTGATGGTACAAGGAATGCATCGAAGACGAAAGCGGAAGAGAGCGAATGCAGACACCACCTGGGTTATCGAGTCTTCAGATAACACAGAAGACGTTACTGATGGCCCATTTTTTCAGCTGGCAGGCATACAAAATGGAGGAGAAAGCTGGTACTAGACAAGGTAATGAGAAAGAAGACTCTAGCCTTATAGGATGATGTAGTCCTTGATGTGAGAGGCGAGTGAGTGCAGAAACGGAAGAGCACTGACTAAACACACCTTGTCATGAAGCTTCCCATGCAAGTCCTCCAAGCTTTGTGCCCTGCACTTGGTACCCTCTCGATGCCTTCCTCTCCTGCCTCTGCTCTGTCTGAGAGCGTACAGCCTTTGCTGGTACATTCTCAACCTCGACTAATTCCTTCACTTTGAGGATTTTTCCTGCAGCTTCTGGGCTGTGGACATGATACACGGTTTGCATGCGTCTATGCAAACCGAGTGCTACCAGGGTTTCCTTCTTCCGCTCGCCTAGTGCAATGGCGGAGCGGCGGAGAGTAATTTTGAAGTGGGTGTTCGGGTCTGATTTATATGGTTGTTTTGCTGCCGCTGTCGCCAATGACCGTGACGAGGATGGTCTGAATATGTTGCTCGACGTTATGCGGAACAGCGACGCCATAATCGTTGCAGACGGCCAGTGGCAAAGGTCAATTTGCTGAACGATGTTCGCTTACTAATCAGAAGTTTCCTACATATGAATGATCCGAATTCGGACGCGTTCTCCTGATTCACTGGCAAGATTGCATTCTTCAAGATGAGCTCGTTATATCGTTCTGCGATCAGTGCCCGAATAGCAAAGTTACCACAACTACCACCAAGTGACGAGGACGATGATGAACAATCCGAGCTTGCTGATGAAATCAGCGAACTCTCGACTGGCATGGGGCCACCCCCACTGTATGTCTTCCATCCATCCAGTCCTTTCATTCTCATTGCCATATAGACCACGGCCGAGTACATCTACCCGAAAACCAAAGCCACCAAATCCTGAATTTGAGCCCTTGAGCCCTGCTTCATACTTTTCTCAGGCACTGCAGGTATCACTCCCCACCCGAGCCCTCGACGTTCGGGTATACTACACTCCCCCGAAGTACGACGGTGCCGGTGTAATGGTGTTCCACCACGGTGCCGGATATGCAGGTACAAGTTTCGCATGTCTCGCAAAAGAGATCAGTGAGGTCGTGAGAGATAACGTCGGTGTCCTGGCCTTTGATGCGAGGAGGCATGGTATGCATTCACTTCAGGGGAACGCGGAATCCTCATCGTCTATCAGGAAAGACAACATCCTCTGATTCTGATGAAGACCTATCAATTAATGTCCTTGTGGAGGATTTCTGTGCTCTGTTGCAAACGATTTACCCGGATGTGGCAGCAGCTCCAACTCTAATGGTGAACTTTATTCACCTTTCTACGCATCTCGAGTTATTGACCCTTCGAGAAGCTTGTTGGACACAGCATGGGAGGATCCGTATGCGTTCGCGCTTGCTCCATACTTCAGCAACACAAATATAATATCGCAGGGGTCGCCGTTTTAGACGTAGTAGAAGGTATGTATTGCTACACAGATTCTGAGAGTTGCACGAGTTTGAATCGTCACCGATAGGCACAGCGGTAGAAGCACTGCCTTACATGCACGCGATTCTCAACTCTCGACCCGAAGGTTTCGATAGCGTCGAGGAAGCAATCGAGTGGCAGTCCGTGTCTCCTTTCACCTATGATAGATGCTGTATTCACACTCGGTCATACAGCGTCAATACGGGCCTTATACATAACCCCGCTTCTGCCCGTGTTTCAATCCCATCTATTGTTGTTCCCGCCGATTCCCCTCTTACGCCTAGCACGCGCGCAAATAGCGAGTTCAAATACAAGTGGCGTACGCCACTCCGGTCGACGGCACCATACTGGGACAGTAAGCATATCCCTTCATGCTCCTTTGACCTCACTAATTTTCCTAGGCTGGTTCCCGTCGCTTTCGTCTTTATTCCTCGGCCTTCGCTCCGCAAGACTCTTAGTATTAGCAGGTGCAGAGCGCCTTGATACGACACTTATGGTTGGTCAAATGCAGGGCAAATTCTGGCTGGAAGTCATGGGTGGTTCGGGTGTGGGCCATCTTGTCCACGAGGTTCGTTGGTTCTTTATGTTAGACGCCTGACCGACCTGAGTTGACGTGAGCTTATTAGGACAATCCAACGAAGCTAGCAGAGATTCTGGCAGATTTTTGGAAGCGTAATGAACGTGTTGTGGTTCGAGGGAACGTTATCAAGAGGGTCGGGGAGGTTTAGAGTAATTAAGCAGGTCGTCTTTGCATATTTGGTTGTGCGCTCTTATAATCACTAACTTCTAGATCTTCGTGCTCGTGAAGCTGAATTGGAAAGCAAGTAGCACAAGTCTCGGTTAAGACCTGCAGGAGCCTTGAAGATCGATAGCTCTATGCGCGGCATCAGGTCAAAACCTGCTTCATTCATCTCCCTCTCTCCTAGGAAGACCATGGCCATATCGAAAGAAGACCGTCATTCCTTCTTTATTACAAATAAAGGGCTCAAAGTTCATGTCAGTACTCAGCTAGGCGGATCGTCCATGTCCAATCATCGATGTTGCCCAGCGTCGCAAGGTTGCGTGATCATGGTGAGAACAACCTGCTTCTAATCAAGATATTTCCCCGGGCGCACAAGCGAACTTGACCGAGTCTGAGCGATTCATACTTTGTTATATAGTAGACACACTATGACTAACTCTACCCTGAGCACGCATGATTTTTTCCAAGACAAGAACGAAATGGATCCTCCACCACACCACCACTCTCATCCGCACTGAGGACACGATACACATACGCTTAAGTAACGTAAGCCAGGGACATATTCTAATATGCGCAAAACTGTCATGTTGTGGCTGCAGTTAATTTAACGTGGCATAGGTGTACTCAGTCGAGGTGAACCCAACTCGGGAGTTCGTCTAGACACTGGGACCGACACTATCCAGATACCAGACTGATCAAGTACGTATTTCAGAAATACTCCAACAAGCAACTCCGGCGGCTGGTCCTCGAGGCTCTCACTCTCATTCATCCATGCGCCGAAGACACGACATCAAATTCAAGCAACAAACATCAAGTCCAGCTTCATCTAGCGCTTAGGAACCGTGCGCTGACACGATCGTTTGAGGTTGGGTTGGGCCGAGCGTAGCTCGGTGTTCAAGCAGGTGGACGGGACAACTGTTTACGAGTTCGACATCAGTTGTATAAAAGAGTGTGATTCCACTAATAATGTAGTAGTCAAAGGTCCATATACTAAGTACGAGACTGTGTGATTAACGAGAGAAATGATCAAATTGCGAGTAAATAGAAGGGAGAGGGCAGGCGCGAAAGAACGGTGATAGGAGCGAGGATGCGCACGAGCAAATACGAGCTCGTCGTCGAGACTGTAGAAAAAAGAGACAAGAAGGAAAAGCGGCACTAACTGCTGAGCGGCACCATGTAGATAAGTCAGTTGATTCAGCTAACCCTGACATCTTGGGATTGGAGTTAATTTGACGTCGCATAGGTGTACTCAGTCGTGGCGAATCCGACTCGGCGGTTTGTTGTGTCGTACACCGAGTAATAACGCTCTCTAAGAAAGAACAATTCAGTAACTTCTTTGCCAGCGAAAAATGTAGCGTAGCGTACAGGAAACAATAGCCGTTGATAAAGTCGAGACCAGAACCAGACTTGCTCCCTAAGTCACTAACAACCAGGTATATGCCGTCGGTAGTACCGCCAATGGCGCTATTCAACGATCGGGGCCAGATTTGCCCATTGGGGGTGAGCTCATAAGCTATGCCACCAACAGTGAAATACAAGGATGAGAGCTGGTTGTATTGGTCGGATGAGATCTTTAACAGGCCAGTGGTCTTATCAAGGGTTCCACCCGTCGCTGACTGATATTTGTCGAAAGCATCTGAACTATAGTTTAGCAGGTTTTCAACGTCGTACAAGCAAAAGTGCCCACCAGTGGCAATGAGAATAAGTGTGGTTCCAGTGTCGACGATACCAGCTGTCTCGCTTAAAATCGACGTGGTCCCATAGCTGATGGATTGATCAGTGCCCCAATAATTACTTGCCGGAGATGTTGATGTGATGGGCACATAGTTGATGTCTCCAGTGATTTTGGAGGCGTCATAACCGCCGAATGTGAGCTCGCCACTGCTATCATCAGAGGAAGCAGGCGAGAAGAACACCCCAAGTACTTCTGAACTAATTGTTCCCTGCATATAAAGGTTGTCCATGACAGTCGGGACCTCATTTGTATTGGCGACGGTGCCCTGCGTCAAGTCGACGGGTCCAACGCCAAGAAGTCCATCCACACCATCTATCCCTGTGGTACTGGCGGCGACGCCAATAGACTGCTTCCCGATGACCAAACCAGAGTTGAGCGTCAGTGTCGAAGTATTCCTCTCCAGATACGGAACCCGAACCGTATGTCACGGACTGTGAGCAGTTGACATCATGAATACCACGTAGAGCCTAGAAATACTCACGAATGTATTGCCTGTATCTTGGCTCGTGCTAGTCTTCTCGTAAGCCTTGTTGGCCCCGATCCAGATATTCGAACTTCCAGTGTCTACCAGGAGTGTGTCTGTATGAAATAGATCATCAGGTGAAGAAACTAATGGAGCACAGACAACTGATAATCCGTCGGTGGACTCCCCACGCCAACGTCAGCGGTGTACATCATCTGAGCATTGGCTACATCGATGGAGGAACTGTCGCCATTTGCCTTTAAAACATAGGCTCGAGCTCGATCGGCGGCGGCGATATTCTTGACCCCGTTCGAATTGATTCTAACAGCGAGCTTGAGAGTAGCCGTGCTCGATGCTGTGCGGGGATGAGGCAAAGCCTTCGCTGACAGTGAGAGGAAGGCAAGCACCGGCAGGGTGAGAAGATATGAAAGGGATTTGGAGCGAACCATCTTGCTGACCATCAATCTCGACTTTTGGCCGTTTAAATGGTAGGTTGGTACTGGTACCGCTGCATTCTTCCGGCAGCATCGCGTCGGAGGCGAACAATATCAAGGGAAGTGACTTAGACCAACTCTAAATACGATTCTTTGCGCGAGGAGGATATCGGAATCGAATCCCGCTAGACCTACTCTGGGTTAGTACTGCTGCATTTTTTCAATTAGAGGCGAACCATCAAGCGAAGCGACTCAGACTAACTTGAAAAACGTGGCGCTTTTGTTAATGGCATCAGTCAGTCACGTTAAGTCACATCAAACCCTGCGAAAAGCGTAACTGCCGACTTCCCTGGGGTGCCGACTGCACCGGCAGGGATAGTAGGTAGTACCACTGTATTTTTCCAACACCATCGCGTCGGATCAAAGGCGAACAACATCCTTGAAACAAGGCGACTCGGACCACCTTGAAATAAGTCATGGCGAGATGAATCAGGATAGATTCGAGTTCCATTATACCCATTACTTACACTAGTATACTTGGGCTTGCAAAAGGGTTCTCAAAGTCGGTAGGATGTGCCAGTTCTGAAGTACGTCCGAGCGGCAGAGGAAGGAAATGACCTAATATCGAGGGGTATCCGATTGTCAACGTGATAGGGCTTCGAAAATACTTACCTTTCCACCCTTGGCAGCACTATCCTCCCGTTCTCACGGTCTGTCAGACCCGGTTTTCTTGTAGGGCGAAACTGGTCTCTGAGACCACCCTCTCCAGAGGGTCTCCCACTCTATTCCTGCAGAGGTTTCAGAGTATCCTCTTGGACCTCGCCGTGAAGACCTCCATCCTGGTTGGAGGGTTGTCTTACATTATGATCGAGGCTCGTGTGTGAAGTTCGCAAGGCCTCCAGCTTGTTATTGTTAATCAAGAGGAACTCGTCGAGGGTATCTGACATCCCTTATGTTATTTGATCCCTTGGTGCCTATGTTATTTTTGTCGCATATGTTCGAGTCAGTGTGTTTGTCTTGTACTTATATTATTTCAAATATCTCGTACTTTTCTTATGTTTTAATCAACATGTTGCAATGTTCTGATTAATGGAAACATATCAGATTCGGGCAAGCTTCTCAATGATCTCACTCCGAAGGAGACAACAGCAGGCTATGGAGGAGCCGCTATACTGATATTGACAAAAACGAGTTACAAAGTGTAGTAGATACCAAAGTAGGCGGGGTATAACATGGGTGCGAGACGTCAATGAGACAATGACAAGGTAAGCAGACGACAAATGCAGACATGAGCGACACATGATGCGAAAAGAGTAGATCAACTGAAAATGGCCAAAAATGCTTGAGCAGAAGGAGGGCATTAAGTAGCGGGGGGAGGCCTCGGGGGATTGGGCAGATCGCGATTGAATGCTCGTGGTATAGCATCGCGACCATAGTCAAAATGAGCACCTTCATCCCATCTCGAATCCTGGAATCTCCTGCTGGGGCCTTGGGGGTATCCACCCTCGCGGTAATTCCCTCCACCAACTGGACGACTATGATAGGGACTTAGTGATTGCCCGCGCTCATCAACATCATCATGTCGGGGCCTGTATCCACCTTCACGAGCATAGCCTGAGTCAACCCCAGGACTGTATCGGGTTGGGTAGGCGCATTTGCGCTCACCAGGACCATAGTTATCATGAAAATCGGACGCAGGTGAGCTGTCGCGAGTATTCAAGTCACTTTCTGCACGAATATCACCAGATCCATAGGGATCTTGGGGTGGACCATAGCGGGGATTGCGAGAATTGCAGTGGTAGAATGCATCGCGGGGGTGAAGAGCGCCACGGTCGAGGCCACATGCAGGTTCTTGTGAGTACCCGGAGTACCCTCGGGTGTAAGGATAATGAGGATCAGCATCCCAAGCATCACGAAGGCCATCACGAGGGTCATGCATGACCTCACGATAGTTGTGTGCAGGATTGCGAACAGCACTTCGAGTGTCTTCATGACGGAGAGGGTCACGTGGAGGGTCACGGAGAGGGTCACGACCATCCTGAGGGTCGTGGAGAGGGTCGCGTGGAGGGTCATGACCATCTCGAGGATTGTCACAAGGGGCATCATGTGGACGCTTGTCCTGAGTTTCATGAGGAGTGTGGGGACGAGCGGTGTTGGAGTCATGAAGAGGCTGCTGGTTGGGAATAGCAGGGGCCACTACATTCAATGGGGCGGTTGGGGGTAGTTCTTCCTCCATACCTCCTACTACTTCATCCTTCACCAGCTGTGTAGACTTTTCCTCCAAAAGATCAGATTGGATATTGGCTGAACCAGTAGCCTCGGGGATGGTGCCCATTGTGGTAGCAGAATCAGCCTTCATGCTCTTGTCGATGTCAGACTCAGAGCTCGATGTCTCGTACACTGTACGAAGGCCATGATTCATCACCACCCGAGAGTCCTTGGTGACTGGGTGTGGTTTAACATGTTCTAGAGCATGTAAATTCAATCACATAGAATCAATGAAATAAAAAAATAAAACATACCCTTTTTGGACTCATCAGAAGGTCCGTCTCGGAGGCACATTGCTTTACTGGCTTTACCTATCGAACTTTAAGTAAACAGTAAGACGGATGCACATGGTACTCACTATGTTCTGGCAATGATGGACCATTGGTTGATGATCCCACTGTTAACGGGGATAGTGGACCACCTTTCACAGGGAAAGTATTCGAGGTTGGCAAGGGAGGCGGAGGTGCCTTGGATTGTGCATTATTCTTACCCCGCCCACCTTTCTTCCCCACTTTTGGAGCATTAGTCTTTTCAGTAGACGGGGAAATCTTCTTTAACGCACACGATGTATTCGCGGACTTGAGCTTCCTCTTCTTTCCATGTCCTGGTTCTTCGTACTCAGGGTCGGACTCATCCACGGGGTCCTCTTCAGTGGACGTAACTTCGATTACCTCACTCTGAGTTGCAGGTGGCTTGGGAACAACTCTGAAAGGACGCGATGGTGGTGGTGGAGGTCGGACGACTTTGAAAGGTCGTGAGGGTGGGGGTACAACTTCAACTCGCATATTAGGGTTAGGCTTTTGGACAATCATTCGAGGTAGGGGCTTGGGCACGGAAGTTCCAACTGCGTCATCATTATCCACACCTTCATCATCAGAGGGTGGTGGAGGGGACTCGGGTGCTTTACCCTTTTTGACCTTCGTAGTTGCTGTGCTGGGTTCATCATCGGAGGGTAGCATAGGGGACTCGGGTGCTTTACCCTTTTTGACCTTTGTAGTTGCCGTGCTGGGCTTGAGGTGAGGAAGACCATTGTGATCAGTGTGACCATCAAGGAACAACCGTCGTGCACCATGATGGGGCCATTCAGGTGGAGGTGCTTCACCCTCGATTATGGCCTTCTCAGAAGCAGTCACAGCCGCTATATATCACGTAAGTATAACATTGTTACCATAATATGACACGTACATCGATCCTCCTTGGGAAATTGGGTGATGCGCATAGTGCCTGCCTTCAAAGAATCAACAAGCGTGGCGATCTCCTTCTGCATTAGCGCCCCAATGCCTTTGTTTAATGCATTTTTACTGTGAGCTTTGCCGGGCAGTATGCATTTGTGTGCAGGATATCCTTCGATCCTGAGATTGGCTTCCACGAGCGCGGCTGGCATGAGCTTCCAAGGGAAAATCTTTCCGCTGTTTATTGTGCAGTGAAATTTGGCTGGTGCGATGCAGGGCATGTCAGTCTAAATGAGGATGAGTGGCAATCATCGCACATACCAGCTTGCTTGGTGATTTCTTGCTTCACGAATTTCAACCCATCCTCCTGTCATCCCTCCACGACATCGGAAGGCTGGTCTACGTCGTTGGCAAGGCTTGGTGTCAGTTTTTCGCGGCTATCGTCCTCGGTTTCTGGAAAAGCTTCTTCGACTGCAGATAGCAATGTGGTGTTACTGGTTGCGGCCACGTAAGCATTATGTAGTATAAGCATAAATGTACGTACTACACGTGGGCTTTTAGATGACCAATTATCACGTCATCGCTGGCACGGCATCGCATTTCCCAGAACTGCGAGTTGCTGAGTACATGTTGAAATTTGAAATAAAAATGAGCTTACCCCAGCAGCACCAGGTGTGCTGTAAGAATGACCAAGCGAACCATCTTCATTAACCACTTTACCACATAGTACAATGGCTGCTTCAAACCCGAATCTAGCAGAGCAGGACTGAAGCTATAACAACAAATGTCAGATAATGTTGACACTTTGGCAGAAATTACGTACGATGCTTATCACACTTCAGTAATATTTTTGGAACACCTGTCCGCGCTGGGCTATGGTTTGGGCAGATGAGCCCAGGAGAGACACTTCCTCGTGCTTTGATAGGATGTCTTGATAGGCATCTGGAAAGGTGTCCTTGAATTTCTCGTAGCATTGTGTTCACAAGGTTGCACCTGTGAAGGATGTGAGCATGCGGTGTCATGCTGTAGTTTCATATGAACTTATTAGGCATCCCACTGCCTTCTGGTACCTCTTTTCCAATGTGGCCGAGCTCCTCCTGTATGTGGTCCTTGAAGTAATTCGCATAAAGATTCCAGTAATTGGTGCCACTCACACTGCGTCCTCGAGACTTCAGGTATAAGTTGATTAATTGATTCATGGGGAGGGTGGTGGATGCTGAGAGCTCGAGAAAGTAATGCTCAATGTCCACAAACCCAGTATCGAGTGCTGCGTTCATATCTGCTGACCTGCGGCCGGTTACCGCTTGATCCTCTTGGTGCGTTATCGGCTCGCTCTCTTCAGGGAACCGAACATGGTGGGTGGCAGCTGGAGGATAGTACCCTGTGTCCAACTTCGGACTGGGGTCTCTTGGGGGTCCATTATCAGCGGACGCAGAGGTGGCAGAGGTATTACTGCCACCATCTTTGAGTGGTGTTGGCGGGATGATATTCGTGGCTGGGATAGGAGGAGCATCATCTTGAGATGGTAAAGATGGCACAGGACGCAGGGTGAATGATAAGTTCTGCGTAAATCCCAAAGAACGTTGACCTGCTGGATCTAGCGAACATCCCCGAGACATGCCAGACTGAGCAGATGAACTGGCGGGAAAATGAAAAGGCATGTGGGAAAGCAGAGGTGCAAGGTGGGTCGCATTCTGCGCATTGATAGGTTGAGACCCTTGCACATTAGTCACAGACGGTGCAGGCCATGGTGACTTTTTGCCCACTCCAACCATACCTAGAGCTTGATCTCCAAGTAATCCAGCCCCCGTGAAAGGATGAGGCTGCATCATGCCGAATCATCAGATGGGTTTTGCTCCATCCAAGGAGGCTGCTGGTCCATAGGGCCGTAAAACAAATCCTGTAGTGGTGCAGGAGCTGGTGGAGGAAAGGGTGAGGCGTGGCGACTGTTAACCACATTCAATGTAAGCGATGACGTCTCGCTTGTTGAAGTTGAAGCACCGTCCTGTACCATGGGGTGGAATGGACCTATGGGAAGCTGAGCCTCGGCGGAGGGATTTTGATAGGCCTGGCGTCGGGCAGAGGCATCCTTGACAATACCAATGTCCTGCTCTGTGGCCTTGAGTCTGGTCCTCAGCCAGTGAGGGAGTCAATTCGGCAGGCAGTAATTCGTATCAATGACCTCCACCAAACTGTTCCTCAATATAGTCGAAGGACACAGGAGATGAGTCCATGTAGCTCAGACTAGGAGATGGCCGTCGGTCAACAGCAGAAGGATTTTCTGGTATTTTCTGCGTCATGTCTGTAGTCAAGACATCAATGATAGAACAATATTGGGTACATGGGCATGCATACCTATATACAACAGCGATGACAAGAGTGCATCGTGAGCATAGGCATCATATCAAGTAGTAACACAGGAGGGTGTTGCTTACCAGATCAGGGTATGTTCAACGAGGGTAACGTCGAGGTGGTCTGTCTGTTGGGCGAATTGTAAAAAATACTAAGTAAAATTGAGGGGAATACTGAAGGCGAAAGAAAATGTACCCCAAGGCTCATACTTAAGAGGCATACCCACAGCGTTGCTTTGCGGAAGGACCCCATCGGTTCATTAAGACTAAAAAGAGATAGATGAGCATTGATACAGAGGCTACATATGAGATACAAAATGATTTTACTGAAGGCTCAGGAATGATAGTTGACGAGGGTGTGGAGGGTCAGAGAGATACGCTCACAATCATTGCTGTGACTCTCGTGAGGCTCCAGAGAGGGTTCCATACAGATGACTAATGGTACTGACAAGGACGCAATCAGATTGAAAATAAATCTAGTACTGAGTTTGAAATGCACTGATAGAAGACAGATATTTCATGTCCGAGTCATGCCCATTCAGCGTGCCGCCAACAGACGCTGCGGCCTGAAACAATGGTAAGATGTCAGTGAAACTTTGTATGATGGTAACGAAACTTACTGACGAACAGCCGATATCCCACCGAATAACGAGACCTAGACCTCATCTCGTTTGCCATAGATACTCACGGTATTAGTGTGTCATTCAACTTCATAATGAGCATGTGTGGAGTTGCATCGATGGCAGTTTTTATATGGCATATGGTATAATCTAAATAAATCAAAATTAAAACAGCGACGAAAACAATGAATTTGAATGAATAAAATATTGAACCTTTGCAAGAAACAAATCAAGCGAATCACAGAAGCATATAGGTCGATAAGCAGACCAAGTGCCAAGTCGAAGAAACACAAGCAACTTATAGAAGCATCAGGTCTGCAGACATCCTAAGTCTGAAAGAGAATGCATTGCAAGTGTACTGCACAACAAGTGCGACGTGCGGTAGGGTAAGCGTGGTATCGAAATGACAACGTGAATGAAGGCTTTCCAGCGCATCCGGAATTGAGGGAAACAGCACAGATACGGACGAGATACGAGCTAGATATGACTCTGATAAGTTTGCAAGGAGGGGGAGATGAAATATGGTGCTGTGAGATGAAGACTGCACTGATTGTGTCGAGTGAGGGCTCAAAATGACGCTGATGAATGGGGCTTTCGACCGCTAGTAAACGCGTAACGGTGTGCACAGCGAATCCTATGGTAGTGCACTGTTGGTTGAATCTCCTCCTCTTTGATACTCGTGACATTGCTTGACAAGTACTTTGCCAATCAGGGCGTGCAAGGGCTTGAAATGACGGCTCGGATGTGGGCTTCCAGACGTTGAACTCAGTTCGCTAACATGATGAATAATGGGCGCGCGGTAAAATAATCTCTGTTGTATGGAAAGTCAGACAACCATGCTCACATTTGTAAGCATTTCAGTCACATGCATTCCGAACACCCAAAATTTAACTTCGTTTTACTTACTACATCTATGTACATGTACAAATGTACAACTTGTTCAGCTCCGGACTGGAGGCAATACATATAGTGCGGCTTTGAAGCTGGCATGGATGTCAATAGTCCGGGAGTAACAAGTTGTACTAGTATGGTACCAAACCATCGAAATACCCGCACTCTGCCAGATGGTACTCTCACATCAAGTCCTATAGTGTGGAGCATGTAGATTTTCCTGGCACCTTTGGTTCAATTGGCACCGGCTCCTGCCCCGTACACTTGCCTTCCTTGTTCTCGTTTCGGGCGCCCTCATAATTGTTGGCACCTTGCAGGTGCAAACTCCTAACCCTAACCCTAAGCTTGCTCAATGGCTGCAGCCCGTGCTTTCGTGTTGCTCCTGCTATCCCAAATGCTCATACATGTCCTTCACTGGCTTCAAAATGTGCTGCTTTCGCTCGCGGATATGCGACAGATTCTCTTTCAGTGAACCTGCGTCGACGCCTGCATGGTATGGGGTATAATTCTGTTCAATTTGGCTACCCACTGATGTCCATGAAGATACTGCCCATCACAGCAAGCTGGACATGCAGAGAAACGCTGCTCTTCCATCACCTCCCAGGTCTGGGGTGCTCTGCAATTGAAGCAACGTTCAATAAAGGCTGTGATTAGTCTCGTTTGTCCTGAGGTGATCCTGCTACCGTCAATATGTGAGACCCAGCGAAGAGCGCAGTCGAATTCAGGAGGCGTTGATCCGTGCCTCAACATTGAGGATGTGTATGCTGAGAGCAAAGGAATTTGCCAATCTACTGCGCAGTGACGCAGTGCACGTACCCCGTATTATTGACGAAGTTTTAGAGCTCTGTCGTGACTGGCCCCAGATTCCATCCTTGCAGACCAACAAATGTAGCAGGCTTTGCTGCACATGGCCCTTCGCGTTATTTGTCTATCGTGCCTCCGTCACTCATGGGCCTTACGCTGCCTTATCTCATACCTTCTGTCTCTCGGATTGCAATAAAACTTTGTTTGGGTCCCCCGAGCATCGAGTTGGGGGACCCTGCTTGCCTAATAACCGCGAGACCTTCATCCCAGCGTAAAATTGATTCAATTACAGTTTCTACTTTGTGCTTGTTGTGTTTGCATCGTGTAATCACTTGCAAGTTGTCATCCGCAGTAGAATCCTTCTGGTTTCTCATTGGCTGGACGACTGGTCCGTATCACACCTGAACTTGTGACCACATCTCAAGTCAAACGAGGTACACTTCATTTCAACTCGTTAGTGTCGAACTGTATCGATTTACCCGAATTTTCCACCTCGATTTGATTCGATTTGCCTCGCGGCAACACTGATCTGACTGAGTTACTTTCATCGATGGCAGCTGGGCCTTCTGCAATCGAAGGCCACACGTGAGTCTTATCTGCGATGGTTGCGATCCTCCTCTACCACTCATCTATACCTCGCAATCATGAATTTTGCTAAACTAGAATCTCTTCTCCAACGCATCGCAGCACAAAATGGCTTGCCAGTGGAGACTGGTGTTGGAAAGGTGGCTGGAGAAACGGCAAGTGAGCGACCCCGACGGATGGAGAAGCCTTGACGACATACCGTGTATTGTTGGTGGGCTATCAGCACTGCTTGGTGAGTTCGATGTTGACATCTTCTAGAACTTTTGCTAAGAATGATGCAGGGAAGCTCGAAGGACGAGGGGTGATGTTTCCGTGGAAGCTCCTACCAAGAGAACTAGCCCATTCGTGGCTGTGTCCTCCAGCACTATCCTGAAAATGTCCTGATGCCCGGTGAGAAACGCCACACTCTCGTAAAGAGCAAGGGGATACACGACCTCTTACTTCATGAGCGCCGAGTCTTTGTGGATGCCCTCAAGAACAACCTGCTCACCGTCAAAACCATCACCAAACAAAGTGCCCTCACGAATCTTATGGCCTCCTGCAGCCCTGTCATCATTGGGGAAGCACCTGCACCTCATTCCAACCACACTCGTGGGCGGCGTTGGTATGCTGATGGTCGATCTGATCGACAGGGTCTTCCTCGCCTCAACTTCAACTCTCCTACGCCATCTCCCACTCCTGCGCCATCTCCCACTCCTGCGCCACTGTCTTGCGGACAAAATCTTACATCATCTCCTGCACGGTGTCTTACTCCTGGGCCACTGTCTGCACGAGCTCCTGTGGTGGCTCATGCAATGCGTTGTCGGGAGAGACTCAAAGTATTTGTCGAAGGTCCCACCTCCCCCACCCTTCTGGAGGTTAAATTTCAATCTAGAACGAAACATGTCACCAGTAGGTAGACCTGACACTGATGAGCTCATTCCACAGATATCCTGCATAGGACAATGTCCTGATGGGGCCGCCCTATGGGGAAGACGAAGATGAGGTGGAGGTGGATGAGCTTCTTGCGTCCTTTTGAAGTAAAGTGGGGCTCAGAGAAGTTGCACTTGGAGTTGTGTAGTAGTGGGATCTGTCTTTTTCCATTGCTCGCCTGTTTAATTGTCCATACGTACTTCGCTCTTTCTGTGTCTGTCCCACATACTCTGTGTACATGTCAGATTGCATTGAATTGTTATCATCTGCGACAAAACACGGAGGATATAGAAGAAGATTGAACAGTGCTAAGATCTTTGTGGACATAAGATATGATATTATGGTTATAATACCCACAGCAGTACAACTACGCAAGCACTTGTAATTCGCCATAATTTGAGTGTCAGAGGGGCCAAGGAACGAAAAAATGTTCGACGTAATTACATACTCGAATGTAACTGTCTCCGTGGAGACTTTTTTGAGGGAAATGTGAAGGATACCGCATGCAAAGGTAGAGATTAATCAGTAGTTCAGACACAATCACTCTAACACTTACGGTTTGCAAATCCCCACCAGACAACAGAAGCTCGTGGGTAGAGTACAGGATCACAGTCCCATCATATACACAGCGGGGCATGAACAGGAGAGGTATACTTGTGAAACAGTATACCTCTGCATCGATGTCAAGCTTAAGAGGGTTGCAAGGAAGCTCTCACGAGGGTGGTGAGGATTCATGTTCAGATGACAATCATGAGCCAATGAGATTGAAAATACAAATAGTACTTAGTTTAAAAGACATATGTACAGGCATTGACCGCTTATCTCATTGTCTGGACTGGCCTCGTCGACGCTAGCAACATGCCCCATCATGCTCATATGAATATTTTAACAAGAACTTCATCATGGATGGCCATATTACATTTCAACAAGTAACTACATAGGCAGTTACAGTGGTGAGATGTTCACATCAACTTCGGTTGACTTTGACTATTTGTCCAATAAACCTAACCATGGGCCGCCGAGCCAAGTACTTCACATTAGAAGAAAAAATGGCAGCTGCTCGTCGACATACAGAATCATATTTGCAGTCAAAATGGTAAGTATCATTCAGTGATTTGTTATTACAACATTGTCGATATGTTTTTCAGAGGCAAAATCGTTCGACAAGCTCAGAATGCTCGTGCTTACACTAAACATCATAGTCGACGCGGACCTCATACAACATCGAAGGACCTGCACAACCCTCTACCGTCTTCTATATTGCAGTTTGCCAATCTTCCTCTTCCCAATTCCTATCTCTTTCACCGATCGCTCAATGGTTCTGACTTGATCAATGTTTCGGATCTCTCTCAGTGGGACAAAGCCCCACCTTACAATTCTCTGCCTCCACCCGACTCACCGGAAGAGCAGCGTTTCACCCAGAATCTCTTTGACGTTATGCATGGACACAATTTGCATATGGAAAGGGAATCTCATGCCCATCGTGCAGCTATGTATGATGCGGGAGAAATATCTGAAGTTTTGAAGGAGCTTCAAGATGCACAGAAGGGGTTGCTTGAAGGCTGGGATGAACTGAATGCTCGTGTCGCTGACCACTGGCAGGTATGTGCAAGACACAAGCTTATGGCTGAGTGCTACCGCCAGGGGGTAGCACGGAGGATCTTAAGTTATCAGGAGGAGGCTGATTTGCTAGTTACTGGGCAGAGTCTATACAGTCATAGTCCATGATATCATTGTACTACTCTACTTCAAATCATACCTGTAAACTGGTAACGCAAGAACCATAGTCCAGAGATAGTGTTGCAGATTGTCCATGTCCTGCTCAAGTACTCCCGTAATATGTTTACTGCATACAACGGCAAAAATTGTCGCTAAAACCCATACACCACAGTCAAAATCATTATTCTGAACACATTGGACCTAAAATAACACAAAGTGATCAGAAAAGTTGTGATAATGGAGTGTAAAACTCACATTCAATGGTCGAGCAACCCACCCTTCAAGGTCAATATTAACATGATGTTGGTGTTAGCGCGCGATAGCAAGGAACCGAGCAATTAGTCTCATTATATCCTTTCAGATCCAGATCTGATCAGTCAAACGCAAAGGTATGATTTAAATTGAACCTACTTTAACATCATTTTGCCAAGGCTGCCTATTACCCAGGCTATCAAAAAGATGAAGTTCTTTGTTGGATAGGCGGATGACACATAGCACCCAGTGCCCAATGCCCGACTGACGATGAATGGGAAGCACCCAGATGTCCTTTTCCCAATAACAAACCCACGATGAATTGCGCCAGATGACATCATCTGGCGCATTGTAACGAATGCGGGGAAGATCGTGGGTTGAGAGGATTGCACATTGTGCACCCGATGTCTTGAGCTGAGAGTGCCAGAGAAGTATAGCGCAGCTGTTGATACATACATCATTCAGGCATGCTGTGGGAGAACTAAGGAAGCTGATATCCCTAGGGTCAAATATCTGACGAGGGATACCGTCGTGCGAGCTAGGGCGTACTCGGGCGACAATTTTACCAGGTATGAGAATGCCGGGTTCACGCATTGGAATGCGCAACGGAATATTAAAGTCATCCACAAGAAGATTCTAGTATATCCTAATCAGTGCATTCCTGACAGTAAATGTCAACATACCTCAGGAAGATCCCAACAAATAACGGCATTAGCTTCACGTCCGTAATCTGTTGAGTCATCATCGTCATCCAACTCCAGTATGCCCACCTGACCCTCCAGAACATCAGCAAGTGCTGCTTGTTTGGAATCAATGGGCGGGGAATGGTCAGGATCAGTGAGGGGAAATTCATCCCCACCCTCAGGATCTGGCGCCACAAGTGTGCCAGTGTTGATGGAAAGAAGTGTTGTGCTGCACAAGGCTCCAGAGAGGGTAGTAGCAACATCCAGTGCTTTGTTGACTTGGCTGATGAAGCATGCCAGAGAAGCCAAAGAGTTGGACCATCGAGATTGAAGTCGGATGAAATTAGCATGCCATTGCTGTAATGGAACAGCAAACGGTTCACCTAAAGTTAGATTACACATTAACAGAAGGTCGTTAGATGAATTGAATTAACTCCCTTTCTGGCAGCCGAAGAGTGAGTTCAAGCGCTGCCAGTTCATCACCGAAGAAACGACAAAGATTATCAGCCTCAATACTGAGGCGGATCTGCTCTTCTTCACACCGATCTCGCTTTAAGAGTGCACGTATACCGTCCCTGATGTGTGAGTCCTCCAACCATCGGGGAACTTCTCCTACCGACAGTGTAATCCATACATCTTCCATTAATCTTGGGTCATTATGTAGTTCCGTAAGTTTGGTTGGAAGAGGGGCGGGCAGTGGAATCCCCCAACTCAGGTTGTACAGGGAATCTAACCGTTCACAGTAGGAGTTGAATTTTTGAATGGCGGTCATGAGGGCAGGTTGGCGCTTCGCTATTGCTTTGCGTGTATGTTGATGGAGCTTAGTGCCTGTGGGTAATTAACAAAGGATACCGTGGTAGTTAACAATAAGGTTTGAACTTACCCAAAGCTTGTTGGGCGCCTCCAACAGCGTGGTCAAGCTTGTCCCATTTGAAGAAGCTTGTGATAGCACATTTACGAACATTCATCTTGAGGTCCCGCGCCATTATAAGAGTATGAACAAAATCAAGGTTGACCCCTTGAAGTTCAGGGAATCTGTCATGAACATTTAGAGACAAGTAAAGTGCCTCAACTTTGTCCATTAGCCGACCATGTCCTCTATCCAGGCTCTGCAGAGCTTCTAGTGTGTCATCAGAGGCTGATTCTTTCTCTAGCATTGCTCTGGTAGTCTGCAGTGCTCTATCTGACGCATCGAGATCTGTCTGGAGGGCTAATACAGTGTCCAGCTCTTTCTTGAGGCGAGCCGGAGCATCTTGGAAGACCATTTATTAATACTGACGAGCCATAATAAATTGAACTCACGAGCATGTATAGATAACTGTGAACGCCGTTGTTGGGACCACTGAGACCATAATTCATTGACAGGGATTTTGCAATGGTCTAGCATATCTTGTGCTGCTGACCCTTGTTCTTTGATGCCACGTCTGAGGCGATGTTTGATCCAATCCCCAAGATCGGCTCGCATTTCGGACCCTATGGCTGTGGCTTGTCGATCAATAAGCCAGAGGCGACATTGACGCTAAAGAAGGTTTCATGTGAAAAGCATCATAATGAAATTGATGCAAGACGTACAGAAGAAGTCCTCTCAATACCAATCAGGCGAACAAAGTGCGACCAAAGATGCTCAGTCCCTTCCCCGTCAGATAGGCCAAGTCCAATGGACATTCGTGGGTTATAGACAAGCTGACATGCCCACTCATGGCCGTGAGCATGCATTGCAGTTGTCGCAAAACGAAGTCAGTGTAGTAATGCTTTCGGGAAGAATATTGTACTGGAGAGGTGTGAGCAAACAATCCAAACATCAGTGATAGCCTGACCATACCTTTGCGAGTGATCGCGTGAGAACACAACCAATGTCATACAAAGCGAACAACCGTTGCCTGGTGTGGGAGTAATGAAAATAAGTGCTGGAGGAGGGCCACCGAATACTTCTGTTGTTCTCCAGGAGAATCGATGTTAGCGAAAAACAACGGGATATCATGGCGACAAATTAATGCCATAATCCCTGTGTCATCGAAGTTATCCATCGCAGCTTTCTGCTTCTTGCCGTCAGCAGCCTCAGTAAGCAGTTTCACATTGGTCTATGGCCTCGTCAGGGATGAGGGAAGCATATGTCCTTGGAGGCCGCTTATGTAGGGCAGTCTATGTGGTGGCCGATATCATCGACAAAGGTTTTCAGGGATAAAGTATGTAGGGTCGTAGAAGGCTGGACAATCGCCAGCAGTGCGTCGATGACTGGTGATGGAAATTCCCATCCGTTGTGACATGGACATCGCCTCCTTCGTCTGTGGGTCTACCATAACATATGCCCCCGAAACAAGCGGGGCATCTTTGAACCAGAATGGGCGCACATCGACCTGGATGTAAGGTAGGCGAATGAGTTTCAGGGATGTCAGAGGATGCTTGCGTGGTCGTGATACGCTCCCGGCTTTGTTGGAGAAGGGTCTCGAGTTGTTGTTCGACTTGGACTTGCAGTATGTCGAACCATTGGACAGCATAGCCGAGACCTCGACGAAACAGGTCTTGGATAAGTCCACCCTTCCAAAATGTGTCAGTAGTAAATTAAATACATAATTGAAACTTACCTGTGCATCTGTCATCTGGAATCCCCGTCGAGAATAGTGATTCTTTAATGCTGATGCAAGAGCATTAATCGCATCACACGAGTGCTCAAACAACGTGTGGTAGAATGAAAGCAAGTCAACAGACACAGCCATCCGAGGCTGTGAAGGAGAAGTTGGGAATAGCCCATGGTGGACCAGTACCTGCGGGAGACTGGAGCATGTGCAACTTAGTACATCTATAGATTCAAATCCTACACATTTGTTAGTGATGGACAGGTTCGGTTCGGTCCGGTTCTCTGAAAGATTCTGAGAACCAAGAACCGGACTATAGGTTCAGTTCTCCCAATTCACAGAACCGTGGACCGGACCATTGGTTCGGGCAAATAATGGTCCGGTTCCGGTTCAGCAAAGGTTCGAACCATGAACCGAACCATCCAAATTTTTAAAGGAAAACTTTTGTTGGGGAGGATGATATAGACTATGGTAAGCTCGTACATGAGATACAGTGTATACTAGACTAGTCCTCATTGTCTGTGTCATCCCGGAGTGCAGCAATCAATGCATCTAAATGTTGCTCAGCATCACTCGCAGCAGAGATGTGCCCATTGCGGTATGCACTCTTCAACAGCTGCAAGCTCTCAAATACATCTGCTTTGAGTCGGTTCCGTCGCTTGGTCCCGGTTAACCCAGCGCTTGAAAAAGCACGCTCTGATGGTGTAGAAGAGCCCTGGATGGCTAAATAATCCCTGGCCATGTGTGAAAGTGTCGGATATTGTGACTGGTGGTGCTGCAGTATTGAGCTTAGATATACATGCACGCACAACAATGAAACAAGAAACTTACACCCCACCAACCTATGACATCTTCCGTGGGCTCGAGAGCACTCTGAATATATGCTGTAAGTTCGGCACGGGGTTTAAGCTGCGTGCGATCAGACACATGACGTGCATGAACAGCAGCGAGAACCCAGGATCGGCCATATTGGGCACTATGTCCAGGTGGTGCTTGTTCTGTACCTGAATCGACAGGAACCGAGACAGGGGGGACATAGTACTCATCAAACTAGTATTAAAATGAGTCAGGACATAAACACATCAAAAATGAACAAAGGTGACTTACGACTCGTTTGAGACTTTTGAGACCAACTTTGAATAAGTCTGTGTCCCACTGATGTTCAGCATATGCAAGCTTGACATTAGGATCGAGTGCTGACAAGCGAAGCCATCAATGAATGAATGAAAGCGAGGAAGAGAACACACCAAGACAAATGAAGTATGCATTAGTATCCTTTGTTTTGTCATACCACTTCGCAACATTGTCCGATCCCTTTTGAATAGCGTCGTGGACTTGCGAAAATCGGGGAAGGGCTGCCATATTTTCCCATGACTTCTGTAAGAATTTGAGGATGGGAATTGTACGCCAGACGGTAGGGTCACGTGAGCTGGAGAAGGTTTGCATAGCACTCGCTGGTTCCTGCAAGTACATGGTACCATCAGTGTACAAAACATACAACTGGTATAGATGGACACAAACCTGCAGAACTTCGTGTGTCAATTTCATCTTCTCCCAGTCCTTTTTGTCAAGTCGAAAGTCTGCATAGCATTTACCTTTGAGGTTAGGGACATCTTCGCTGTCATCTGCGAGCTCGACAAAAAGATTGACACCCTGCCATGTTAGGTATAGTAAGCACGTGAACTCACAACACGTAACGAGAGACATACCTTCTGAAGTAACAGCATTCATGTAATGAAACTGTGCATTGATGCCCATCGAGTTCGTACCCACTGCATGAGCTCAAGGATAGGGATATCTGCTTGCTTACATGACTGAGCAAAGAATGCACGAGCTTGAGGTGATGCACAGATCTGTAAGGAGTTAGTTGAATATCACAGTAGATGAGCCTTGGCATACCTGTTTCACGAGGGCTAGAGCCTTTCCAATTGTATCACCAACTCCAAACTCATCATCTTCGTCATCATCCTCTTCATCCTCTTCAAAAACTCACTCGCAGATGGTGCAAACATGTCCAGACTCGAGCAGCCCAGTATGCGGGTCTAAGTGGCCATCCTTCTTGGCAAAGATGGTGCAAATGTCTGCAGTACGTTCACGTTTAAGACGAGTCGTCCCCGCCTCACGGTCCGCGTCCCCCATAGCTTTTGTTGTCACATATGAAGTCTCTGCTGTATCATCCAGATCCTCGTCAGCTTCGGTGTCAGTGCCTTCAGCAAGATCACCATCCGAATCATGGCGTGCATCATCACTGGAAGCACTAGAAGCTGGAATAATCTTGCGTGAAACTCGTCGTTTGGTGCCTGGACCATCGGCGGCCTTTCGCTTGCTGCAGGCCAAACTTGACACAGCAACATTGTCAGGATCGACGATTTTCATTGAAGGTCGAGGTGCTCGAGTACTACGTCGAGCACCAGCAAAGAAATGGTGCACCAGAGTAGCAGGCTTTTCCATTGCAGGCCTGGGGGCAGATATAGGCTGCTCATCATCTGGGTCATTGTGCCAAACAATTTCGGAAGCATCTTTTAGACGGCCGTCGGGACCGACAGCGCACTGGTCAGACATGATTATGGGTGAGGAATGTGAAAGCACTGGCAGCTCACCGTAGAACTTATGCGCAGCTTTAAGCTGCAATCATTGATTGAAAAAATGTCAAAAAATGTCAGTCAATCTGATGGATTACCTGCAACTCGTTGATTGAGAATATTAAGTGGTGTTGTCAAGGTGTCGGTCTGTCAAAGTCAGTGCAGATCACCTGATCTATTCAGTGTACTTACCGGTTCGAACCTGTTCAGAACCGGTTCTGCAATTCTGCAACTCCTCGAACCGTGGACCGGACCAACGGTTCAGTTCCCCCTGTTGCCCGAACTTTGAACTGGACTTTGGTCAAGTTCGAAATGGTTCGGGTTCGAACCGTGGTTCAGGACCGGACCTGGCCACCACTAACACAAATATTAATGCATGCTTCTTTCTTGCATAACGATAAGCTTACGGTCGAAAAATAAACACACCAATGTGGTCCGTTTGGGTGAACATGATGGCGTCCCACATGCGGAAATGACTGGGTGGATGTTTTCGAGTGTTTTTCCCTGCATTCGTCCGAAATAGCGAAGTAGAGGGTTGACGAGAGTTGGGACAAGTGCAGTCCAGGAATAATACAGTGAATTAGTTGATTTATCTGGCACAATTCGTCGTTTGACTGGCGTGTCGATTGCCAGGGTATCGAAACTTGGATCTTCGAACATTTCCACATTTTCGGAGTGAAGTGGGTGGGCATCATCAAGACTCATGTGTTCAGCGGTATCATTTCGAGCTGCAGCATGAGCAGGGTCAGCAGACAATACCTGCGAGCCTGATTCTTCAAGTTGAGGCTGCATAAGTTGCTGCATTTCAGCTAGAAGTCGGCGACGCTTTGCCTCTGCGCCCGGTATATTGACTAACAGTTTGTGTTTTTCGTTTGTCTCGAGCCTTCGTCGGGCTCACAAAGTGGTGGCCTAGCCCTGAAGATGTGAACTGAGCTTTGCGAGTGGGAAGTGTCGAGGAAGACATCATGGAGGTAAGAATAGAAGGACGTACCACCATGAAGAAGGTATCAACAAGGCCCCAATGTTAAGTTCATGGAAAGCACGTGAGGGAGCTGCTGGAGGTATGGGTCGTGTTTCTAGAGGTCCGCGAGAGCTGCCGTGAGAGGGTTTCTGGGCATTCTAGAGGTGCGAGAGGTATCAAACAGATACTGGGAGGGTTCTAGGAGGGTGGAGCTGGAGGGCCGCGAGGGCCGCGAGGTGGGCTAGGAGTATGTGTTATTAATAGATGGGGGGAGGGTGGGTCTCAGAGACTAGTTTCCCATAACATAGAAACCGGGTCTCTTAGACCCTTTATAGGCACCGAGAAGTACTGCCTGAGGTGTACCTTTCTGCACTGTAACTCCACAACGGTTCTGCTTCACTCTATCTGCTATTCCACGTTTGAAGTGTATTGTATTCAGAACCTAGGAGAAAAATATGCCTCGAAGGTCATATCAGCGCCCGGTCGAACGAATCACGCATACGCAGGAATGCCAAAAAAAAGTTGCCCAGTGTCTCATTATACCGAGAAGGCCGGCCAGCCAGCTTGGCTCAGATTAAGTCGCAGTGCATCGTACTCCCTCCACTGCGCAGCAAACATATTGGGATTGAGCAAAATTCCTGTGGGCCGATCCTCCACCACACCTCCATTGTCCCGCATATAAAATAACCTAGCCTCGTCCAATGTATTGTCTCGTAACGTTTTTCAGACCTCCAGAGATTTTATATACAGCGGACGGAGCGGAAATGGTGATGAATGAAATTCTCATGTAGGAAAACTCACCCCAGCTAATGCACTCGGTCAGAAGTGTCTTCCCCCACCCAGAAATGCCATGCAAAAACACTCCGCGTGGGGTTGCATGCCAGAACACAGATAGATATCCGGATGTGACAGACGAGCATCGCGACAAGCTGAAGCATCTTTGTCACGCATGCTTCTACACCAGTTAGATCGAGTGGCAGGGGGAGCGTTCTATATGGGCTGACTAGGGGAGACTAGGGGAGCATGATCCTTAGCTATGGCATTGGTTGATAGCTTCGATCGTTTACCTACCGCTGTATGGGCTGAATGCAATTTTCACTTTCCGGAAGGACGTCTGTTGGCGCGTGACTTCATTCGTGGCAAGGGTTGTGGATGATAGAGGAAGTATCCGTTCGCCATGATAAAGAAGGAACAACTATCTTCCTTTTATTTGGTCTGACTAAGGAAGACTAGGAACGAATGTCCTACGTAGTCTGCCTACGGGACACTACTGTCCACCTAGTGCAAATGATGGCGGAGAGTAATTCAAGTTTGAAGTGGGTGTGACCGAAGCTGAGCGCTGATGAAGTAATGTGACCTAGTGACTTTGAATTTTGAGGCAAATCGATCCACCTCGGTTCGTTACATCTCGTTCAGGGGACAAGCAACGAAGTGGCAACAAGGCATATCATGTGACAGTGTGATACCTGAGAGTAGTACGCGTGCTCAAAGGTAAAAATCTCCAAACGTACTTTCTGAACTCTTGTCTCTGAAAATGACAATCCCGGGCTTCCCAACTTCCTGTACGTGTTCGCTAACTGAACTGCTTTGGAGCCGGAAGGGCGCCTCTAATTCAGTTTCTTACCAGCCGTCGAGTCTTCTCAGGCGACCGGCAACTGCTTCGTCTCGAGTTCGGGTGTGCCGTCGTATAAGCATCATTTATAAATGAATTCACGTGGCAAGTGGCAACATGAGTTGTAACAGTGCGTGCTCGGTCCAAGTATAGCTACTGCATCTCAACAATCCCCTACTGGCCAACTTCTGCAACATGTACGCCAGGGAAGTGTTCTGATACGCGTAAAACCGACATCTTAGGGCTGCACTTAATTTGACGTGGCATACGTGTACTCAGTCTTGGCGAACCCGACTCGGGAGTTCGTCTTGTCGAACACCGAGTAAAAACGCTGTCTGAGGAAGAACGATTCAGAAACTTCATGCTTAGTGAAAAATGTAGCGCAACATACAGGAAACAATAGCCGTTGATAAAGTCGAAACCAGAACCAGAGTTACTCCCTAAGTCACTAACAACCAGGTATATGCCGTCGGTAGTACCGCCCATGGCGGTGTTCAACGATCGAGGCCAGATTTGCCCATTGGGGGTGAGCTCATAAGCTATGCCACCGACAGTGAAATACAAGGATGAGAGCTTCTCGTATTGGTCGAGTGAAATCTTTAACATGTCGGTGTTCTCATCAAGGGTCCCACCCGTCGCTGACTGATATTTGTCGTAAGCATCTGAACTATAGTTTAGCAGGGTTTCAACATCGTGCAAGCAAAAGTGCCCACCAGTGGCAATGAAAATAAGTGTGGTTCCAGTGTCGACGATACCAGCTGTCTCGCTTAAAATTGTCGTGGACCCATAGCGGATGGATTGATCAACACCCCAAAATTCGTTCGCTGGAGACGTTGATGTGATGGGCACGTAGCTGATGCTTCCATTGATTTTGGAGGCGTCATAACCGCCGAATGTGAGCTCGCCAGTGCCATCATCAGAGGAAGAAGGCGAGAAGAACACCCCGAGTACTTCTGAACTAATTGTTTTCTGCGCGTAAAGGTTGTCCATGACAGTCGGGACTTCATGTGTATTGCTGACGCTGTCCTGCGTTAAGTCGACGGGTCCAACGCCAAGAAGTCCATCCAGACCATCCATCCCTGTGGTACTGGTGGCGACGCCAATAGACTGCTTCTTGATGACCAAATCAGAGTTAAGCGTTACGGTGTCCAAGTATTCCTCTCCAGATGCGGAACTCGAATCGCCGTATGTCACAGACTGTAAGCAGTTGACATTCTGAATAGCACGCAGAGTCTACTATTACTTACGAATTTATTGCCTGTATCTTGACTCGTGCTAGTCTTCGTGTAACCCGAGCTGCCCCCGATCCAGGTATTCGAGCTTCCAGTATCGATCTGGACTGTATCTGCATGAAATAGATAGTCCGTCAAGCAAAAGAAACAAAAAACTGCTAGAGCACGGGCAGCTTACGGGTTGTTGGAGGACTCCCCACGCCAATGTCAGCAGTGTACATTACCACATTCATGGTGACATCGATGGAAGAGCTGCCGCCATTTTGTACTAAGACTTGAGCTCGAGCTCGATCTGCGGCCGCGATATTCTTGATGCCGCTCGAGTTGATTCTAACTGCGAGCTTGAGAGCAGCCGTGCTCGATGCTGTCCGAGGATGAGGCGAAGCCCTCGCTGACAGCGAGAGGAAGGCAAGCGCCGGCAGGGCAAGAAGGGCTGAAAGCGATCTGGAGAGAACCATCTTGCTACCATCAACCTCGACCGCCAGGCCTTTTTATTTGGTGGTTCGGTATTACATAGAACCGTTATATTGGTATCCAGGATTATCCGTTCGCCATGATAACGAAGGAACAACTATCTTCCTTCTATGCGGTATGCCTATGGGAGGTTACCATTCGCCCCGTGCAATGGCGCTGCGCGGAACGGCGGAGAGTCGTTCATGTTGAAGTGGGTGTGATAAAGAAGGGACGCACGCCTGACTTCTCTCTATATGTACCGACCGACTACGAGGACAGACGGTCTGAAAAATGCTGTTCACTGTTACGATTGGAAGAATAACAAGTCAGCCTATAGACCAAAGTAGCTCTCGAATGGGACTAATCACTGGCAGCAACTAACATTAATCTCGTTTGAGTGTAAAGGATATACAACATCTGAATTCGAAGTGGGTTCCATAACTATGACAAATACAAGCGCTCAAAGGTTGATCACGTCGGCTAGCTAGGCGAATCACCGAAAGGCCGGAATCCATTATACTGATACTGAGAAAAAACCGCATCAACATCTTTCCTCGGGCGCACAGGAACCATTGCGAACTTCGCCTACAGCCCCCCAGCTTCACGCATCCTCTGGCGAAGCTGTACAGCGGACATATTGGAGCCAATGGTATCCTAAGCAAGCAAGAAACCCCCTCACCCCCTCAGACAACCACCGTGACCACCTCCGACTCTCCACACCACCACATTATCTATGCTCCAAGCACACCATGCATAAAATAAGTATCCAAGTAACGTACATCAGGGAAGCATTCTGATGTGCGAAAAACTGGCATCTTGTGGCTGCAATTAATTTGACGTGGCATAAGTGTACTCAGTCTTGGCGAACCCAACTTGGGAGTTCGTCGTGTCGTACACCGAGTAAAAACGCTGTCTGAGGAAGAACAATTCAGAAACTTCATGCGTAGTGAAATATGTAGCGCAACATACAGGAAACAATAGCCGTTGATAAAGTCGAGACCAGAACCAGAGTTGCTCCCCAAGTCACCAACAACCAGGTATATGCCGTCGGTAGTACCACCCATGGCGGTGTTCAAACGATCGGGGCCAGATTTGCCCATTGGGGGTGAGCTCATAAGACACGCCACCGGTAGTGAAATACAAGGATGAGAGCTTGTCGTATTGGTCGAGTGAGATCTTCAACAAGCCAGTGTTCTTATCAAGGATCCCACCCGTCGCTGACTTATATTTGTCGAAAGCATCTGAACTATAGTTTAGCAGGGTTTCAACGTCGTACAGGCAAAAGTTCCTACCAGTGGCAATGAGAATAAGTGTGGTTCCAGTGTCGACGATACCAGCTGTCTCGCTTAAAATCGATGTGGACCCATAGCTGATGGATTGATCAATGCCCCAATATTCACTTGCTGGAGATGTTGATGTGATGGGCACATAGCTGATGCTTCCATTGATTTTGGAGGCGTCATAACCACCGAATGTGAGCTCGCCGGTGGTATCATCAGAGGAAGCAGGCGAGAAGAACACCCCGAGTGCTTCTGAACTAATTGTTTTCTGCGCGTAAAGGTTGTTCATAACAGTCGGAACCTCATCTGTATTGCTGACGGTGCCCTGCGTCAAGTCGACGGGTCCAACGCCAAGAAGTCCATCCAGACCATCCATCCCTGTGGTACTGTTGGCGACGCCAATAGACTGCTTCTTGATGACCAAATCAGAGTTGAGCGTCACAGTGTCCAAGTATTCCTCTCCAGATACGGAACTCGAATCGCCGTATGTCACAGACTGTAAGCAGTTGACATTCTGAATAGTACGCAGAGCCTGCTATTACTTACGAATGTATTGCCTGTATCTTGGCTCGTGCTAGTCTTCGTGTAACCCGAGCTGCCCCCGATCCAGGTATTTGAGCTTCCAGTATCGATCTGGAGTGTATCTGCATGAAATATTCGTCAAGCAAAAAAAAACTGATAGAGCACAGGCGGCTTACGGTTTGTTGGCGGACTCCCCACGCCGATGTCAGCGGTGTACATTACCACAGCCATGGTGACATCGATGGAAGAACCGCCGCCATTTTGCACTAAGACCTGAGCTCGAGTCCGATCTGCGGCCACGATATTATTGATGCCGTTTGAGTTGATTCTAACAGCGAGCTTGAGAGCAGCCGTGCTCGATGCTGTCCGAGGATGAGGCGAAGCCCTCGCTGACAGCGAGAGGAAGGCAAGCGCCGGCAGGGTAAGAAAGGCTGAAAGCGATCTGGAGAGAACCATCTTGCTACCATCAACCTTGACCGTTAGGCCTTTTTATTTGGTGGTTCGGCATTACATAGAACATTACATGCTTCCGGCAGCATTCGAGGCGAACAATATCAATGGAAGCTTCCTGTTGGAGCGTTACCTCATTCGTAGCGGCTGTTGTGGATGTGATAGAGGGAGAATCTGTTCGCCATGATAACGAAAGGTCAACTATCTCCCTTCTATGCGGTATGCCTACTGGGGGCTACCATCCACCTAGTGCAATGGTGCCGCGCGGAGAGTCATTCATGTTGAAGTGGGTGTGATAAATAAGAAACGCGCGCCTGACTTCCTTCTATATGGTCCGACCGACTAAGGGAGACTGGTGTTTGATAAAGCTGATTGTTATGTAACTGTGGCGAATGACCTGACGTCGTACGAGGACGAATGGTCTGAAAAATGCTGTTCGCTGTTACAATGGGAAGAATAACAAGTCAACCTATAGGCCATAATTCTTGAATGAGACTAATCACTGGCAGCAACTAACATCAATCTCGTTTGAGTGTAAAGGATATACAACGTCTGAACGTTGAACTCGAAGTAGGTTCCAAAACTACAAATATAAATGCTCAAAGTTCACGTCAGCACTCGGCTAGGCAAATCACCGAAAAGCCGGATTATACTGATACTGAGAAAAAATCAACATCTTTCCTCGGGCGCACAGGGAAACATTGCGAACTTCGCCCACAGCCCTTCATGCTTCTTTTGGCGGAGTTGTACAGCGGACATACTGGAGCCAACCCTATCTTGAGCAAGCAAGAAACCCCTTCAGACAACCACCACCTCCGACTCTCCACCACACCACCGCATTATTCATGCCCCAAGCACACCACGCATAAAACAAGCATTCAAGTGACGTATGTCAGGGAAGTATTCTGATATGCGTAAAATTGGCATCTTGTGGCTGCAGCTAATTTGACGTGGCATAAGTGTACTCAGTCTCGGCGAACCCAACTCGGGAGTTCGTCGTGTCGTACACCGAGTAATAACGCTCTCTGGGGAAGAACAATTCAGAAACTTCATGCATAGTGAAAAATGTGGCGCAACATACAGGAAACAATAGCCGTTGACAAAATCGAAACCAGTGTTGCTCCCTAAGTCACCAACAACCAGGTATATGTCGCCGGTAGTACCGCCAATGGCGCTGTTCAACGATCGGGGCCAGATTTGCCCATTGGGGGTGAGCTCATAAGACACACCACCGGTAGTGAAATACAAGGATGAGAGCTGGTCGTATTGGTCGAGTGAGATTCTTAGAAGGCCAGTGGTCACATCATAGATCGCGCCCGTCTGTAACTGATATTTGTTGAAAGCATCTGGACTGTATTTTAGCAGGGTTTCAACGTCGTACAGGGCAAGGTGCCTACCAGTGGTAAGGAGAATAAGTGTGGTTCCGGTGTCGACGATACCAGCTGTCTCGCTTAAAATCGACGTGGTCCCATAGCTGATGGATTGATCAATGCCCCAATATTCACTTGCTGGAGATGTTGATGTGATGGGCACATAGCTGATGTCTCCAGTGATTTTGGAGGCGTCATAACCGCCGAATGTGAGCTCGCCACTGCTATCAGCAGAGGAAGCAGGCGAGAAGAACACCCCGAGTACTTCTGAACCGATTGTTTTCTGCGTGTAAAGGTTGTCTGTGACAGTCGGGACTTCATATGTATTGCTGACGGTGCCCTGTGTTAAGTCAACTGGTCCGACGCCAAGAATTCCATCCAGACCACTTATAAATTTGGACGAGTTGGCGATGCCAATAGATTGCTTCTCGATGACCAAATCAGAGTTGAGCGTTACAGTGTCCAAGTATTCCTCTCCAGATACGGAACCCGAACCGTATGTCACGGACTGTAAGCAGTTGACATTATGAATACCACGTAGAGCCTAGAAATACTCACGAATGTGTTGCCTGTATCTTGGCTCGTGCTAGTCTTCTCGTAAGACTTGCTGCCCCCGATCCAGGTATTTGAGCTTCCAGTATCTACCAGGAGTGTGTCTGTATGAAATAGATCATCAGGTGAAGAAACTAATGGAGCACGGGTAACTGACAGTCCGTCGGTGGACTCCCCACGCCAACGTCAGCGGTGTATATCGTCGGAGCATTGGTTACATCGATGGATGAGCTGCCGCCATTTTCCACTAAGACTTGAGCTCGAGCTCGATCTGCGGCCGCGATATTCTTGATGCCGTTCGAGTTGATTCTAACGGCGAACTTGAGAGCAGCCGTGCTCGATGCTGTCCGAGGATGAGGTGAAGCCCTCGCTGACAGCAAGAGGAAGGCAAGCACCGGCAGGGTAAGTAGAGATGAAAGCGAGCTGGAGAGAACCATCTTACCGACCCCAAATCTCAACTAGGCCTTTTTATTTGGTGGTTGGCATTACATTCTTCCGGCGGCATTACGGAGGCGAACAACATCAAGGCTTCGAAGGGACTTACTTGAAATATGACTCAAGAACTCATTGCGCGAAGATACAGCTCATGTGACAAAAATATCTTAATAGACACGTGTCAGTTGGTAAGTAACGGCAGCGGAAGTTTGGCGGCGACTCACAGGATTTTACGCGGTGCTACCCCCATACTACAGGCTGGCCGAGAAGGAACGACTATCTTCATTCATCCAAGGTCTGCCTAGGGGAGACTAGTCACTGGAGAGGCTTGCGATTCTATAATTTCAGACTCATCATAATAAACGTGATCGGCGGCAGTATTACATACACTTACCTGAATCACTGGACAGATCCGACAGAAGCTTTGAAGAAAAAAAAACCAATGCGCTGAAGACAAGTGGTAGTTTGAACCAGATACTCATCGAACGGTAATCTGAGACAGTAGGTGTCTGCAACTATATAGCTCACATCATATATTGATCTGCCTAGGCATACCAATAGAAGGAAGATATTTACTTGGTCCGTTGACTCTGTTCCCAAATACTTCGACTCCCAATATTACATAATATTCTTGAGAAGAATACCTTAAGTAAATAAGTACCGCCATATCAACCTGGACTCCTGCTGCCCCCCACGCCAAAGAGTGACCCCCGATCCCACACAGCGACCCTCGTAACCAGTCTGGAGCATCCGTGTCAGTAGTATACGCCGGGCTGATCACAAGCCTAACCCTTGCCCCCGTAGCACCACTCTACTCCCCGTATCGGTCACCCGCAATTGCCCTGTCACCCTGCCGAAGTTCCCCCTCCCCTCGAGCTCCACTACACTCAGCATCTTCTCCTGTCACCAATGCCCCCTGGGCCGTACTGCCCTGCCGCCCTCCACACTTGCCTGCAGCACTTTTTTTCACCCAATTCTTTCGTTTCATTTAATTGATAGATGTCATGTTCACACTTGTTAATATTAATAAAGCGTCAACACTCGCCTTATCCCTCACCCCGTCCCTGTGTGTGTTTCAATTGCTCCTCTTGCACCTAGCATGTTTCCTTCCAACAAAACCCTTTACCACGTTCAAATACACACGGCACTCCGGTCGATCATCGATGAGACCATATCGAAACGGCAAGAATGTTTCGTTCCGCTCTTTTGACTTTTTAGACAGGTTGCCTTAACTAGTCGTGCGCTTTTCTTATAGTATCGTCGGACTCATGCGCGACAACCTAACTTGAAGGGTTGGTCTATGTACCGCCGATGTTAGCAGTTCAAAGCTCTCAAGTCCATTTAAACGTCGTGCAATGTTCAAATAGACCTGAGAGCTTTGAACTACATCAGTACGGGAGCATGCGCGTGTTTGAGCGAGCCAATCCGCATTATCTTCTATGGGTCTGAATCCAATGTGACATACACTCTGAGCTGTTGTAGTAGCTCGCCAGACGTGCCTTTTAGAACAAGTCTGGTCAATAAATGCGTGCAAGAATACTTCTCGAACTCATGCCCATTTGTTAGCTCTTTCATTATCCGTTCGGGCTGGCTCTTGACAGACAGACGACGTGACTTTGGGATAGGCTAGCACGCCTGGACCTCAACTTCGATCTCGCCCATTCCTCCATGATTCAACTTCACAGTACTTTAGAACAACTACGCAATGGATTGCGGTAAACTACATCATTGATTGGGACAATTGTGAGATATTACAGAGTGGCCAAGTGACTCGGAGTGGTCTGTAGACCGAGTGTTAACTGACAGTACGGGTAAAATTGTCATCTCTCGGACCGCAATCAATTTGACGTAGCATAGGTATAGTTAGTCGTGGCGAACCCGACTCGGGACTGCGTCTCGTCGAGTACCGAGTAAAAACGTTCTCTGTGGCCATGGATGAACGATTCAGTAGCTTCTTGGTCAGTAAAAAAAAATAGCGCAGCGTACAGGAAACAATAGCCGTTGATAAAATCCAAGCTAGAGTCTGCCCCGATGTCACTAACAATCAGGTATATACCGTCGGCGGTACCAGTACCGCGAATGGCACTGTTCAGCGATCTGGGCCAGATTTGCGCGTTGGGGGTGAGCTCATAATCTACGCCACCAATAGTGAAATACAAGGATGAGAGTTTGTCGTATTGGTCAGGTGATATCATCAACAAGCCAGTGGCCTCGTCAAGGGTTCCGCCCGTCTCTGACTGATATCTCTTGAAAGCATCTAAACTGTAGTTCAGCAGGGTTTCAATGTCATACAGGACAAGGTACCTACCAGTCGCAATGAGAATAAGGTTGGTTCCGGTATCGACGATACCAGCCGTCTTGTTTAAAATCGGCGTGGGCCCATATCTGATGGATTGATCAAAGCCCCAATATGTATTTGCCGGAGAAGTCGATGTGAAAGGCGCATAACCGATGTCTCCGATGATTTTGGACGTATCATAACCGCCGAATGTGAGCTCGCCAGTGATATTACCAGGGGTAGCAGGTGTGAAGAACACCCCGAGTACTTCTGAACTAATTTTTTTCTGCGCGTAAAGGTTGTTCATCACAGTCGGGACTTCATGTGTATTGTTGACGGTGCCCTGCGTTAAGTCAATTGGTCCAAGGCCAAGAATTCCATCCAGAGAATGGTTCCCTGGATAGTCGATTGCGAGGCCAATAGATTGCTTCTCGATGACCAGATTGGAGTTGAGCGTTACAGTGTCCAAATATTGCTCTCCAGATACATCACCCGAATCGAGATATGTAACGTTCTGGAAGCAGTTGTCATTATGAATACGACGTAGAGCCTAGAAATACTCACAAATGTATTTTTTGTATCCTGGCTCGTGCTAGTCTTCACGTAAGGCTTGTAGCCCCCAATCCAGGTATTTGAGCTTCCACTGTCTACCAGGACTGTGTCTGCATGGAATAGTCCATCAAGTAAAAAGCAAACTGCTAGAGCGCGAGCAGCTTACAGTTTGTTGGCGGACTCCCCACACCAACGTCAATGGTATATATTCGCACAGCATTGGTTGCATTAATGGAGGAGCTGCCGTTTTGTAAGCCTCGGGCTCGAGCTCGATCGGCGGCGGCGATATTCTTGACCCCGTTCGAGTTGATTCTAGCGGCGAGCTTGAGAGTAGTCGTGCTCGATGCTGTCCGAGGATGAGGCGAAGCTCTCGCTGACAGCGAGAGGAAGGCAAGCACCGGCAGGGTAAGAAGAGGTAAAAGTGAGCTGGAGAGAACCATCTTCCTGATCACCAATCTCGACTTTTGGCCGTTTAAATGGTAGGTACCAGGAGGTTGGTACTAGTGCCGCGGTTTCTTACGGTAACATCTCCTTGCAGGCGAACAACATTAACTGCCAGCTTGAAATGAGTTTTAGTTGACCTATTATGGCGGCTATCACCGTTCCGAAGTATTTGCGACCCTAAATCTTGAGAAGAATCTGTGAATTAGTAAGTAAGGTTTGAATAAGGTGTGTGTATTACCTCACTTACAGTGGTCCAAGTTCAGCTTGCTACATGGATATCGACGAGACCCTTTTCCAGAATGAAAGAACCGGTCTTGGTCTTTGTGTCGTCTTCCTTGTGAGTTCGGTGTTCTAAATACTCGCCGGCTCTGAGTTCAAGCGTCTTATCTCGCGACGACAACAAGACGACCCATCCAACTTGACATTCGTGCACCGATCTGGTCCTGCATTGATCATTTGCACCCATAGGAATATGCTTAGGAAGGAGATCCATGCACAGTACTGGACGGACGAGCGGTTAGGGTAGCGGTAGCCCCCTGATGAGACCTTTCGCCAGGTAGAAACTGTCGTACCTTCCCACTCTCCTAGCCTCCCTCTTACCTCACCAACAGGTTCCCTATCCTAGGAGACAGATGACTGTGGTGAGAACAAAGGAGTCCAGTCAGCCCAGCGGCGCTCGCTTGGACCTGCCAGCTGCAACTTCGCTGTTCACAGCTACTGGTATAAAGACCGACCTAGTGAAGCTTCGAAGAATCGATCATGCCGCATCGCTGATTAAGTTAATACTAGTAGTTCATTGATTCATTGAAAGCCCCTACGTCAACTCTATTTCCACATTTGTCGGTGCCGCTGCGAAGGGCACGCACATGTTTGAGCCGGCAAGGCATCTGGTGGATTGATTGCTCGCCCATCGGATCCACGTACACTCTGAGGCTTCTGTAGTAGTTCGTCAGACGCGCCTTTCAGAACAGGTCTGGTCAAAAAATCCATGGAAGAATACTTCTTGAACCCATACCCATTTATTAGCTCCTTCATGAATTCATGATCTGAACTAGTTGGCTCTTGAAGCTTGACAGACAAACGTGACTCGTGAGCTCCTTGAAAAGAGGGACCGACTGATTTCCTTTGAGTTTCAAGGTCTAATCTCGAGGCCAGGTAAAATCAGGAAGACAGGATAAAACCAATTGAAAAACATTGCAGAAGGGTTGGGTAAGCACACAGCTTGACTTCATACTTAGCGAGAGTTAGGGAGAAACGGACAAGGCCCTCGTGATTAAACGAGTGCAGGTGATAGCGATAGTAATACATTGATAGCCACAGTTGCTGGACTAAGTTGAGCTAAGGAAAATCAAACTTTATTCGCTGCCGGGACCCACAACCCCGAGCTTCCGATGTTATGCTAGCGGCGATAAATATTTAACAAGAGTCGAGAATGCACGGCTGATACTAAAGACATACCTTCGTCGACATTAACACCTGTGCATTGAACAGGGTAAATAGAACATTCGAAAACAAAGTTGGTGCTAGAGAATTACCTTCGACATCAGAGGAGCCCTCGGCAACAATATCTAGATGTATATCTGGTCAGCCAGGGTGCAGATAGTACGAGTAATTTGGAACATACATGCGAACGGCTTCATGGCACGCTTCTCGACGTCTATGTTGTCAAACAGGTGAATAATCCATGAAAAAAGAGGCTAACGATAAAGAATTACCTCCGGTGTCAGAGGAGCCTTCAGCAACAATATCTAGACGCATATCGGGTTTGACAGGGTGCAGATAGTAGGAGTAAATTGGAACATACATGCAAACGGCTTCATGGCATGCTTCTCGACGTCTATGTTGTCAACCAGGTGAATAATCAAAAAACGAGGTTAGCGATAAAGAATTACCTTCAGCGTCAGAGGAGCCCTCGGCAACAATATCTAGATGCATATGTAGTCGGACAGGGTGCGGATAGTATGAGCGAATTGAAACATACATGCGAACGGCTTCATGGCATGCTTCTCGACGTCTATGTTGTCAACCAGGTGAATAATCCACGCGAAAGCGAGGCTAGCGATAAAGAATTACCTTCGGCGTCAGAGGAGCCCTCAGCAACAACATCTAGACATATCAGGTTAGTCAGGGTGCAGACAGTACGAGCAAATTGGAACATACATGCAAACGGTTTCATGGCACGCTTCTCGACGTCTATGTTGTCGACCAGGTGAATAATCCACGCGAAAGCGAGGCTAGCGATAAAGAATTACCTTCGGCGTCAGAAGAGCCCTCAGCAACAACATCTAGACATATCAGGTTAATCAGGGTGCAGACAGTACGAGCAAATTGGAACATACATGCAAACGGCTTCATGGCACGCTTCCCAACGTCTATTTTGTAAACGAGGTAAACAGAATGTTCGACAAAAAGTCAGCACCGAAGAATTACCTTCGGCGTCAGAGGAGCCCTCAGCAACAATATCTAGACATATCAGGTTAGTCAGGGTGCAAACAGTACGAGCAAATTGGAACATACATGCAAACGGCTTCATGGCACACTTCTCGACGTCTATTTTGTAAACGAGGTAAACAGAATGTTCGACAAAAAGGTCAGCACCGAGGAATTACCTTCGGCATCAGGGGAGCCCTCGGCAACAACATCTAGACACATATCTGGTTAGACAGGTGCATATACTACGGACATGTTAGAACATACATGCAAACGGCTTCATGGCACACTTCTCGACGTCTATGTTATCGACCAAGTGAATATAATACTCAAAAGCAAGGCCGGCACTAAAGAATTACCTTTGACATCAGAGGAGCCCTCGGCAACAACATCTAGACACATATATGGTTAGACAGCGTGCAGACACCACGGGCACGTTAGAACATACATGCGAACGGCTTCATGGCACGCTTGTCGACAACGGGCGCTGCCGCCGTCATTTGTAGCAACGAGATGGCAGTAAAAACAAAAGACAGAGCAAGCTTCATGGCGGCTAGATGCAAGAGTGATTGTTGGAATATTACTTGGGGTGTTGATGGTAGAATCGATGCAAGGAGTGGAGCCTTTTATCTTTGGGGAGCTCAATTATTAGACCCACTTCACAGGCTCACTCACAGAAACCTTCGTATCGTTTCGTTTTTGCATGTCATGTGCTTAGGCAAAGTGTTTTTCCATCCACAACCTGCTCTTTCAATGCGCCACCATGAAGCGAGGAGGTCTGCCGTTATGCCCAGACAGAAGGAAGTGCATGTCGGGGTTTGTGGTGAGGGTGGATGTTATGACTCGGCGGATATTGTCTCATGTTGCGATTCACTTAGGCAAAACATCCTTCCGTCCATGACCTGCTTTGCAATGCATCATAATGAGGCGTTCAGAATGAGAGTGGAGCTTCAACTCGGAGTCCCGTTCAATAATTAAGTCAGGTTGTGTTTCCCTGGTTCGATCAAAAGAATCAGACAGGGAAATGTCACTGCGGAGAATTCATTAAGCACGGACCATAGTTTCCCCCACTGGATGGGTTCTCGAAATATTCAATTATCATACAGACAGAAAATACAGAAAATCCCTGAGACCTGAATAAAGATAATTATCGACTCGGGGTGCTCCTCTCACATATAGGCTTCCGTGCACTGGCATTCGAGCCAAGCAGCATCTGGAAAATCACCATTAGGTGGGTACTTTGCCTCTGACAAGCAAAGAGGTTCAATATCTGGTTCTCAGATACACCACGCACCTTAATGGCTTCATATTCACCTCTCCAAATGCATGATCAAGAACATCAACTTGAAGACTCTGAAGACGCCATTCTCCTCCCCAACAAGCACTTCATCTCTGAGCACCACACCACAGATCCCCCATCGAAATGGCCCGCTTGGGCCACACTGGGACTCTCTGTCCTTGCAGTTGTATGTGCATGCATGTCGTATATTGCCTCTGCCAGTGTTTCCGAGTGGGGTGATGCCCGTGGGCTATATCAGCCTGACCAGTATCCAGGTCTCCAATTTATCGGTGAGCTTTGAAACAAGGGTACGTACATTCAGTCATCGTGGAAACTGTGTCATGAACAAACCTGTATGGCCAGCACCAATGATGTACTTTCCAAGTACCATCGTACGGGCAAACAAAGCCTTACCTGACCAAATGTATACTTCGGGCTCGCACGTTATGCTGAGTGAGAACGTACGTGAATATCCATAACCTGAAGCAACTTGGTCATTTATATCGTTTCAGGACTCGATGTTCTACCAGTGGCACCTCGGCCGGTCCAAATTCACCTCTTGCTACATTGACAGCGTCGTTCCCACTCCTGAAGATGGTCTTGCGGCCAACAAGACCTATATCTCATCTGGCCCCCTCACCGAAATCCAAATTTGGAACGTTACCACCCCTGTTGAGGGTATGACGAGCCTGAGCTGGAACACACGACCCCAACAAATTGCATTGATGGGCACTGTCGCATTCCTTCCTGAGAAAGAGAAGATCGGGCAGCTACACTTTGAAGATGGCTGGCAGTCGCAGCTGCCAACACGGTTCTCGTGTGGTAAGCAAGCGACCGTTAGCATCGAGGTGGCCTGCGATAGTTGTAGACTTGAATTCGAGCAAATATTCTCAATTCCTCCATTGGGTGAGTCCGGCTTACAGGTTGAAGTGCCAAACTGACCCATTGTGTAGGTTTTGACCTGATAGAGATAGGATAGTAGGCGTTCCATAGAAAGATACGGAACAGATCTTACGCGTGTCAACCTTGAAAGTTCAAAGTGCTAAAGTAGTTGTAGTTAGTAACTCGTGCAATCAAAACAACTGATTGGTGACCAAATCGACATCAATTTTCAATACTTGGGAAACGCCGACTGCGTAGGCAGCAACTTTGCTTCTATTGCTTCTATTCGATTTGCACTATAGACCATTCAGTACTCAGTTCTCGTGATGTTGACTATACACACGATGGGAGGTTCTTGATTGAAGTACCCCCGCTACTACTACCGCATGGTGAAGCTCATTGCGTCTGAGCTGGGGTCCCGGCATTTGGTGAGAGAAACCAAGGTGATTGCCATCATGTTTGAGTGAAGTGATGAGCCCACAAACTCGGCGCGTCCCGACAAGCCATGATTCTTGTTCTAACTTCACAAGTCCACAGAATATACGTGGTCTCAACGCGGACAGAAGGTGTTCATTTGGCAGGAGATCGGGTCATCCCCCGGTAAGAATATTCCATCACGAGGCCACCTTCTCTTATGGTTCGACGTGGATGTCCGCCCCCCCATGTTTGAAGCAGTGGCATGCAGGCACAGCAGGAAGAACTACTTTGCCTCCTGCTTTTGCCGGCCAGCAGAACTGTAGACTGTCTATTCAACATTCCGAATCCTAGCCCATCATCCTTGCGTAATCAACAATATTAATATTAACCATATCTATGGCACGTTGGAGGCTGACGATGGTGTTGACTTACGAGAATCTAGTGGAATAGCTCCTGGTATTTTTAGCCTGACTGCCATACAATTCATGGCACGGGAACTGAATTCCAGACAGTGCCCCTCTGCCACATCATATTGTCTAATGCGAGAACTACAGGAGGATGGTATGGTCAAACTCGACTGCCACTAAACCACACAGACTCCTCAATGGATTCTCCGATCCAATCAGACGAAGGGTATAGCATTTCCGTTCTTTGAGTCAGATCATCCCCTTCAACTGAGTTCTACCATCCACCAGGGACAACCAGTTCTGGCCAAATAGGCAGCAGAATTCCCGAGTTTTACCAATAGCAACACTACCTCACCCTGTTCGGCAGTTGGGCCTGGCCTATGGAGCAGGGTGATTGCGCTGTCGAGGCCCTGAAGGAGAATACTGTAGGAATCAACTCAATTCGACGGTCACACATCACAGTTGGTGGTGTCGGTGTTGAAATTAGGTAGTTGTCACACGTAACATCAGCTTGTGTCGAAACCATTTGACGTCACAACAAACATCAAATTTTGCTTCTGTGGCGACCCCAGATTTGTGCTATGCAACTCCGGTACACCGCCATGCCCCAGCAAGATCTAAAGGTTGCTTTTAGATTGTCAGTCTTAACACTGGGTCATATTTAGCAGTGTTGTAATCTGAGATGTCGAAAATTTTCAGCATGTCACACGTCACAGGCCTGAGTGTCGGAATGTCGAATCGACCTGGAGTGTCACAGTCACATGGGGGTGTCGAATTGAGTTGATTCCTACAGTATGCCACATAGCAGTAGCATTTTATTTTATTTTTCCAATTAAGCAGGCATCGGAACAGGTAGATGGAAGCCTTTTGTTCAGAATTCGAGCCCACAATCGGCGCAGGCGAAGGTCAGGCAGTTCAGTTCAACAAGTATAAGTCACACAGATGGGTTCCGGAGAGCGTCTTTGACTCACTCTAGGTAGGATAGATACCAGGTGACCAATATTCTGACCCTTGATGAAAAATTCTTCTCCAATTCTTCGTTCAGGCCCGTCAAATTTGATCTGGTCGGAAATCACTCTTGCACTTCGGTCCTTCTCGTTAAAAGGAATAAGTGACGCTTGCCATAAAGCAAGTGATTTGACTTGGAGTGGCACGTTATTGGTCGTCCCTGCCGCAACGGCTCAAGCCATAGCTCCCAATACCTGCAGTTTTGGTAAGTTGTGACTCATCAAAGCTATCTTCAGCACATACATGCTCAGAAAACAAGTGACTCCAACTTTCTTTAGATCGCATCCAGCAACAAACTCAATGCTTCCCAGCCTCAAACTTCAATCCTCAGAAATACTGCGCATATTTGCGCCTAGTGCTCTCGCCATTAGTATCTTATTGAGCGTCCTCACTACCCTGCGTTTGCAACACACATCGGTCGATGATAGGAAGTACAGTATGTTGCTGTCGTCTCACTGGCAGCTGCAGTGGTTCAATAATATATTTGATGCAGCTTACATCGACCACGATTATCCGACTAGATTACCCCTCCACCTCGACACCGTCGCGTTGATGTTTAACGACTCGGAACAATACAGTACATCAGGGATCATGGCCTGGTCAGAGTGGAATTCGCTTGATCATTTTCCACAAGGCCACGGGTTTGTGCGCCTGGGACCAAATGGTACATTACCATCGCCCCATTTTGTCAGTGCATGTCAGACGCTTACCATTCCCAAATTTTGTCAGGGCGGGTGTTTGGTATCTCGATGTTTCACCAAATTCATTGTCTGCAAATGATCCAGTTAGCCCTCATTAATGGGCCCAATGACCACAGTGGTCATTGCCTCAACTTCTTGCGGCAGGCCATTCTTTGCAATTCTGATACTACCCTAGACCCAACCGTCGTCAGCTCCGATGGCATGATGATAGGCACGAACAGCTTGGGTGTGACGCACGTGTGCCGGGATTGGTCACAGATTTATGCGTACGTTATGGAGAACCACATGGGCCCGTTGTGGGCAGAGCAAAACAATTAGGATGGATACGAGATGCGGAGATTATGGATACGGAGTCAAGCGCGACGATCTGACCTAGCACCGAGATGAATGGGATCAGCTCGAGAAATACAATTGCAACAAGTTATCAACCCATGTATCACCATCTTCTTGCCAAAGTCTCGATGCAGCAGTATTCTGGCAATAATGCATGATTCAATGATGCGATAAAGGAATGTGAGTCACGCCCCAACCAGCGTATGTTTGAACATCACTACAGCCGTAATATGTTCGTTCGATGTTACCGTTGTAATCTCCTGTATAATTAATACACCTGGAAGTAGAACCAATGAATTTCAGCGGCGAGAATGTGATGCAACAAGTGACTGGATTGTGCAGACGTATTTCTCTGTCAAATCTACTTCGGAACGTCAGATAACTCAAAAATAAGTGCCACGACGAAACTTAGAACATAAAAGAAAGTTTTCCGCTCCCTGTAGAGTACCAGACGAGTGATCACATCGAGCACGTCCCGTGCTACACACTGCTGCTAGTTGACACATGCACGCACTCCTGGAAAGCAATTGAAGTTATGGCTGTTGCTGTATCGGAGTTGCCCATGAGCTCGGCGTAATATTCTCGAACGCCAAGGATCAGGCGCGGTCTCAGCACAAACATCTGCACAACCTGGAAAATGTTAACAAAATCAGAGTTTCCAGAGAATATGCGTCCTATCAAAAATGATGAACCGTGGTCGCATGTAGAGGTTGGCAAGAGTTCAACATACCTCTAAGATCGGTGAAAAGAAAAGAACTCGAAGCAAGAAACAGTGAGAAAGCTACACAGCACAAAGTGGTAGATTATGAAAAGGGTAAAATGTGGATAAAGTGTAAAAATACCCGAGAATATCACCATGTTTTCTGCCAGACTCTCTCGTCTGGTAATTTGCCAAAAGTTACAGACTTTGCTATCATTATAGCAACATTTTCCCCTAGAATATACCCAGAATTCACAGAGATTTCTCCTGGAGTACTTGATGGATGCAGCTGCTATATTCAAAATATTGTTTGATAGCACGCTAGCTTCACGTTTGTCCTAGCTGCAGCTCATTAATATAATATATTGACAGCATGGACATTATGGGTACACTATATAGCATAGGACGGCTGATATTTGAGTGATATAATCCATTCAAAACACCCGCCTGGCCAGTACTGTGCTCCGCAAGTTCTGGCTCGATGTCACAAATGCCTCCTACTGCATCTAAAATTCGATTATCAAACCCTAAGTCACCCTATCCGATAAGATTAGATTAGATAAGATCCCTGATAAGATAAGATGGATAACCGATTAACGATCACTATCTTCAATTCACATCTATACTACATCGACGTCATCCATCCATATCCGTAACCCTAGACAACCGACACTCATCACATCCTTAGAAAGTCCTACGATTAGGCAACGGCTACATCATATGCATCTGCACGCCTCTATGATCGAACCACAACCGAGAGTCCCTTACGAGCCGTCTCTCACGTCATCATCCTATTACGTCGCACACCCTCAAACGATCATACATGACACGTTAAGAGTTACCTCTGTCATTCACCTGAACCCCTTACATTGGAACCTGTTGCACAGTCACAGCTGAACCCTTATCACAGAAGCGCCACTCATAGAGAAGCATGCTCATTACCGCAGACCCTGGAGAACCCTTAGATCCAATCGTACTCAATGAATCTCCAGACCCTATCCTCTATCGAGATCCTTAATCACCGCTCGAGACTTCTAGTCACAGAACTCTCTCACGTCCTCATATCCGTCCACCCTGAACAGAAGCAGTACCCTGAGACCCTGCTTAATAACCGATACCCCTAACCCCTATGGACCCTTTCCTTGTAGTTGATTGGTTGGTAAGAAGCCCTATACCCTAGGTGCAATGTTATGACCATATATAGATATATCACCATCTTTCATACTCAGATAACTCCGACTCAATAATAGTATATAGTCTAGGTAGTAGTCAGTAGAACTCCTTAGACTTAACCTCTTCGTTCTTACTTCATAGTAGACCTAGACGTCTTGCTCTCAATCTTATCCCCATTGCTTTTATCATCTTTGACGAGTCCTGTGGTGTGATTCATCCTCCAGACACCTACTAGTTAGGTTAAGGGACGTTGGTCATAACACTCGAGAACTTGTGACGAGAGTGATCGAGATGGTGAGTGCCTAAGCTGGAGAAAAAAAAATGGGGGCATCAGCTTTCAGAAATCATTATTCGTGTAGACATCTTACTGGAAGTGTCAAGTCTGGGCATAAAGTGGAGAGCCCTGCTGAAATAAAGTGAATATATGCGCATATTGTCAACCACATAACATACCCAATCAATTTGCGAGATCAGTTCTGGTTAACGAGACTCAATGTGAGAGCATGGCGGCAGCTGCGTGTGGATGATGGATGGATGGGCTAGGTGACGTCACAGAGGACTGACTCGCATTCAAGTCAGAAGAACAACTCATTGAGAAATGTTGACAACGTACATGAGCTGTGGCTGTCTCGCGCATGATAACACATTGAACCTCGGAAGTCGATAAGCTCCTCGAGCTGAGCGGGACATTGTAGTATAATATCAGCCCCGAAATTGGTCAACTAAAATGTCACGTACATTGATAACGAGTCGTTGAGTTGTCGCGTAGATCTGTGACTCGTGAGGGGGATTAGCATGATAAACAAGAGCTTCCCAATGTAACACCACCAGCAATTGTGTTTGCATTAAGGATCTTGGTGCGCGGTTGTGGTCGAGAGTCAAGAGCGCCAGGGCCAACCAGAACAAAATCGCGACTAAGTCCCATATTGATCAATATTTGCAACACAACGAAAGGATAGTTTGATTGTATTTTCAGATTCTGTTGAAATACCACAGGGTGTATTTTTCATTCGGGGAAATGCAAGAAAATTACTGGAAAGTGTCAAATTGCACTGTGTTTCCCGGAAGCAGTAATCTGCATGTTTATGCTGTGCCAGCGGCCGCGGAACTTTAGCAGAAAAACATTCACAATTTCACATATGAGCTCATCTCGCAAAGTAAATCACGTGAGGTTTTATTAATACCGTGAAACAGTCCCTGATAATCCCTCCTGTTGACTGTCGTCACAGTTTACGGAAGTGTTTTACAGCAATCCAGACTGCGAGACACAGTGCGAAGTATCCAACTGATGCTATACAAAAGTAAGACATTTCCTTCTTGGTTGATAGTGCATTGGTAGGTGCCGGAGAGAATGAGCACCTCTGGTATTCGCTAATGAGAATGATGCACTTAAGTCTTTCATTCATAATTAAGCATACCCCCTGAAATACCCCTCATTATATTCCGGCAACCACTCCGCCGACAATGTCGACAGTGAGGAAGGAGACAACGAGAAGTATCAGCACCCTTCTGGATCCCTGATACATTGCATGTAACCGAGCGATCATGATGACTTGCGCGACGGTGCAGTTAGGTCAAGACCACTGAGGTATTGCAGCTGCGTAGCTCACCGCCCAGTATTGTATTCACGACGACAGTGATCCAATCTTGTGCAATGTCCGTATTCCGGCCTGAGAGATCCAGTGAGTGATCAGCCTCGGAGGATCATACACTTGGAACAAACCTACAGCTGTGGCAGTCATTATATCGAGCCAACGAGCTGATAAAGGATCTTACTCGCCCCTAGATGGGAGTGCAGTTGATTGAACGGGAATGACATGCATCAGTGCAGAATACTCACTGTATCGGTCACCGAGATCGTCGGAATGCTGTCCGTATGCGCAGGTCAGAAGAAACAAACATGGTGAATATCAGGAGACATACCCAGAATGCCGAGGCTGATCGTTAGATATGGCTGGTTAGCACAATAAAAATTGCTTGGACTTCAAAACATACACAGCGAATACTATTCCAAGATAGCGCACCTAGAATATTTCAAGTCAGTAACCACGCTTATAACGCAAACTACATACACTCAGATAAAGAACGGTCACAAGGGACCAGCGTTGCCTCTGCCACGAATTAACTGTTTTGCACGTTGTTCTTATGATGTGGAACTCTGCTCACCCAGACCAGTTCGACCTATAAATTCTTAGCGCCATGACTGATGTGGCAATGGCATCAACCTACCTCTTGTCCGAACGTCAGTGCTGGCCATACCATAAGGATATCAGCAGCTCATTAATACTGTCTTTCTCACCCCAATCGTAGATCAGCCTGGCACAGGTGGCAACTGCAAAGCCGCAGCCAAGGTTAGATCGACACATCACAGTCGTCATCCGACAGGCTCTCCACGAACCTATAATAGCTGGCAATACGACCCGCATTGATGGCCGGCTACCAACTGGGATCATTCAAGACCACGGTCGTACTACTGGAGGATGGTGGTGAGCGAGCGGCGAACTTGGTGGATGTATGAGCATTCGTTGTAGATATACCACCATGCGGCGTCTTTGTAGCCGAAATGAGCATCATAGGAATGATATCTGTTCCTGCGTTGATTGACAGAAGTAAGCAATGTTGCATGAAGGCAGGGGAAGTCAATCCAGTATGATTGGTTGAATTAAAGTGGATGTTGGTCGTGAAACTGTGCAGCAGTCACCCGCGCGGAATATTTGAACCCCGCGTTTCAAAGATCAAAGAACCGTTTGCGATATCTGCACAGATCTGCACTGCGTTTGTGTACGACGCCGTTCTCCAGATCTTCTTGCTACACGTCGTGACGTGCATCAAATAAGACGTCCCTCTCAATGCCCTAATCTCCGTCCTTATCATCCGCGTAAGTCGCATCATGCGCGCCTTCTCCCTCTCCGTCTCGCTTATCGTCGACTCATCAGGCCATCATATCATGGTAAGGATGGTAAACAATGGCAAGGGTAGAACATAATTCAAAGCGTACCACACTCAATTTGCATGTAATGTGACGCATGAATTTTCCCTCCTTCATAAGCTGTGATTGATATCCGGTGAATATACGACACGATCCTCAGATAAACGAATCACGAACAAAGAAGAAAAGCCCGACAAGGGATGATCACGCGATGTAGCTAAATCACGAACACAAACACAAATAACACGTCAACAAACCCACTCAATATTGCTTGGAAGGGTATGATAGTGTGGGTGAGTACTATGTTATACCTGTGGTTCGTGTGCATCAGAGCAGTTTCGTGGCACGGCTCAGGCTTGTACATGTGCCTGTTCCTGCAATCATGTACCCCGATTCATTGGCCATCGATTCATTGAGGTACCTTGCGTGTTTCACTGGCTCTCCCTAGTATTGACTTTCGACATTTTCTGTCATTGAAATTCATCGGCTTTCCTTCCCACAGTACTAGTGCAGTAGCTATTCTCGGAGCCACCATATGTTTTAGTCTCGTACTTTTGTATGTTTTGGCGTCTGGGCGGTAATATTCAAAGAACTCACACAAGAGTCGGAAAGACACGCAAGAAGCACGTCTTACATAAACGTTTGAACGTCGCAAAAGACTTCCCGAATGCATCATAGCTTCGTGACATATGAGGACATGATCGACGGACTACTAGAGATTGACGTGCTAAGCAGTTGGCTGCGGAGCAGTATGCACAGGTGCCGACTGTGCAGTCTGTGCGTACAAATTATCAGAATTAGCACCTTCAGACACAAATATAAGTCTGGCAGTCACCTCAAGCAATGCTTCTTCGGTAACGATGAACTGAGCCTGAGGCTCGTCGACGTTTGATGATACTACATCGACCACATCCTTAGAGTCCAGCTGCTCTCCGCCAGATTGGCTCTGTTGTTGCGCCGCCCTTCTTTCCACTATGCTAGTTATCCACTTCTTCGTCTTTCGCTCTCTGGCTTCTTCACTCCCCCTTCCCCTCCTCGTCCGCGCTTTTTTTGCAGAACCGTATGGGTCGCCAGTGTAAGGAAGGTCGAACTTCGATTTTCTGCTTTTGCCCTTGTCGCGCATCAGGGGTATCCTGGTATATCACTGTACCACTCTGCGTGAAGAATCTTGCTTTCCGGTAGGGTATAGAGGGTTGTAGGCTGCGAGGGTGCAAATATTTGTAAAGTTGTTGCAATTAAGGTGTCCTAAGAGTCCAAGCATACCTAGCAAAATGATTCAGTCAAGTTGTGCTGTTTACGTAGTGACCCGTGGTGGCACCACAACAGGGAGCCGACTTCCAGAGGGGGTCGCAACGGACAGCCGAATATCCGAGTGCATTAAGGGGGAATCGAACCCCCGGCGGGTCGATGGCAACGACCCAGGTTACCACTACCCCATTAATGCCTAATAGCTCTTGCCATGATGTGATAATTTTTCAATGTGGTGACTATGTAGATGGTATAACAATCGCACTACTTGAATGTACATCAAAATCCCGTTATCCTCGTGCTCTTCCTCCTCCCCTTCCTACCTACACACTCCTCCCCAAGCAAAGCCATCAGCTTTCGCTTCTCTGCCTCCTGTCCGGGATCTTCATACGTCACGCGCAGACTATCCTCGCTCGGACGCGCACTCCCGTCCAGCAGGCTCATCGCGTCATAATACATGGGCTGCGGAGGCAGCATAAGTCGTGCTGGAGACTCCCCATTAATGGTCTCGCGTGATTCTTGGCGAGATTGCACCTGCAGATAATACATAAATCGATTATCCGAGAGAGAAACTGAAGACTGTCAACAAACCTTAGAACGCGGCTGTGGCCGCGGCCGCTTGCCCTTTCGCTGCTCCGGACGTACAACATCATCTTCTGACATCTGTCTTTTCCCAAGCAGCGTCGTCAAACTCTCCTGCAACTCGCGTGCAACGTCTCGTGGATGAGGCACTCGCACGGGCGAGGGTTCGAACGTCAGCCGTGCATCTGAGCTTGGCGGGAGCTTCATCGGCGAAGGTGAGCTGGAAGAGGGTATGCGTCCGTTTGCATCCAGGGAGGGCATTGGAGGAGTGAGATCGGCGGAGACTAATAGAGGTCTCTGGCGTGCAGGAGGTGCTGCTACATATTCAAGTGGAGGAGAGCTGCTCTGCGGTGGTAGAGGAGGCGGAGAGACTGAGAACCGCACCCCATAGTCGCCCTCACGTTGTGGCAGAGCGTCGTCGAGCGAGCCGTTTGACTCGGCGAAGAATGTAGCCGGAGGTGCATGTTCAATATCGAGGAGAGTAGGCGTTCGGAAGTCTTGTAAAAGATTTGGCTTTTTTGCGAATAACGGAGGGACGGTTTTGCCTGCGATGATAGAACAGTCAAAATGACGTCAAATGCTGGCATCTCCTCTGGCTTACCATTACCCTTAGTACTATCCACCATCTGCACATCCTCTTTCGCCTTACCCTTTGCTATTCGGTCGCCGACATTGCCAATGAGATATTCGCTGACGTGAGGCACCTTCCCCTCTGTTGCCATATCCTCCAGCCATGTCATGGCTACGACAGGAATGTTCCACTCCTTTGCCTTGTCATACTTGGCACCACAAGCACTCGGACAGAGTAGATGTGTCGAACGTCGGGAGAATGTCTGGGCCAGCGTTATGCCCAACGCGCGCAGCAGACGCTTTGTCCAGCATAGCTCAGACTGATCGAGTCCGGAAAGGCTTAGAATAATTTGTTCAGCATCTACGATCATGTCAGCATGTGTAAGACGAGGGAAACGGGGCATGATGCGTACTAGGTATCGGACAGGGAAGGGTGAGAGGCGTGAATGATATATTTTCGTGCGGTTCACATATTCGCTCTAGGAAAACCGAGTGTTCGAGCCAGCATTCTGTGCGATATTTGGCACGCAACGTCTCATCAGGCTCGTTCTGGTAGAGTTTGCTCCCACTAAGTGATCCACTGCATAAGACGCCCCGTGCAGACCAAAAGGTTGAAACTCACCTAATGAGCCGCACCACAATGAAATCGACATTATCCGTATCCTCATCCATGACCACACCTCCTCCACTCTCAATAGCAGTCCGTACATTCGCACACTTCGCCTCACCAAGTAGACGGAAGCGGTACCCTACAAAGAGTGTCACCATTGACGAATCCTCCACCTGAAGTCGGTGGGGTGCTTCGCTCCCCTCTGCGTCCTCAGGTCCCAGAGCTGCAATGGTGGTTGTCCGCCTGAACGGCTGGCGCGTCCCTAGCTCCTTCGTAGGCGGCGCAAATGAATTAGCACGCCTGAATGACGAGATCACGCTGGATTTCCCCTGCGGTTCTCTCTCCTTCTCGTTACCTTTTGCTCGCGCATTAGGCATCAACCGTACTGGTAAACGTGTCGGCGACGTCGGCGGGCCTCCCATTGACTGCGACTTCGAAGGACTGCGCACGAGCTTGTTACCAACTGCATCGAGCTCGAAGCCCCGTGGACGTAAGAGACTCCCCCAGAGTTGAAGCGTCACTGCGCGAACGGGAGCCTGTGAAAGGGAGGCAAGTTCCTCTTCCTCTGCTAGATCATGTTCGAGACTGGGTTTCGGTGGTATGGGCGTCCTGGGTAGATGCCCGTCGACAGGAATCGCATTCGAAGGGTGAGAGCCTGGGGCGGAGTCACGGACTGGTATCGAGGTGGTGACCTCTGCTGTGCGTGAACTAAATTTCGAGTTTATGGAGTGGCTGTCTACTTTACCTTCGTTCGTAGTCTTCCTCTCCGGCCTCGGCCGCGTAACAGCGTATCGTTTTTCCTCGAAGCGTCCTCCAAATTCCAAGCAGTCCCAGAACCACTCCTCCCAGACGACATGAATCTTTGCCTCACCACGTTTGTTGAACTTATCAGCGTAGCGCATCTTCTCGGTCTCGTTGTCGCCCGCACAGAGGAGATGAGTAACCTTCACAGGGCGTTCAATGGCTTTGACGTATGTCCCACCGTGTCTAGTGAGGGCGCGGTTTATGCTTGCACGTTGCTCGAGGTCCTCAATACCAGATAGCGAGAGTGTGATGCCAGAGAAGATGGGGAGGCGGTAACCGGGAATAGTCTGCGTCCGTTAGCAGTTTGTGTGTTGTGGTGATTCTGTTGTGCTCACCTCTGCCAGGTCCACGTCATCTCCACGTAACCAGACCTCGTGTGCATCCGCTATCCACTCGGGACGCATGATAGGAATTTTGCGTTCTAGCGCGCACTTCACTCATGTGAATAAGATTAAACAAAGACGAGAGCCACCTAGAGTAGTCTCACTGTGTACTTGGCTCCGCCATGGCTGTTTGCTAGCAAGTGAGTCACTCTATCCGTAAAGTCGCTGGTAGATGTTGCTCCTAGTTCAAATGCCTGTTTAAACAAAGTAGGCTTCCCACACACTGTTAACTTCACAGTTATATGTCGAAACCACAACTATTACCCGCGCACCTTGTCCATGGTACCGGTTGCGCAGAGTGTTACTGCCCTGAACGGTCTTGGACACAGGTCGGCTATACTCGCATCGGGAGGGACATGTTCCGAGTCTGAACTGTAGTCATATGGCGCGTCCGTGAGGTGGGCATGGCGGGATTGTGGTTGAGCGGGACGAAGTTTAACGTTGGGAACCTGGATAACTAGTCTGTGTATATGTAGTCAACGAAGAGGTCTGCGCGCACCTTGTGTGATTTATTCGACCGACGCATCACGAACGATTTCGAATTGGTGAAAACATGAATTCAAGCGTACACGGTAGTCACGTGATCTGTTCAGGGTAGGTCAACTCGCGCCTTTTTTACATTCTCGTAGTGACAATATCAACAAAGGCTCCAAAGAACAACGCGTCGCTGGCATCACAGTCGTATCAATTGACTTGTAAGGTCTCATACACGACAATGAAACCACCAGTATGTAGCTATAGCATCTTGCACTTGTGAGTGATCACAATCGTTATTGATTGGGTTATGGTACCATCCGTGCTAGACATATCTTCATCCAACTCTGATCATATGGAAATTCTGGAATGCGTAGAAATAGGTAGGCAGCACGTGTTTGGTGCAGATGGAGACTGGAGTCTACTCCGTTAGACTTGGGCCGGATTTCCTGCAAGAGCATTGCATATCTAGGACTACTGTGGGTCTCCGACGTGACTGCACAGCATCGTATGTAGGTAGGCTCGCCAGGATAGCATAGCGCATGATCAGATCTCCTTCACTAGCGACTTGATGGCATCCTCTCTCAGAGTGTTGGTAAGTTACTCTTGCGGGAAAAGGATCCGACAGCTTCTGCTGTATCGCGTCTTCAGTAATGTGAAACGATACAGGAATTCCATGGTTGATAAATTGACGAGGCGAACAGGCAGATGCATGTCGCGCGTGAATCGAGTGAAAACCTCAAGGACTCGGTCGGAAGCTATACCGTGACAATATGTAACAGGCGGGACGCTGAACCTAGAGGATCCGATTAATCGACTGGGATGTTGGACGACGTTAGCATGATTGGGGAGAGAACATGCATTAATGTAGCAAGGACAGGTACTTTCTTGCTTAGTCAAGCCAACACGGGCCGATCTTTTTGTTCTTTTTTTTGGCAGGTCTTCAAGTTTGTTGAATTGCATCCACGCCGGCCGTGCAAAAACAATCAGCAATTAAATTTGTTTCAGCTCCTTGCCAACCTGCAGCACATCTTCACCTGCGACGCGACAGTGTGAGAAATGTTATTGTGCGATTGAACCAGGCGTACTGGCAAATATTTATATTCACGACCTGTCGTCATCGGAACAAGAACGCAACCCCATACAGAACCGAGTTCATTGCGTTTTTGTTCCACGAAGACTGCTGTTCTTGTTCTTTGCAACTGCTCGCCAATGAAGTGCACACCCTGTGCTCTCAGTGGGTGCTCTCGGTGGGTCCCAGATGGTCGTGAGTCGTGACTCATTGTAGCAGGAAGAGATTTAAAGCCTGACTAGCGTCTCGAAACAGCTCAGAAAGAGTCCCACTATTTCTTATAGCTGCAACCCTTCGGCGCTATCCTTATAAACCACCGCCTAGTACCTGCGCCTCCCACTGACATGCGTAACCTGATCGCCGCCTGGTACAAGAGTACTGAGGATCTCCTGAACTACTGCGAACCTCTGCTTGTCCATGGAGATGCTAAAGATAGCGCACAGCTAGTATTGTATGTTCTCTCCCAATTCTCTCGTTCATACTTCAATTTCAACACTGCAACGACTGATTCGAACTAAATTTAGCCTCAGGGGCATGAACAATGCAGTGCATTTCCTTGAAGGACATGTTGCTCACGACGACCAGAACACTGTAGCCTTAGCAAAAGAATGTAACCGCCAAGTGGAGAAGCTGCACTACACACTGTTGGATGTGAGTCAATCAATTTTTTGGAGTGTGGCTGATGGCTTACTGTGTTGCTTAGAAAGAGCAGGAAGCGAAAGGTTTGCATGACCAGAGCTGGAAAAAAAGACTAGCGGTCATGGAATGTGAGTAGTGTTTCGCAGTTCATGATGAGCCGTGATTGAATCATTCCCGTTCTGCAGTCCAAGAGCAAAAGAAACTGAAGAACAGCCTGAAGGATGACACCTTAGGTTCGGAAACCTCCAGGGAGAAGGTCATATACCAAGAAGGCATTGGTTTCAATCTTGATTGCATTAGCACCCGTCTACTTCACCTTGCCAAGGCAAGTCCCCCAGAGCTATGTCACTGAACATGTTGCGCATCGTGATAGCAGAGATGGACATGCCTGCATGGCCAGGATTATCTGTAGTGTAACATATAGATCTTGCACCGTTAGATTTACCTTTACTCTAGATTATAGATAATGGAGACTTTGATTACCGGAGTGCCTTTGAAATATCGGCTGGCCGAGGAACGAGGTCGAGCCGATATGCTCCCTGCCATGTATCAGCTATGATATACGTTATACCTTTGAGGCTTTGCCAATCCCTCGAGACATGTATTTAGATTAACAGTAAGTCTTGTATTTTCTCCAACAGTTGTGTTGCATTAGGCGTCAGAGATCGGAGTCGGGGACTTGGTGCGTAAGTACCGCTACGATGTGGATAATGGGAAGTTTGATTACCGGAGTGCCTTTTAGAAGGCGAGCGTGCTAGTACGAGCTCGCGGCATGGACTGCAGCTTTCAGCATCATTTTCACGATGCTACATTACTTTCAGACCAAGTGAAGTCGAGCTCGTGCCGAATGACGAGCGACCATACATTATTCAACAAACGAGCAAAGCATTATTAGTACTTGGTATCTGTCCATCGGTTGAGAAACAGACTAACAGTTACCGTACAGACCGGGTACTCGAAGCCCAAGGGCCCCTGTAGGTGCAAGAGCTCTCAAGTCGCACGCAAGCACCAAGATGATTGTTAGAGTCAATGGAAGCACAGGATTTACATGTTTCTATAACTAACCCACCACTGAGGCGGGCTACCGAGCAAATTCGTCAACGACGTCATCTGTTCTTGTGTAGGTCGTGTATTGAAGCTAGAACGTCCATTTGAACAGACGGAGAGGATCAAAATGACACACTCGTCCTCATCCCCGACTTCGACTTCATCCTCGTCTTCGTCTTCGTCTCCAAAACGATACAGATCTTTGTCACATTCCAGCACGTCATCCGGCTTGCGCCGCTCTGGGTCAATGCAACACTTGAAATCAAATTGAGGAAGCTGTAACGTGCGCTTGATCCACCTGCGAGCCAACGACGTGGGGTTATAGAAAACGTCGGGGTCGGATTTGATTTGACTCTCGAGGTCGAGCAGGTATCTTAGATTAACGCGATAACCATAGTGTTGTGCATAGCGTTGTTTAGGTGGACACTGAATATCGATCAGTTGACGTGACTCGGTGGACGAGTCCGATGTAGGCGACCCAGAAATCTGTGGCTTGCAGGTGAGATGACTGCTGAAGCACGATGCTGATGTTCAAACCTGAAGGCCCTGGAGTAATTGCTCGATTGTCAGTGACATTGTGCGAGCGGCTTTCGAGTGAATGGTTTCGTAGTATGTACCGAATGACTGCTCTGTTTAAATAACATATCGTTCCACCAACAATCCACCATCGTGGGTCCTCTTGCATTGTCCATTCTTCATCCTATTTAGCAATTATGCATCAGAGTCAAACAGCACGAAGCAGAACAATGGCAACTTAATGTGGAACTCACGAATACAAGTCGTCGTTCTTTCATTCCTCCACAGCTCAAAACAGAACCATATCTGTGGGTACAAACGACGTGTACATGGGGTACACACACGTCATCAGTGCTGGCGTCATAGTCATATTTATGGATTTCCAAGGTCTCATATATGACAAGGGCCCCAGAGCAGCTTCAGCTCCACAGTTAGGACGGCTAGAAAAAACGAATCACGACGAGACGTTTAATGGGTAAATAGAGCACCGAGGTTAGATATGTAGTATCCGAGATGAACTGAATACGCACAGAAATGGTGAAGATAGATAGTAATACACGTATTCATGATCGCCGCAGCCGCCCAACTTGTCAAGGGCACATACTTAATGAACCACAGCCCGGGGCGGGATCCACGTTCTTCAGCATTACGAACCACTGAATTGCGTGAGGTCCAATCATACACTCCAGGGGATTAAGCTTAAGTGCAGGCTGGTCAGCCCCGATCCATACTTCAAGCTTCAAGTCATGTACCGCGGCCGCGCGGCGAAGCTTCGGATAGGTCATGTGATGTTTAGGGCTGGTCCTTTGGCGTCAAATCGGGATGTGACGTCGAATTTGAATGTGACGCACAGCTGCAGCCTGGCAGGCCCGCAGCGAGAAGCGCAAGGCTTATGACCAACTTTCTCATGGAACCTTGCCATAGGACCATGCATGTTGACACAGCTCTATCCTAAAAAGCGAGAGACCTGCCAGATATTTGTGTCGGTAAGGGGCTTGTAGCTTTTAAGAGTCATGTAACGTGTATTGATCTTTTGCTGGTCTGATACTCAGAGGCATATATTACATGATATCTGGCACCTGTGCTTTCTTCGGTCATCGCACTGACTATCTATAGATGACCTCACAATGCACATGATATTATTAAGGCTGTCTTCACCGACGCCCGCCTTTTTCCTTGAATAAGTGGTTGTGGCAGCAAAGTGCCACAACGCCGCAGGACCACATTTTGTATGTCCATTGTGTTTACGGAATGGTCGGGATCCTAGGTGGCTGACTTAAATTTTACACAAGCTGAGTTCTCCAGTGAATGGTGTACAGTCCTCTTGCCACACAGCAGTTGGCCACATTCAAACGTACGCATACATCCTGTGCTTATAATATATAAGGTGTGTTCCGCCTTCCAGCCTCAGCCTTTTATCGTATTCCACAGGTTAAATCACAACAACACCTCAAAACCATGTCTCTCTCCTGGAACGGCACTAAGCTTCCCAAACGCGACGAACTCACCAAGTGGCACGACAGTACCACCGTCATTCTCGACTATTGCCAGGACTATCTGGAGTATGGCAGCACCACTGATCATGTTCAACGCTCTTCGTAAGTTGTGTTCAATCAGCAAGTAATGGTCTCCTTGATTAACCTGCCGCTTAGTCTCGGTGACATGAATGATGCTCTTTTGGCCGATACTCACCGCAGCTATGACGAGCGACTGGCCGAGGCACAGAAATACAACTGTCAAGCCCAATACCTTAGCGCAAAGTTGCAAATAGTACGTCATGGCTACACCCAGTGATCCGTATGGCTTAATTTAATAATTCCCTTTGGGGTATTATAGATATTTCACCGAGAGAACGGCTTTGATTATAAAGCGTGGGGTCGAAAATATGCTCTCTTGAGTGGTATGGATGGCTATCTCGTGAAAATTTACGAGGCTAATCACACTTCTTCTGTCTAGAGAAAGGATATGGAACGAGAACAGATGCAGCTGATGAAATGGCTTCAACCGATCGCTATCTTGTCACGATCGATCCCTGGACTTTTGTAGTCTCCCGGACGTCAAATTTTCGATGAAAGAACGTCGCGCTCCGCTTAGATCCTTGGCTGCTTGGGCGACAAATATTTCGGTGTCTCATCTCTCCACGCTGTCTGTATCGGCGGATGCTTCGATTCATATATTGTACACATTCGTTGTTTCCATACCATGATGAAGTATACTATGTACGCGTATCACTGGTACACGTAAGCTGTCAGTGCGCATCCATTTAGCGCCCGTAAGTAACGGGGACTGCCGAGCCACAACCTGGGCCGCTTTCGTTGTCTTCTGCAGTTCGTACGTTCTGTCATAAGTACATCGTAACACGTTTCACAACGACGAAACAACAAGGCCCCCGACATGCTTCTGGGATCCCGCCTATCTGTGCGCTGCCATAGAAACTCCACATACATAGTATTGTTTCAAAAGAACAAAGACAACAGTGCGGCGGAAGCGGTAGGCGCTTCGACTGTCTGGGCATGCATGCATCTCTACGGTGCCTAGCGAGAAGGACGGTCCGCACAACAGTTACTAAACCCACTTTTGTGGGGATGATTACCCGCCACGCTGTTCCCTTTAGTACCTGATTGTTTCGCTTCGGGAATAATTTGCTCTCAGAAAGATATAAGATGCACTCGACCGGTCAATCTCCAGCCAACTCGACAAGCCTTCTCCTGCCCTAGATTCCTCACATCTCATGTCTATCACGATCTCTCAGAAGTTTGTGTATCACGGATCTTCCGTGGAATATTCCTCCGACTGCCCAATGGGTACCCGGGAAATGGTCCAGGCCTGGTATCACCAGACCAGCGAGGTTCTACGACAATGTACTGCGCTCATGCGCTGCGAGAATGAGAGTGATGTGGCACAACTTAGCCGGTAAGAGTCTGAGGTCCTCTTGAATGTACGGTTGTCTCACCACCTGCCTGTAGCATACAAGCAATGAGGACCGTCATGTATCAGCTTCTCGATAAGAGAACGAGAGAAAGCCTCTCAAGAGCGGTATCTCTGGGTGACATATGCCTTAGCCTGTCGTTCGACTTGTACAATCAGCTGCAAGAGGTGGGTTTAGTGTTCTGCTTTCGAGATACTAGTCTCATAATTACAGTCTAGAGAGAGTCATCTGGTCACACTGGAAGACCTAGACGAAGCTCAATTTACCCGCCTATGAATGGGTCGTACGCGCACATATAATCCAAAGAGCCCAGAGTCTTGTCAGATGCTCAGTCGCTTGCCCTAGGTAAGGTGTCTCTATGATTATCTCAGACATCTTATTGAGCTACACCACTGCAGCGCGTCGACAGCTACATTCTAGTAGCGGCAAGCTGCGTCAGCCATGCCATGAGAGGGTGGCCCAACCCGATATCGCTTCATTACGTGCTACAGTTGCGTCAAGTTTTCCTTGTAAACTGTTTAAACGGTACATGTTTTTTGCCGGTATATGACATTTGTTCATACATAGCGTATCGCGTGTAGTATAGCTACGTACCTAGAAGTAGACTAGAATATGTCCCTCGCCTATCTTGTACACAGGGGACACTGGCTGGCCAGTAGTAGACATCTAATAGATCGCTACGTTGCATGAAGCTACGAGCTGTGGGTCTATGTTACTCTATCCACCTCAATCATACACGGGTGTTGTGCTGGCAAGCTAGCGACACACTACGATAGCAACATGTCGTGCATGGAACTGACAAAGGAACGCGCTTGGAGACAATTGTAATGAGTCGTATAAAATATAAGGCCTTTTGTAGTGCGGAGAAAATCCGCGGGCTGGGATGACGAAACAACCTGGAAGTTGCCAGCCTTAAGTTATGGACATTCATATCGCACAATGTCTCATCCTATGGGTTAGCACAAAAATGCGAAGTTCGGATAAGTATCACCATATTGCATATGCCCAATCTCGAGCCGCTGGCACAAATCAAAGAGATCCACATGCATGATTAATGGGTCCATTGAATCGTCGTCACCATCGGAACCAGAATCGACATCGATAACTTCTGGAACGCCCTTTGCATACGACAGAATTCATGGACTCGGTGACCTGTCACTATTTTGAATTTTCGAATGCCGAGAAGTCACTAATTCGGATCCAAAGTTAAGTGCGGAGATCCAATTTTTGCATGAGCAAAATCACCTATCTCTCTCCTCGGCGGAGTAATAGTTCCAAAAATACGATTTCGTGCTGTAAGATCATATCAACTGGTCGCATAAGCTCGCCGGGAGAAGGCTGGTTCAAAAGTTCATGCTGTACAAGCATGACGGGTACCTGAGACCTCGCGGGAGTTCGAATTTGGAACGACTGGGACTGATCGGACCAAATGATTGTCGAACTTTTCACTCGAGATGAGGCGACTGAAAATCGCAGATGTGGAGAGGATTGGATGAATTCGGTCTGTGAGGAAGGCCTGGTTCCACCAGTGTCCAGACCACCTGTCCGCGCAATCTCAGGCTGAGACCGGCGCGTGAAAATTCGAATTGTCAGAAACCGGGGTCAGATGGAACAGACCGTCTGGGTGTATCCAGGTCGAGTCTCTTGGATGGAGAGAACCGCGAAGAAAACGAGAACAAACCGAAACACACCTAGCTAGGGCCGATTGAGAATATGAGGATGAGTAAAATTCGAAAAAGGATTGACACCTGTCAGCAACCCGCCGGAGCCCAGGAACTTCTTGGGTGGGGGAAACGAAGCCGACTTGGGAATTGCAGGTATGGAGTTCGTAACAAGTGTCGCGGGAGTGCAAAGACCAGTCGCCAGTACTTGTCAAAAATAGTATGCGGTGCTCCATATCTATATCGTAACGGTGCTAAGTTACGCACAGGCCCCCTGAAGCTCCCTATAAGGTGACCCTGTCCGTCCAGTACCCCAAAATCGGCCCTCAAAAATGCTAAGTCGGATAGAGGTCAGTGGTCACGTGGTGTGACACGCGCGTGACCTCCGCCAAAGTGTGACATTTTTCGCGTCGTGCAGCTCGTGCTCACCATGCAATACTGGGTGTACATAGACAAGCGCGGAGGTACGTTAGTACTTGAAAATATCATCTAATTTCTAACTGGCTTCCTAGACACTCAATCCTTTTGCCACCACTGGAAGCTTCAGTATAACTCTTTTCACCGAGGGACATGCAAGGGCATTCCAACGAGCTGCAGTGACTTCGTCAATGATGAAGTGGGCACCGACTTGGCTCGCGAACAGTTTTTTCCCCTAAGAACCTGCTCCGCAAAAGCATGCGTGTGCAGTTCGTAAGTTTTGAATGCACGCGAGAATATCAGGACACCAGAATCTTCGGGAGACGAGTCTTCATCACTGGCATCATCCTGTCATAGAATTAGAAGTCTATATGAAGATTGACTTACATGAGTTGCATCCAAAGCACGATACACACGAAGGGACAGGTACAAAGTTCTCTTCCTGTGGTCGCTTTTTCCAGTCCGCCAAGCTTCTGAGTGATACTGACGTGATGCGAAAACTTTTGCATGCGCTTTTGACCTTCAGAAGGTTTACGTGTTGACTCACGGACACGTTGGAGGGCAAGATCGGGGCGCACGACGGAGGTCCAGAAGGGAGCTCCGGAGATCGAGAGTTTCCCGCTGTTGTCCAGAAGGGAGCTCTGGTAGACACCAAGACGAGGTTGAGGATCTGTTAGCATCTGAGATGACGGTCACCCTATCCAAGTCCTCCGGAAAAGTAGAGTTCTATATTTCGAATTCAGCGTGTTTGCTGCATAAGATCTTCAGGAAGCATCATTACAAGAACGCGGCACAGCGCGCTGGCAAAGTCTATAGGATCCTCATCACCGAAGTCACTACATGACCTACCCTGAAGCCCACCTGAACTACCCCAGAAATGCTAACTCCGGACAGACATTTGGTCCCAAAAGCCTCAAAAATGCTAAGTTCGGACAGACATTTGGCCAAATTTCGGCCTAAAATTTAGACAAACCTATGGGAGAGCTTCAGGGGGCTTTTACGCACCAAGTCCTCGACTCCGACCCCGCTCAAATTATATGTGAATCAGTTACTGAAACAGCACGCTACGTGTGACACTATTGATCTCTGCGTTAATGTCAAGTAGTGTTTTCTTTATACAGGCCCATCTGCCTCATCAGGGTCCTCGTCCCCGCAACTCGCCTGCAAGACTGTCAGCCCAACACACGACACATTTTCGTGTGACAGAGCTACCTATCAGTACAATACATCTTAGGTGGGTCATGGTGGATACTATATTCTAACGGTGCCGCCGTCGCCTTAAAAACAACACGGGTGATGGCGTAGAACGTGATCCCATTTGATTTTTTTGGTCAGCTGAAATGGGTCGATATCTGAAACACACCCAATGTCTGCATACAAACCTCATTTTTTCACGTTTGTTAACTCTCACTGCCAAGGAAGTCGCGCAGTCTGATCGATTGCGGCTCGCAGGGTGCACATGTATGAAGGCACTTTGCAAGACATTAATTGCAGGCGATAAGAGTGTCCGAAATGACGCAGACAATGATTCGGCTCATAGTACTAAGTACGGAGAATATCATGCGAAGCTTCAAGCGCCGAATCAACGATCCTCCCCGATTTGCGTTTCGCAGGGGAGCAAGCATCCACTGAACGCAAGAGGAGACCGAGTCGCGTTGATTAATACCAAACAAAGAGGAACCCAAACGAAACCAGCGGGAGATTGCCGACAAGTGAACAGAGAGATCGCCGAGCAGCACAGATTTTTGCAAATTTTTTGGTAGAACGGCGTTCGATCATCCACCACAAAGCCCTCCTCCCAACTAACGTGGGAGTCGGGGACATCAATGAACATCTCTGAGCACCATTATGAGTCTACTGGTACACAGCGGATAGGGCCTAGACGCTCTCGTAGACTGATCAAGTTGAAGATGAGTCCAGAGGTCCCGAGTGACGTCCGAGTCAGCCTGGCATTATGCATGGTGTGGGATGAGTCGGTGGGGATCGTGCCGAATCACCCCGAAGATCAACTCCTATGTTATGGGCCCCTGCGCCGGCCTGGTAATAAAATGACTTGGGGCCCTCTTGAGCCTGACGCTTGTTCCTTGAATGCCAGGGTTGCCTGATGGCCGTCGTCATCTTACGTAGATCGTCGACGTTTTGAACAGCTTTCAACTGACTGACAGAGTGAACTTACTTACGTATGCCGAAACTCCGCTCTGAGCAGAGTCGCTATTAGTACTTATTTCAAGCAAGCTGGTCTCAGACACACTTCGCGCCCACATATCTATGCCTGACTTCTCGAACGCAGTCGGTGTTGTGTCTGGCCTCTGGAAGAGGGAAACCACTGCCACAGGCCAGGTGAGCGTTTCTTTTACAATGCTCGTCTATGCAGAACTCAAGGACGCTGTAGGGTGGCTTATTGTCAGGAGTAAATCCCTCAACGTTCACCACCACAGATCCACTGAGGCTATGGATAATTCAAATGGGTAAACATCTTTTGTTCCAAGTGCGTTGACAGCATCATTTAAGCCAACCGCAGGTATAATTATTATGTTGGGGCAACTGCTTTCACTTGCTTTGGGCAAGATCAAACAGCCGAAAGTCATCGCTGAAGTCATTGCTGGAATTCTCCTCGGTCAGTTCATCTCTCACATCGTACCGACAGCTGCTCATGCAACTGTACTAGGTCCTACTGCCATGGGACGAATCCCCGGTTTCACTGCGCACATCTTTCCCTCTCAATCCATCCCATATCTCTCGCTGGTTGCCAACATTGGCCTCTGTCTCTTTCTCTTCATAATTGGTCTTGAGATCGACACGAGCGTCATTAAGCGTAATGCTCGCTCATCCCTGTTTATTTCACTCTCTGCCATCGCCCTTTCCTTTGGTCTCGGTGCTGCCATCTCTATACCGCTCTACCACAACTTCATTGGTTCCTCCGTCAAGTTCACAAATTTTATGCTTTTCACTGGCGTGTCATTCTCCATCACCGCTTTTCCCGTTCTTTGCCGTATCCTCACTGCACTGAAGCTCCTGGACACGACCGTCGGTGTCACTGTCCTGTCAGCTGGCGTGTGCAATGACGTTGTCGGGTGGAGTCTGCTGGCATTGGCCGTGGCCCTCGTCAATGCGACATCCGGCCTTACCGCTCTATGGATCCTGCTGACATGTGTAGCATTCACAATATTTCTCATGTGGCCGGTTAGAATCGCGCTGCTGCGGTTTGCTAGGGTTACGGGAAGTACGGAGAATGGACCGACTATGTTCTTTATGACAGTCACTATTCTTATTCTCTGGGCATGCGCGTTCTTCACGGACATCGTGGGAGTCAATGCTATATTCGGTAAGTGATTTTATGTTATTCCGACGTTCGACCCTTAATTTGAGATGTAGGGGCGTTCCTGGCGGGTATCATTGTTCCCCGCGAAGGTGGCCTTGCCATTTCGCTGACGGAGAAGCTTGAAGATATGGTGACAGTCGTGTTTTTGCCTTTGGTACGGGTGTGGAATTTGCCGCGTTCGATAAGACTAATCACTTAACAGTATTTCACGATCTCCGGTTTAAATACCAACCTCGGATTGCTTAACAATGGTTCGTTTTGCTAACCCTGGCTCGCGTTGATCATTTACCAACCATTGTGTCAGGTATCACTTGGGGATTCACCATCGCAATTATATGTCTGGACTTCACTGGAAAATTCAGTGCATGTACGATCACCGCACGGATTTCCGGAATGAGCTGGCGAGAATCAAGTACCGTCGGATCATTGATGACTTGCAAAGGGTTAGCTGTCCAATTTCCTCGATCGTATCTGGTTATTGATATCCTTTATTAGTCTTGTTGAGTTGATCGTGCTCAACATCGGGCTTGCCGCCGGCATACTCACTCAAACGGTGTTCTCCATGTTTGTTCTTGAAGCTCTAGTTCTAACTTTCATGACTACACCACTCGTCTCCTTCCTTTATCCTCCTGATCGCCGTGTTCGTGTCTCAGCTGGAGCTGGTATTTCACGGGCGTCAACTGGGGACGGAGACGACGATAAAAGCGATCGTAAGTCTCTCATGGTTGAGGATCAACCATGGCGCTCCCGCTTCACCATTGTCCTGGACAAATTCGATCACATGTCGGGAATGTTGGTGGCCACCCAGCTGTTGTGCCCGCCCTCTCTCGGATCACCTTTGGAGTCGAGAGCATCCGACAAGATCAAAATGCCCGAGGTCAGCGTGGACGCTCTCCGTTTGATTGAGCTGTCAGACCGTACTTCGGACGTCATGAAGTCTTCAGCGGTTGATACGCTCATTCGCACCGACTCGGTTCTGGGCGTCTTCCGCACTTTTGCAGAGCTAAATGATTTACCTGTGTCACTCTCGCTTTCTATCGTCCCGTACGATGACATGCCAAATACTGTCGCTGATCATGCGAAACGGTATGGATCTCAGCTCGTCCTCTTGCCGTGGCTATCGCCAACGTCCAACTTTGGAGATACGAGTGAAGGCCCTTCAAGTCCACACAGCACGAGAAGCGAAGCGAATCCATTCGAGGCGTTTTTCGGTGGGTCAAAAATCAGTGGCAAGTCCACAGCCGCGATCCACTCGCAGTTTGTGCGTAGAGTATTTGCAGAGAGCAAGACAGATGTTGCGCTGTTCATCGATCCGGCTGGTACTGGTACTGGGAGTGCACGGCATATATTTTGCCCCTTTTTCGGCGGTCCAGACGATCGGCTTGCACTCGAATTTGTAGTGCAGCTTTGTGCTAATCCCAGAATTAGTGCGACAGTTGTGAGGATGTCAAAAAGTAGCGCTGAAAGTGGTGCAGTTGAGAAGCCGTCGCTCGCACATCTAGAGGAGAAAGCAAGTTTAGAGATGCCCAACACAGTCCCTATCACTTCAGTACGTTACGCTGCATTTTGTTCTCACCTATTTTCTGACACAAATTTTGTAGAATGTCGTTTTTCCAGACACATTTTATGGACAGCCCAACACTGAAATACTTTGCCAATCCGAGACAGCCGATAGCATCCTCTGGGCGCGATACGCCCAGTCCTATCTCTCATCTGACACATCGTCCTCGCCACCCGCAGCCCTCTCCCGGATCAAATTTTCCGAGCATTCATCGCCGATACCGCTACATTCTGCCATCCAAAAGGCGTCTGCGCACAAGCCTGTTTTGGTAATTGTTGGGCGCTCACGGCGCCTTGCGGGTGAAGATCATACGTTGGAACTGCAGAATATTTTGGAGGAGCGAGGTCACGCGGGGCAGGACGTCGTTAGGAAGACGATCGGCGATCCTGCAACTGCGTTTGTTGCCGCAGGGTGTGCCACTGCGGTCGTTGTGCTCCAGGCTGCGAATGTCGGCGCTGACTGAAGTGGGAGGCGAACTGGCGGATTTGAGTTGGGAGGCCGACAGACGTATCTTGGCGTACTGACATACTTACTATAAGGCTATACTGCCATGTTTATCCTCACAGGGATTGTGAGCGATGTTCGATTTATCCTCAGCTCCACCATATTGTATGCACACCTTTGATATTTTTTTTGTATTAGTAGTAACTTGGGGAAGGGCGTTTATGTCGCGGTTGTCGATGTGCCCTCAGTTGGGTCGTAGGCGCTGGAGGTAATTTTCAAGATTGTGCTCTTTCCCTGGAAAAGCCCCGGACAATGACATACAAGGTATCAATGACTTTGTAATGTAAAAATCTGTGCGTGGCGAATTGCTCGGCAGACTCGCAATTAATTCATCTACCTATGAGGCAGCGAGACATCTATCAGCGACACCAGTCGATCGAGGCGCTAGAAGATGAATCCGCAATCCACATGCACCAAACTTGAAGGAACTTCGATACTTGCGAGCTGTTCTGCATAATTCATCTTCGCATGAGTGTGGGTGGGGTGGTCAGTTCCAGTAGTGATGCAACATGATCTTGGCCTATTTCTCCCTTTAATTCTACTTCGGAACTCCAAACAAAAACCTTCATAAGTGCCCTGCAGAGTACCCGGCAAGTGTTAATCACTTGGAGCATTTCTCGTGCTACAAATCACCACCAATCGACACCTGTATGCACTCCTAGAAAACAACAGTAGTCATACTAAGTCCTCCGTTGGGATCAGCCACGAGCTTAGCGTAGTGTTCTTGAACGCTAAGGATGAGGCGTAGCCCCAGCACAAAAATCCGCACGACCTCAGAAATTTGAAGAACACCACGATAAGCCCCGATAGATTTTGAGTCCTATATGAATCGTGAGTCACCAGATAGACGTCAGTTAAAGATCGACGCACGGAGATCTTCCAGTTTGGAGACAGCAAGCCAAGGACAATAGAGCAAGAAACAACAACGTAGCTACTAGTACGTGCAGAACTTTAGCGGACAAAGATAATCATAATACAATTACGAGCTCACCCTGAAATTTTGTAAAACACATAAGCTTTTATTAACACCATGAACCAGTCCCCGATGGTCAATCCTGTCCACGGTTGTTGCGCGGAAGGCGATCCGCACTGCAAGACACAGTAGTGTGAGGACCTCCCATGCGATACCGAGTATCTGACATGACCAGGTGTTGGAGTTTCTTTTCTTTTCCTGACGCAATGATGCCATGAGCCTGTCGATATCATGATACGTGCGGGTGCCACGCGTTCATCCGTAATTAAAACTTACCTACTGAAATATGGCTATCTGGTATTGATTATAGCGCCCATTTCTGCGGAGGTGATCGTGAATCGTGATACCAACTCAAGGAACATTGCGCCGAGAAATATGAGCATCTTCCTGGATTGATCAAGGATTGATGCATCGATGCGGCAGTGATGCGGCAATTTCCCAAGGCCCAAGTGTATGGGCCGCACCTTATGTAACTCAGTACAGTGTACACTCACACATCGAAAATCCTGAGTCGCTCTATCTAACACCATGGACGTCAACCTCGAAGCTGGTATACATCAACTAGACCATGCTACAATATACATCTGCGACTGTGATGTCTGTCTCCGCAAGAACCGTGGACAGCCGAAGCAGGTCAAACGAACAACATACTACGGACATCGGAATAGTAGACTCTCAAGACACCGTCCACAACCTCTTCCTCCAACTATCCTCCCGCAGCCGCACCATGTAACCCTCGTAGTGCCCGTAGCCTCGTCAAGTAAGCGACCGGTTGAAATGGAGCCATCGGTATTCAGGAAGAAAGCACGAGTCCAAGAGACAGTTGGATCTGCACATAGTCAAGATGGGTCGAAGGTCAGTCGTAACTTCAATAGTCACAATATCGGTCTGAATCTCGTATCCCAGCCTGATCATTTCGACTCGGACACTCCGAGCATTATTGATCAGGATCCCATATCCCAGCCTCGTCTATCAGACCCTGCAGACATCATCAATCCTGGCTACGACGAATTCGAGGATATTAATGATATGGCTCACTCGTTATCGCAGTCCTTCAGTTTTATCAGAGGTGCCCAGTACGCATCGCATCTGCATGTTGCCACAGACGACCAGCATCCCATTATGTCTGAGAATTTCACTGGCTGTGTGAACCAAGCACCGTCCGGAGAACCTGCTTCGCAGGTACTTTTGTCCAATGATTCGCTTGTTGGTCTTTAATTTATGGTGGTCACACAGGTTCAGGCTGCCCCTTCTGCCCTGCAGGAAGGTACTGGTCACCAATCGGTTGATGCTGATCTTCGGGTTGCCCATGAGACTTCAGAACGCATAAATCTACTTAGGAGGCATGCGTCATCTGTGGCGTCCCCCAGCCAAAATGCCGAAGCGGATCTCGATATTGCATACAATTTCCAGACTACATATCTCCAACCCCTCAGGATATTCGACACCGCTATTAAGAAGATCGCAAATGTGTGTGCCATTCTCATTTATTGGAAGCGAACTAACCAAGTTGTGCAGGTACATCCATACGCGAAGATGGCGCTGGGTGTGCTGTCTGCTGCATCCAAGGTTTGTGTTGTTTCGCCCTGATTTTCATCGGCTGATCGATTATGTCTAGATTATTCTTGCTCAAGCGGACCACGACCAACCGGTACATTGTCTTCTCAAAAAATTAGATGAAGTTTACCGCTTCATAACCCAAGATGACACTCTTAGCCAGATCTCATCCATGCACAGTATCGTTGGACGGATCGCTCAACAGACTCAAGAGTGCGCGCGTTTCGTTAGGGACTACTCAGAGACCAAGAGCTATTGTGAGTAGTCGAGCTGCTGTACTTCGCACATCGTGAATCGTATGACATATGATAGGGGGAAGACTCAAGAAAAACGTCGTTTCGGAAACGGACGATATGATCGTACGATATAGCGACGCTTTGGATGGGCTTATGCAACAATTTCGGGACCAAGCTATTTGGGACATAGCCATCTTCGTCCAGTGTGCGGGTAAGGATTCGGACGTGCTTCCGACTTTACATTTACTCATGCCCCTTCAGGCGAAACACTGGATCTCAGCGGGATGCCTTACGCAGCGGGCGCGGGACTAAATACCTCGAAACAATGCCTGCCAGGGACGCGCACGGACATTCTCTCCCAGATCACTGACTGGATCAACGACAGTGGAGATGCTGCTCAGCGTGTGCTGTGGCTATCTGGCCCTGCCGGCAAGGGCAAATCAGCCATCGCTCACACGATCGCTAATTGGTTCAACGAGACGGGAGGACTTGGTTCATGTTTCTGCTTCGACCGGCCGTCAAGCCGACCGGCCATGAAACGGTTTTCTCCACCATCGCTCGCGACCTGGCTGATCGTGATCCAGAGATGAGACGAGCATTGGCTAATGCAGTCAAGAATGCAACGTCGCTCAAGACTACGACGGATATCATCCAGCAGTGGCGCAAGCTTATCATGGAACCGCTAGGGAAGCTCTCCGGGTCCAGGGTAGGACCTGTCTTGATCGTCATTGAAGCGCTGGATGAGAGTGGCAGAGTAGAGACGCGCCGTAACCTTCTCCGCATACTCACTGGTAAACTTCAGAAGCAGGGTGTTCCGAATATTACTGAACTCCTACCCAACATCCGGATTCTCGTTACCTCTCGCCCGCTTCACGATATCGATAAACAGTTTGAAGGTGCTCAGCATATTCTCCGGTTGTCCATGGACGATATTCCACCACACGTCGCGGAGTGCGACATCCATACTTACGTATCTGATGAGCTGGAGGAGCTGGAGGATTTTCAGTATAAAGAGTTTGCAATGCTCGCTGCGAAAGCCGATGGACATTTCGAGTGGGCGCGTCTTGCATGCGAATACATCATGCAAACACCTACCGGCTTATACCCAATGGATCGCTTCGATGTTATCATGTCCCGCGATCCTACGGAGCGGAAAAACTTGTTATACGACATGTATAGCTTCATTTTGGGCGAAAACGTGGGCAGGGATAAATACACACATTCGGAGTATGAGCGAGCGCTAGCGAGGTTCCATTCTGTGATGGGACAAATACTTGGCTCAGCCGAACCCCTCCCCTTGGATGCCCTCAATGCCATGCGGATCCATTTGCCAGACCGACGGGAACATTATAAAGTGGAGGTCGTGGTCGAACACATGGGATCCCTCCTCAGTGGCACCACCAATTCATGTACCCCTATTCGACCCCTTCACGCATCCTTTCAAGAATTCCTAACAGATAAATCATCCAGCGAAGACTTTTTCGTCGAGGTGCAACATTGCGAACCTTGCGTTTGCGTCACTTCAAGTGATGGAACAGGGCCTTTGCTTCAATATATGTGATTTAAAATCCTCGTACCTCCCTAATCGCGAAGACACCGCGTTGCCTCAACGAATTGAATCATGCATCCCCCCACATCTGTCCTATTCCTGTCGATTTTGGGCTACACACGTACGAGCCACGGATTTCGACACGGAGCTCGCAAAGGAAATAAAATCATTCTTCAACCACGAGCGACTGCTTTTCTGGATTGAAGTTCTCGCCCTTCTGAACACGCTGAGCTGCGCAGCTGCCGCACGTCTGCTGATTTCCCAGTGGCTGCAGGTAAGCATATGGTTACCAGGTGGTGGTGTCAGATGAAGCGCTTACGTACAACCACAGAACCAATCCGGATACGAAGATGTCTTGTCCACTGCAATGGATGTGCAGAGATTTATTCAAGTCTTTGGCGGCATGATTTTGCACAGCACGCCGCATCTGTATGTATCAGCGCTGGCATTCTCGCCGATCAACTCCATCGTGGCCACCAAATTTACGGCAAGGTTTCCAAATAGTCTTCGTCTAACAGCTGCACGCAATTTGAACTGGACAGCTGCTCAGACCGTGATCAGCGGGCATACGGATTGGGTGCTGTCAGTCTCGTTCTCGCCGAATGAGACTCGCATTGCAACTGGTTCCTGGGATAACACCGTCCGGCTGTGGGATGCAGCAACGGGTCAGCCAGTCGGTCAACCCTTACGGGGGCACACTGGTGGCGTTAACTCAGTCTCGTTCTCGCCGGATGGCACTCGCATCGTGACCGGCTCTTCGGATAAAACTGTTCGGCTGTGGGATACAGCGACAGGGCAGTCCGTCGGTCAGCCTTTGCGGGGGCACACTGGTGGAGTTATCTCAGTCTCCTTCTCTCCGAATGGTACTCGCATCGCCACTAGTTCGCACGATAAGACAGTTCGGCTGTGGGATGCAGTGACAGGTCAGCTAGTCGGTCAGCCATTGCGGGGACACACTGATGGAGTTAACTCGGTCTCATTCTCGCCGGACGGCACTCGCATCCTGACTGGTTCCTCGGATAAGACTGTTCGGCTGTGGGATGCAGTAACGGGACAGCCAGTTTGTCAGCCCCTGCAGAGGCACACTGATCGGGTTATGTCAGTCTCATTCTCGCCGGACGGCACTCGCATCGTGACCGGTTCTTTAGATAAGACTGCCCGGCTGTGGGATGCAGCGACGAGGCAGCCAGTCGGCGAGCCCTTGCAAGGACACACCGGTGGAGTTATGTCGGTCTCATTCTCGCTGGATGGCACCCGCATCGTCACCGGTTCTTTGGATAAGTCTATCCAGCTGTGGAATGCAGCAACGGGACAGCCAGCCAGTCAGTCCTTGTGGGGGCACACTCGTGGAGTTACCTCAGTCTCGTTCTCGTTGGATGGGACTCGCATCGCGACTAGTTCGGAAGACAAGACTGTCCAGCTGTGGGATGCAGTGATAGGTCAGACAGTCGATCAGCCCTTTCAAAGGTACATTTACCGGGTTATGTCGGTCTCGTTCTCACCCGATGGAACTCGCATCGCGACTGGCTCTTTGGACAGCACAGTTCGTTTGTGGGATGCAGAGACACGGCGGCCAGTCGGTCAGCCCTTGCGGGGACACACTGATGGGGTCAAGTCAGTCTCGTTCTCGCCCGATGGCACTCGCATCGTGACCGGTTCTTTGGACAGCACTATCCGGCTGTGGGATGCAGTGATGGGTCTGCTAGTTGGTCAGCCATTGCGGGGACACACTGATGGGGTTAACTCTGTCTCGTTCTCGCAGGATGGCGCTCTCCTCGCGACTGGTTCTTGGGATAAGACTATCCGGCTGTGGGATGCAGCAACGGGTCAGCCAGTCGGTCAGCCCTTGCGAGGGCACACTGGTTCGGTTAATTCAGTTTCGTTCTCGCCGGACAGCACTCGTATCGTGACCAGTTCGTTGGATAACACTGTCCGGTTGTGGGATGTGGCCACGGGGCAGCCAGTCGGTCAGCCTTTGTTGGGACACATTGGTTCAGTCAACTCAATCATGTTCTTGCCGGATGGCACTCGCATTGTCACTGGTGGATCAGACGATGAGACTGTCCGGCTAATTGACGCAGCGGCTCGACGGCTCGGTGAGCCTTTGCAAGGACTCACTGGGTCAGTTAACTCGGTCTCGTTCTCGCCGGATGGCACTCGTATCGTGTCATGTGCGGATGATACCACTATCCGGCTTTGGCATGTAACAATTGCCCAACCATTGGAGGAGTGCGCCGTGAAAGTTTGTTCAGGATTTTCCCTGGATAACCATCTTATCACAGATCCCGTGGAGGACAACGCTACCATGTCAACCATGGTTTGCTTCTCACCCAGCTCGACCCATGCACTGTGCAACACTGCTGAACTATTTGAGGGTACCTCCCATGATGACCGCATGTCAACCTCCTTTTTACTGGAAGATGATGGGTGGATGTTAGGACCCAATCGTAGGCTCCTGTTCTGGGTACCACCCGCTTCCCGAAAGAAGTTTTATAGTCCTGCGACTGCATTGATGATCCCCAGAGAAGGCACTGAGCTCGATTTGAGCTGCATGGCACATGGTCAACACTGGCGAAAATGCCGAGATGAGTGAGTTCCTAGCCTCCACCTATCACTCGACTTCTAGTCCTCGTTAACGATGATCTTATTCCAGCATTTGATTTACGGAGATGTCGATACAACGTGATGCTGAGTGTACGGTTTAATTCATTGTCTATTCTATACCTAGCACTGGGTCTGAGTTCGGGGTTGTTTTAGTGAACAACTTGCTCAAAAGCTGACTGCGGAACAACCTAGCATTGTCGGGGTTGTCTTAGTGAGCAACTTGCTGAACAGCTGACTGTATAAATTCACTCCTTTACAATCAATGCGCAAGGCGTCTGATGGAATCACTTGACTGTCGTGTATGATCGGAGCATCTTGAGTTGTCAATGGGATGATGATTGTCCTGTTCTAATCCAGTATATAAACCATCGGCGCCGAGATGGTAATATTCGAGGATCCTATAGCTGCCTTCGTCTTTCATATGAAGCGCCCTAGATATTCTTTGAACCATGAACCATACCGCCCTCGATTGCAACCACTGCCACGTCACGCTGTACAATATGTACTGTCGGCATTAGGCTAGCCTATAATTTGCTTCGATCAGATGACCTAGTGGTTACGAGCTGAAAGAGCAAATTGAGCTCGCTATCACCACCGCGCACGAAGCTCCGCTGGTAAACGACCATGGAACCTCGACAGCGGTGGTGATGACGCATCTGAAACCAACATTTTCTCCGTCGTGTTGCGAGTCTTTTTAGACAGTCCGAGGGGAAGTCCCGTCTTCTAGTCAAGACTGAGTCCCTTTGCTGGCTTCAATGTTCGTGAAAGCTTCAAGTTTCAGCATCAGCGTCGAGATTCACTTCTATGAGAGTCTAACTGACGCAAAATATTTTCGACGACCTCGTCAGCGCTGCACTGCCGCCCCGTTCTTGTCGATTTGAGTCGACAAGTCCCCGAGCTCATCTTCCTGTATGATTGATGAAAAAGAATCTCAATCTCTTACGCGGAGATTGGAAACCTTTCATCAGTCATACACATCAGTTTACCTGTTCATACCCGTATCACCGACGATGCTCTCCCCCCTCCATCTTGATGTTGGACATTATGATTCTATAGAAACATGTCATCATGACCGTTAACGAGATCATCACAGCAACGGTCCACGTACACGATCGTCATTTCCTTTCCTCCGATCAGACGCCTTGGTGATTATGGGGTGAAGCAATGATTTGCTATCACCAGCTATCACCTCCGATCTCATAGAGGCTAAAGGCTTGGATGAACTCAGAGGTGATGATGCTGATCTGAGTTTGAGTATTATGAGACGACAGACCGAGTCCTTTCAAGCCTGTCGCTGCTCTTGGAGACGAGGATGAGTGTGTGAACCAAGGGACGCACGACTTTAAAAATGAACCCAAAATGGTAATCAGAGCTGAACAAATTATTCCATGTAAGTAAGCCTTTCCGTAATTCGGACTCGATCAGTCTGAGCCATATTGGACAAAACGTAGACTGGTCACGAGTCTAGACAAAACGTCTGCTGCGTGGATTGGGCATAATGCTGGCCCAAACGTTTTCCCGATGTTCGACACACCCGCTCTGTTCGAGTGCTTGTGGTGCCAAGTATGACAAGGCAAAAGAGTGGAACATTCCCATCTAGTAGGCATGGCATGGTTGGAGGATATAGCGATAGAGGGGAAGCTGCCTAATGTCAGCGAATATCTCATTGCCAGTATCGGCGACCGAATGGCAAAGGGTAGGGCGAAGGAGGATGTGTAAATGGTGCTACGATGGGTAATGGTAAGCCAGAGGATATACCAACATTTGACGTCATTTTGACTGTTCTGCTATCACAGGCAAAACCGTCCCTCTGCTATTCGCAAAGAAACCAAAACTCTTACAAGACCTCAGAACGCATACTCTCCTTGATATTGAGTATGCACTTCCGGCCACATTCTTCGCCAAGTCAAACGGCTCGCTCGACGATGTTCTGCCACAACGCGAGGGCGACTATGGGGTGCGGTTCTCAGTCTCTCCGCCTCCTCTACCACCGCAGAGCAGCTCTCCTCCACTTGAATATGTAGCAGTACCTCATGCACGCCAGAGACATCTATTACTCCCCGAGGACCTCAATCCTCCGATACCCTCCCTGGATGCAAACGGACGCATACCCTCTTCCAGTTCACCCTCGCCAATGAAGCTCCCGCCACGCTCAGATGCACGGCTGACGGCCGAACCCTCACCCACGAGATGTTGCACTCGAGCTACGGTTTGACGACGCTGCTTGGGAAAAGACAGATATCAGAAGATGATGTTGCACGTCCAGAGCAGTCCAAAGCAGCGAAAGGGCAAGCGGCCGCAGCCACAGCCGCGTTCTGAGGTCTGTTGGCAGTCTTGAGTCTCTCTCGAATATTGATTCATGTATTATCTGTAGGTGCAATCTCGGCAGGAATCACGCGAGACCATTACTAGGGAATCTTCAGCGCGACTTACCCTGCCTCCGCAACCCATGTGTTATGAAGCGATTATCCTGCTGAACGGGAGTGCGCGTCTGAGCGAGGATAGTCTGCGCATGACGTGTGAAGACCCCGGGCAGGAGGCGGAGAAGCGAAAACTGACGGCTTTGCTTGGAGAGGAGAGTGTGAGCAGGAAGGGGAGGAGGAAGAGCACGAGGATAACGGGATTTTGATGTGCATCCAAGTAAGTAGTGTGATTGTTATACCATTTAGTCACCCAAGATGACCACATTGAAAAATTATGAGATGCCATTGGCCGAAGCTATCAGGCATTAATGGGGTAGTGGTAACCTGGGTCGTTGCCATCGACCCGCCGGGGGTTCGATTCCCTCTTAATGCACTCAGACGTTCGTCTCTTCCGAGGCAGAGGAAGTCAGCTGCTTTTTGTGGGGGCATCCCGACTTCCGAGTGCCACCACTACGTAAAAACACAACTTGACCGAATCATTTTTCCACAGGTATGTTCAAACTCTTGGGACACCCCATAACTTTACAAGTATTTGTACCCTCGCAACCTACAGCCTACCGGAAAGAACGATACACGGAGAGCAGTGCGGTGACATATTAGAATTCCCCTGATGCGCGACAAAGGCAAAAGCAAAACATCGAAGTTCGTCCTTCCTTACAATGGTGACCCATACGATTCTGCGAAAAAGGGCGGGGGAGAGGAAGACACGTCACGGAAGGCCGAGTGAAGAAGCTTGATAACGAAAGACGGAGAAGTGGATAGCTGACGTAGCGGAAAGAATGGCGGCGTGACAACAGAGTCAAGCTGGTGGAGAGCAGCTGGACTCAAAGGATGTCGTCGATGACATCGATGATGCTCAGGCTCATGCCATCGTTACCTAAGAGGCATCGCTTGAGGTGACGGCTGGACTTATATTTGTTTCTGAAGGTGCTAATTCTGATAATTTGTACGCACAGACTGCACAGACGTCGGCACCTGTGTATGCTGCTCCGCAGCCAACTGCTTAGCAGGTCGATCCCTAGTAGTGCGTCGATCATGTCCTCATGTCACGAAGCTATGGTGCATTCGGGAAGTCTTTCACGAGCGTTTAAGAAGGATCGTGACGCTCGACTCTGTTTCCATAATCTCCGCATCTCGTATCCGTCCTAATTATTTTGCTCTGCCCACAAGGGGCCCATATGGTTCTCCGTCACATACGCATAAACCTGTGACCAATCCCGGCATACATGTGTCACACCCAAGCCGTCCGAGCCTGTCATGCCCTCGGGGTTGACGGTGGTTGGGTCTAGGGTAGTATCAGAATTGCAAAGAATGGCCTGCCGCAAGAAGTTGAGGCAATGAGCACTGTGGTCATTGGGCCCGTTGATGAGGGCTAGTCTGATCATTTGCAGACAATGAAGTTGGTGAAACATCGAGACACCAAACTCCCGCCCTGACATAATTTGGGAACGGTGAGCGTCTGACACGCACTGACAAAATGGGGTGATAGTAATGTACCATTTGGTCCCAGGCGCACAAATCCGTGGCCTCGCGGAAAACGATCAAGCAAATTCCACTCCAACCAGGCCATGATCCCTGGTTTCGAGGTGTTAAACGTCAACGCGACGGTGTCTAGGTGGAGGGGTAATGCGGTCGGATAATCGTCGTCAATGTAAGCTGCATCAAATATATTATTGAACTACCGTGTCTGCTAGTGAAGACGACAATGACATACTGTACTTCCTATCATCGACCGATGTGTGTTGCAAGCGCAGGATGGTGAGGATGTTCAATAAGATGCTAATGGCGAAAGCACTAAGCGTAAATACGCGCAGTATTTCTGAGGATCGAAGTTTGAGGCTGGGAAGCATTGAGTCTGTCACTGGATGTGATCTAAAGAAAGTTGGAGTTACTTGTTTTCTGAATATGCATGTGCTGCAGAATATAGCTTTGATGAGTCACAACTTACCAAAACTACAACTATAGCTTGAGCCGTTGCTGGCAGGGGCAACAAGTAATGTGCCATTCCAAGTCGAATTACTTGCTTTATGGCGAGCGTCAAACGAGAGGAACCGAAGTGCAAGAGCGATTTCCAACCAGATCAAATTTGAGGGGCCTGAGAGAAGAATGACAGAATATTGGTCACCTGCTATCTATCCTACTAGTGGCACCTGCCGAACAGGGTGAAGTGGTGTTGTTGGCAGAACCCCTGCCAGCTGGCCAGAACTGATTGTCCCTGATCAATAGAACTCAGTGGTCAATTGTATGACAGTCAGGGATGTATGCAGTGGTGCTGCAAATTCCAGGAGCTATTTCCCTGGATTCTCATAAGTTAACACCATTGTCAGCCTCCAGACGTGTCATAGATGTGGTTGATATCGTCGATTACGCGATGATAATGTGTAGGACTGGGATTAGGATTCGGAATGTCGAATAGATAGTCTACAGTTCTGCTGACCGGCAGAAACAGATGCCAAAGGTTCTTCCCGCTACGCACTGTCCGTGGCGAACACCAAGTACCTCTTGACATAGCCTATGAGCGATTCGAAGCGAAGGTGCGCTCGTAATGGAATATTCTTACCGGATAATGACCCGATCTCCTCCCAAAACGAACGCCTTCTGCTCCTGCTTGCTATCCGAATCTGGCCAAGTCCGCATTGCATATATTCCGTGGGCTTGTGAACTTAGAACCAGAATTATGGCTTGTCAGGACGCGCTGAGTTTGTGGGTTCGTCACTTCACTCCAAACCGTATATATTGAAAGTTGATGAGTCATCGATCATCGACAAGGTGTTTTGATTGCACAAGCTACTGGTTGCAAGCTAAGTTAAGGCTAACTTAGTTACTACTCTACTTTGGTCACCTGGTGCTTTGAACTTCGAAGGTTGACGCACGTAAAATCCAATCCGTCTTTTTCTACGGAACACCCACTATCCTATTTCCATCAGCTCGAAAGCTACACAATGGATCAGTTTGGCACTTCAGAAGTTTCAAGCAACCTGTAATACGGCCGCACTCACCCAACGGAGGCATTGAAGGTAATTGTTCGAATTCAAGTTTACAACTATCGCAGGCCACCTCGATGCTAATAGTCTGAGTCGCTTGCTTACCACATAAGAACCGTGTTGGCAGCTGCGACTGCCAGCCATCTTCGAAGTGCAGCTGCCTAACCTTCTCTTTCTCAGGAAGGAACGCGACAGTGCCCATCAATGCAATTCGTTGGGGTCGTGTGTTCCAGCTGAGGCTCGTCATGCCCTCAACAGGAGTGGTAACGTTCCAAATTTGGATTTCGATGAGGGGGCCAGATGAGGTATAGGTTTTGTTGGCCGCAAGACCATCTTCAGGAGTGGGAACGACGCTGTCGATGTAGCAAGAGGTGAATTTGGACCGGCCAAGGTGCCACTGGTAGAACATTGAGTCCTGAAACGATATAAATGACCAAGTTGCTTCAGGTTATGGAGATCCACTTACGTTCTCGCTCAGCATAACATGCGAGCCCGAGGTATACATTTGGTCAGGTAGGGCTTTGTTCGCCCGTACGATAGTGCTTGGAAAGTACATCTTTGGTGCTGGCCATACAGGTCCGTTCATGACACACGATGATGAATGAACGTACGTACCTTTTTTTCGAAGCTCGTCGATGAATTCGAGACCTAGACACGGGTTAGGCTGACGCAACCCATGGACATCAGCCCACCCGGAAACACCAGCAGAGGCAATATACAATGTGCATGCACAAACAGCTGCGAAGACAGAGAGCCCTAGTGCGGCCCAAGCGGGCCATTTCGATGGGGGATCTGCGGTGTGGTGCTCAGAGATGAAGTGTTTGCTGGGGAGGAGAATGGCTTTTTCAGAGTCTTCAAGTTGATGTTCTGGATCGTGCATTCGGAGAGGTGAATATGATACCATTAAAGTGGGTGGTGTATCTGAGAACCAGATATTGAACCTCTTTGCTTGTTAGCGGCAAAGTACCCATCTAATGGTGATTTGCCACATGCTGCTTGGCTTGAATGCCAGCGCACGGAAGCCTATATGTGAGAGGAGCACCCCGAGTTAATAACTCGTAAATAATTATCTTTATTCAGGTCTCATGGATTTTCTGTATTTTCTGTTTATAACCCAGTTTTACCAATCTATAATGAATTCTCGTGACATGTCCCTGTCTGGTTCTTTTGGTCGAAAGGGAGACACAATCACTGAATTATTAAACAGGGCCGGTATCCGAGTTGTAGCTCTCACTCTAAACGCCTCGTCATGACGCATTGCAAAAGCAGGTTACGAACGGAAGGATGTTTTCCCCAAGGCACTCTCACCACAAATCCCGTCACGCACTCCCTTCTGTCTAAGCCTATCGTGGCGCATTGAAAGAGCAGGTCACGAACGGAAGAACACTTCGCAGGCTAAGCACATCTCATGCAAAACGAAACGAAACGGAGGTTTGTGTGAGTGAGCCGGTAGGGAGTGAAGTTTCCTTGGCGCAACTCAGTAGTCCAGTAACTCTGGTTATCAATGTTTTACTATCACAATCACCTGCACTCGCCAGATCACGATTCGCGAGGGCCATGTCCGTTCATCCCTAACGTCTCGCGCGTGCTCATATTTTCAACGCTGGGCTATGCGCCTCATTTCCCCCCTCTCTGTCTCTTGGTCTTGTCACCCTTTTCGCGACGATCAAATTTCTAAGCAAGTGTTTGCAAGTGCATACCATTGAAGCTATTACAGGTTTTGATCTCAGATAGAACACCTTCCCATCCAGCCTGACGATGGACATTTCCTTCAGGAGCGAGAGTGGTAAGAGTTGAAGGATGGTGCTGCTGTAGTTATGTAATAGCAATCATCACCGCGCGTTCAAATGCTCAAACTTGCACCTACCTGGCTTGTCTAATCGGATGCGGGATCTCATACGCTGCAACTGGCAACCAGGGGTGCAGAGTTTGGAGATCGCGCAGCTAGCGGAACAGGCTTTGATTACCTTGTCCCACAACTAAAGAACCAACCCTTGGACTCTTCTGCAAGATCTAAAGGGCGGCTGCAACGATATCATTAGTAATTGTAAGGGTGATGGTCTATACCTCATTGTTACTGACCGTTCCTTAGGGCAAATAAGGGCTTGGCTGACTTCGCTTCAGCCACCTCTACTAGCAGCGCTTGTTCAGAACGCCATTGTCTATTGATCAAGTTTTAAGGCACAACTCGCTGTGAACTCGAGCTCGCTATTACCACCGCGTACGAAGTTCTGCTGGTGCAGACCCACGAAATTTCGAATGGTCACGAGCTGTCGAACTGCGGAGGATCGAGGGGCGCTTGATTCATTCGCTGAGATACGTCAAGCTTGTGGTTGAACCATGCCGTCAAACTAGACAAAACGTTTGTTGCGTGCATTGGGCATGACGCTGGCCTAATACTCACAGCGACGCCGCCGCGAACGAATGTGCCAACAATATTGGGCACGATCGTCCTTTCTTTTCCCTTGCTTCGATCAGATGACCTAGTGATTATGAGCTGAGAGAGAAACTGGAGCTCGCTATCACCACCGCGCACGAAGTTCTGCTGGTGCAGACCCACGAAAATTCGAAAGCGGTGGTGATGGCGTGTCTGAAACGTGAAAACAACATTTTTTCCGTCGTGTTTCGAATTTTTTTTAGACGGTCCAAAGGGAAATGCCGTCGAAACTGAGCCATTAGCAGTGCATCGGCCACGCCGCGTGTCTCCAAGCGCCAATTGTATCAAGCCCCCTCGTTGACCTGTGTGATTGATGAAAGATCTCTCAACTCTTTGGAAGCGGAGTTGACGAACCTTTCGTCAATCACACACATCAATCTACCTGTTTATACCCATATCACCGGATGCTCTCTCCCCTGCATCTTGACGCAGAATATTATGATTCTATAGAAACAATCATAAACGAGATGATCACAGACGCTCCACGTACACAATCGTCATTTCTTTTCCTTCCCCTCGCTCCGATCAGACGCCCTGGTGATTATCAGTTGAAGTAACGATTTGAACTTGCTGATCCGAGTCGACAGGCCGACTCCTTCCCACAAGCTTCAAGCCTATCGCTGTGAAAATAGTGAGCTCGTGCAGACGATGATGAGTGTGTGAACCAAGAGACACACGACTTCAAAAAAATGAACCCCAAATAGTTACCAAGGTGCACCGCCACCGTGCCTGTCGCAGCCCTTTCGGGGTTCGAGCTTCGATCTGTCTTCATTCACCTAACCACAGTTTTCATGACAGAGCGCGTAGCCGATACCCTTCATGCATCAAAAGCAGACGTCTGGTACCTCAAGGAGATCGCGTTTGGAAACACGGAATACAAGCGAAAATTAAAGATCATCACGCAGAATTTCAACGGGTGGGTGTCTTATAATATTATAGTGCTGCGGCATGTGCTCCAGGCTCAACGCACCACACCATATTAATTGTCGCTCGTCAGACCATGTTCATTCATAGCTATATGTGAGTGCACTGCTACTCTAACGTGGAGATCGCTGAGGTAGCGCGTTGATGTGATATGTAGGCAATATCCTGATCCTGCGAGGACAGATTGAGGTCCTGCCGTATGAACGCGGGACGGTGTCGTACGAGTTCCTTGCGCAGCTCGTAGGGGAGTACCTCCTCATGAGCTGTCCGGACATTGATGTCTCTGCTGCGCTCTCGATCATGCCCACTACCACCAGTACGCATCCATTTTATTTCTACTCGTGTTTAATGCACTGCTTATATTGATATTATGGCAGAGGGCCTCGACCTCAATCCGCTTTTTACAGGCCCTACGTCGTTTAGACCTGCGGGGGAAGGTGGGGAGTTGAAGTTGTTCGAGCAGGCGGGGATTGTACTCGTGCATGGGTGGCTTGTCGACCCTGAGAGCGAGGAGTACAGGGTAGTACAGCATGTGCGTGATTATGATACTGCGGTTATGCTTATTGCAGACGCGGATCATATCACAAGGGGTCGTTTGTTGACTGCGGATGTGTGGAGTGGAGTGGAGGCGGGGAGTAGTAGTCAGGCGGGGAGCAGTAGCCAAGCTGGGAGCAGTAGCCAAGCGGGGAGTAGTAGCCAAGCGGCGAATGGGCTGAGTGGCTATGCGAGCCCCACTAGCCCGAGCGAAATTTATTCGGAGAAGGATAGAGAGAAGATCGAACATGGTATGGCTGATTTATTGAGGCGATTTTCATTGCTAAATTGGTTTATAGCGCTGGTGTCACAAGCATTCCTGGACAGTACCAAGTCTCAACTGACGTATCATGGACTGTTTCAGCTTGCGTCTATGCTACAGCCAGGATCGCTTGTTGCGCTGTTCCGAAACTCGCATCTTTCCGTGCTACACAAGCGAGAGGGGGAGGACTCTTCGCTTTACAGTTTGGTCACCGATCATGTGTTCCTGCAAGAGCCATCGGTAGTATGGGAGCGTCTGGAAGACGTCGATGGGGATGGCTCGACGTTTGTGGACTCGGATTTCGTTCGTTCGACACCTGCGGGAGGCGATTTTGCTGGACACACGGCGGAAAGCGCACTGTACGCTCTGGAGATGGAAAGGGATCCAGAGTGAGATTTATCTAAACTTTATCCGAGATGGTGTGTGCTGAGCATGTGTGTTGTACAGCGTGGCACTAGCACGCCAACTGCAAGCGGAAGAAGACGCGCGATCGCATGAGATATATATACGGCGGCAGAGGCAGCAAGAGATTCGGCAGCGGGAAGAGGAGGAGCGAAAACGGAAGAACGAGGATGGGGCGAGTAGGAAGAGTAAGAAGATGAAGGACAAGTGCGTTATAATGTAGAAATGGATTTATACCCAAGAATATCATTATAGGTAATGGTAAGCGATCTTATAGGAGGATAACTGGCTTGATCTGGATACTTCGTATTGTCACTAAGTGAACCGTTAACGTGTGAGTATAACTCTGCTGGCCTAGCATTGATTCAGTGATGGATATCATATCATGATGATGAGAATCTAGCCACAAGTACAACAAATACAAACAAGGGACGTCTCAGTCATCTCGCCTGTGCAGTGCAACCACAAACCCCATCCACTCCTCCAAAGTATCTTTCCTTCTTTCTCATTCATTTTCCCTCGAGCTCATCGTCGAACACAGCGAGCACGAACAAATTATTCATCAATTGTTCCGATCCACCTCTTTCAACAACATTCACGACATTATTCGTCGTCGTCGACTCGCACGACATGCGCGAATCAAATCATGCTTTTCCCGCTCAGAATAGGGCTTGCGTTTGCATCACCTCCCAATGCTACGATAGACGAGGTCAGTTCATCTATATCTTTCTTGTCTTTTTACTTTGAAATTTATCTTATTGTCTAGGTCTCGATACATCTTCGCCACTCCCGCTCTTCACTTCCTTACACCATCTCACATATCTAACTTCTACTTCAGCCCGAATACGCGAGATAATGACAATGGACGGCGCGATCGAGCGTCTCATGCGCATTCTTTATGACTACTGCTTGTGTCCTCCCCCGCCAGAGAACCCTGGTTACATCTACGGTCTTTCCCCTCCAAACTCACGTCCTCCAAAGCTGGTCCCCACAATGAACCCTCCAAATTACGACAAACACGCCGCCTACCGATTTAGCTTGGCTCTTCAGAGTATCGTTAACATCGGTATAAGAGGCAGCGAGCCAATCCGTAGTCGCATCGTTCAGGCTGGTGCACTCGAAGTAGTCGGTTGCATCCTTGAATCATGGCTAGCTCATAAGGGGTTTGCCATCGGTCCCAGCCAAAGTGCTTCCGGTTTACCTCGTGAATCGCGCGAGCAGCGTCTCGCCCGGAGGGCCGCACTCCAGGAACAAAGACAGAGAGATGAAGCCGCCCAGCTCCACCGCGCACTTCAACGTCAAATCGCTGCGGATGCGGCTAACCGCTCAGAATTCGTTGCTTCCCGTGTCGATCTAATCCAAGATGTCCGTTTTTCTCCTGCGTGTTGTGTCCTTACTGATCCTTGTTTAGGATGCCACCATGGCGGATATCGGTGCCGAGCCTTCCTATTCGGATATTTCAGTGCATACGGATTCAACTCCTGCCCCTGTCCAACCAGTAGCTGCACGCGAGCGACCTTATTATACCCGCCGCCACTCATCTTCGTCTCATGATGCAGATACTTCCGCCGACACATCGATCAATCCCACGCCTCAAGGTACAGATACCCCTACTGTAACTGTAACTGTCCTAGTCAATGCTCGTGAGCGCAGTGGTACCATCATTGCTCGCCGCGCTTGGGATGATCCTGTAACCGCACCCGCCACTCTACGTGCAAGGCCTCATCGTGTCCGCCCTACTACTGCATCGCCCGATGAATCCACTGATAACTCGAGACCGGAGACAGAAACTGAGGACGATGGTGATGCAGACGTTGAGATGTCGCAGGACACCGACGATGGTGCAGCTCCTTCTGTCTCGGTACCTCGTGTACGCCAGCCTTCACGATCGATGACGCTCACTCAGCGTCCACGCCGCGCTGTGGGTATAGTATCAGAAGCCGTCCCAGTGCCTGCACCTCTCCAAGTGAATACAGATGCGCATATAATCATTCACCACGATCAGGGTGGTGTGGGAGTGGGAGATGGAATGGCAGTGGGTGTAGAGGATGGGATTGTATCGCTGGAGCCGAATGATGATTTTGCTATGGGCGCGCCGCCTGGTGCACCAGGAGCCTTGGATGAGACGATCCCTGCGCGAGGTCTCCGTGGAGTTGATGTCCCTTTGGCTGATCGAAGAGTTCGCACTGCCCCTGATGCAACGCCCCGTGCCACGGCTGTTCCCCTCCCTGTAGCCCCTGTTCTGCCAAATGCTCTGCACAGCGAAGAACCTGCACGCGAGGGCGCAGCAGCCAATCGTGGCGAGCACCCTACGCCGACTGCCACTATGAACACAGTTCGCACCTCAAGTCATCACCACCACCACCGCGATCCCGACCAAGGTCCGTTCAGGGACGAAGACGTACTTTTTAGTCTCCAGCTCCTTGCATATTTAAGCAAGTACCCGCATGTGCGGCAGGCATTCTATAAGCAGCGCCCGGCATTCCACCCAGCGGCTGCCACCCTTCCGGCTCGTCCTGCACAGCAGCCTGTTGCTGGACCCAGCGGAACGCGGAATGTACCTGCTCCTGTTCCTGCCCCTCCACCTACACCACCAGCGAAAGAACAGTATGGGTTCTTCCGTGCACTGGCATCTGCTACCGCGCGAGGCAAAGAGAAGGAGAAAGCGCCACTTACTACCCCGGTGCAACCCCAGCGTATGACGAACGTGTTTTCTCTGGTAGAGCGGTTTACGTTCCGCCCTAGTTCGACGGAGAGTGAGCTGCCCAACCCACCACCAAAGCTTCCTCCGGAAATAGCCTACTGGGCGGGTGTGATCATGCGAAATGCGTGTCGGAAGGATGATAGTCGGGGTGGAATACGGCAGTGTGCTAACAGTGAGTTGTGTTGACTTTTAACATCGAGCCAATGTTGATTATCCTGTGCAGTGCTGTGCGGGCGTTGGGAGACGTATCCACGGGAATTTGCAAAATGTAGACGATGCCGGAAAGCGAAATATTGTGGCAAGGAGTGCCAGAGCACTGCTTGGAGCGAAGGGCATCGGTTCTGGTGTAGTGTGAAAGAGGGTGATGAAGCTGAGGAGCCGACTGAGCATCAACACGGCACGGAACATGGTCATGGGGAGGGGGCTGATGAGACACCTGCGTCTGTGGCTGCTGCTGAAGCGGCACAAGCACGTGCAGAAAGAAGAGCGGAGAGGGAACGACAATTGCGAGAACGGGAGCGTATAGGAGGGACGATCGCTGCTAATCATGTCGTTCCGCAACACCTGAACCCGCCTGTGAACCCGCCACCTGTTGCGGCGCAAATGACTGTACGACCTCGGGGTGCAGCTCTCCCTCCTGCGAACCAGGCTGTTGTTCCTCAGCCTCGACGAGGGAGTCCGTCTGGATTCGGGACTATACAAAATCGACGACGAGCGGAGACTGTGTCTGGGGTCGTGGATACGGGTGCGACTCGGGAGACGAGGATAATGCTTGTACAGAATGCATGGCAGCCGCCCGCGAGGAGACGTGGTGGTGGTGAAGATGGTGGGCGTGGGCAAGAGATGTGGGATTTGACGCCTCCTGGGGGCGATGACATGGTTCTTGGATGAGGGGGGGCACGATGCACGACTTGCGGACAGATAACATGCAGCACGACCCCCTACACATGCGCGTTACTCCATATATATACGTGCGCCTGTATTTTTCCTTCATTCGTGCATACATATATACATACATACATACATACCTGCATCACGAGCATTACCCATGACGCATGTATGATTCGATTGTCACGACCAATGGTATTTCATTTCTGTGTGGTTTATGGTTTGTATTATGTTTTTGCATCACGTAGTAGACTAGTCACTGAGTGTAGCCCGCGAGTAGTTGTAGTCTGAAAAGATGAGAGAACACAGTCAAGCTGCGGTAAGGTAAACTTAAGCTACATATAGCTATGAACTGTCTGATCCTGACAAGCTGACTTGTTCAAACATTCAACCATGCGTACCAAGTTGGTGAGGGTCGAAATTGTTCGGCGAGGTTCCAAGACGCGTCGCGTCTGGACCACGTGGCTGGTGAGAAGATATTTGCCCGAACCAAATAAAACGCCAAAAAGTCGGCAAAGTTCTGTGCGCAACTTTTTTCTTTAGCTTTGCCCATTCGCTTTGTCTCCAGCTTTCTTTGCAAACCATGGTAAGGGAGTTCGGTGCGAGTCTATACGGATGGTGATGCTGACGAGTGACGTGTGACGGTCCCAGGCTGCCCAGGCGACGTTCAAGACCATCAAAGCTGTCATTCCTCTCCTCGACCGTGTCTTGGTTCAGCGGTTCAAGCCTGAAACTGTGCGTATTGCATAGCTATGACGTGTCTAGTATAATAACATGTGTCATGCGGTGGTGCAGAAAACAGCCTCTGGAATCTTCCTACCCTCTTCATCGACCACTACGCCCTTACCCGAAGCGACTGTGATTGCCGTGGGTCCTGGAGCACCTAATAAGGATGGAAATGTCGTTCCTACTCAGGTTAAAGCTGGGGACCGTGTGTTGCTCCCTGGGTGGGGAGGAAACTCGATTAAAGTAGGGGAAGAGGTGGGTTTTTTTTTGTTGGGCCGTGGTGTTCGGTTGGAGTAACTGTTTCTCTTTGCAGGAGTACTTTTTGTTCAAGGATGCTGAGATCCTTGCAAAGATCCAGGAGTAATGAGATCATAAGGGTTGAGCGCTAGGGTGGGATGGCACGCCAAATACGCATCATCTTATACATTAATTTTTTATGCCTGTTTTCACGCAATATATTTGCATGCCCCGCTCAAGCTGCTTCAGGCCGAGGTGATTGTGAAATGCTGTGATGCGATTGGACATGCGTTAAGGGCATGGAACTTTGTATGAAATTTGACAGGATTAGTCTTCTTTGCGACATACTAGTGCAGCATGGCCGCCGAGTGTGCGGCAGCGAGGTTCATTGCCGCGCCACAGCTTTTGGGTGCTGCCAGGTGGGCTAGCCTTGATCCGGGTAGCTTTATTTACAAGGTTACTTGTCAATGTCAGTGCTAATTAGAGCGTGGATACTAGTACTTATACGCTGACTGAGGCTGACTGAGGTGGGACCTAGAACAGGGCGTTGATACGCACTTGCGTGATGATTTTTAGTAGTGATTTGCGTTCCGGCCGGACAGATAAAGGTTACACCGAGGTTACGTACTATACATGCTTAGTAGAATTCCCGTTCATCGCTGTGTCACTAATTCGGTTTTGTTGCGGCAATGCTATATAACTGTCGTCTCAGCGGGTTTACAGCCGCCTTAGGCTCTTGCATCCCCGTCCCCCCCTGCACCGTTAATTTTTCAGGGAATACGACAACTAATGTCCAAGGAGCAACAACTCGCTCCTGCTGGCAGCGAGCTTTCCCGTTCACCGAGTCACGATCACGAGAAGGCAAAGCATCATGCCGTCCAACGCAGTCGTTTACGCTCCATTTTTATCGTCGTGACCTGTACCGCCGCAATGGTGGTCAATGTATGTGCCCATCATCGTCGCTCACGAGTCTTTTGTGACGCCTTATTATTTGCAGATTTCTAATTCTACTTCCGTCTCTATCTCGCTTCCTACTATTGAAAAGGACCTAGGTATCGAGCAAGACCAGCTCCAGTGGCTTGTATCTGCCTATTCTCTCAGTTCGGTATGTCATATTTTTTCGTTTACTTTTACCACGACTCACTTTCCATTTAGGGTTGTCTTCTCTTATTCTTTGGCAGATTGGCGGATCTTTATGGACGAAAAAAGGCGTTCATGATCGGTAGCTTATGCCAAATCGCCTTTTCTCTTGGTTGTGGTTTTGCACAAGGTGCGTGTGCCTTCTGATCTTTCAGCCTGTTCCGTCCATTTACATTGTAATCACAGATGGTCTTACTCTCGCCGTCTTGCGTGGCTTTCAAGGCGTTGGCGGTGCCGCTACAATACCATCTGCAGTGAGTATTCGACTTTTGCCCACTCTAAACAAAAGATACTCATTCACTTTCTTAGATCGGTATCCTAGCCCATGCATTCCCACCATCTAGAGCGCGTTCGACAGCATTCGCAACTTTTGCAGCGGGTGCTCCTGTTGGTGGCGCATTCGGTACGATCATCGGCGGTGTCCTGACTCAACTTTCATCGTGCGTCATAAGTCGCTTATACATAATCCCGTATTTCTCACGCTGTCATGCAGTCCGCATTGGCGCTCCATATTCTATTTGGCTGCAGCAACATCTGCTCTAATTGGTGTTTCCGGTTTTATTTCATTTGACCCAGACATTCCCTCATCGGAAACCGTCAAACGTGTCGACTGGATCGGTGCCTCACTGGTCACCATCGGGTTGGTCCTCATTGTCTTTGTACTTGGTCAAGGAGAAATCGCTTCCGATGGCTGGAAAACCCCTTGTAAGACTGCTTCCATGTCATATTTGATCATCGTTCAAACAGCGCAATTATCAACAGATATCATCGTGCTTCTTATCCTTGGCGTTATCATGGTCGGACTGTTCCTCTGTTGGGAGCTACATCTGGAACGAGTTCTAGATGATGATCCATCCAAAGCGGTGTCCATGTGGACCCCACCGCCCCTCATGAAGCTCTCGCTGTGGACCCGGGCAAAGGGCCGGATGGCCGTGATCCTCGCCATCGCATTCCTAAACTGGAGTGCCTTTATCAGCTGGACTTTCTGGGTTCAGGTATGTCTATATTCCATCGCCCGCCGTGACATGACGCTGACTATTTTCCGTTCCAGTTGTACTATCAGAATTACCTATTCCTCACGCCTGTCAAAACTATGATCCGGTTCATCCCTATGTTCGTTGTCGGCTGTCTGTGCAACTTTTTCGTAGCAATGGTCGTCGCCAGATTGCCCTTGGTCATCTTTGCAGGTATGGCGCTATGGAAGGAACATTAACACGTGATGCTGACTCGTCGTCTAGTCATTGGAACACTACTGACAGCATCTGCCGGCATTCTATTTGCGCTGATTGACCCCTCTGCAACGTACTGGGCCTTTGGCTTCCCATCCACGGTTCTCGTCGTGTTTGGTGCTGATTTCGTGTACGCCTCTGGTACCATTTTCATCGCCAAGATCGCGCTCCCCCATGAGCACAGCGTTGCCGGCGCGCTATTCCAAACTATGACACAGGTCAGTGCCACTAAAGCGTAACGCTAGTCCCGTTTCTAAATTGTTTGTTTTGGGGATAGATCGGCACTGCATTCGGTCTTACAATATCCACGATCGTGTTCAACACCGTAGTGGATCAGAAATCTACGGAACTTGGTGTCACTGTCAATGCTAGTGGCACTAACGCGCCCCAGGCTGCACAGCTCCAAGGGTATAGATCCGCACAATGGACATCCGCTGCATTTGCGCTTATGGGTGAGCACTGCGATTTTAGCCTGCGTTTGGGGCGCATTATTGACGTTTTGGATAGCCGCGCTGCTGGCAGCGATTTTCCTCCGCAGTGTGGGGATTGTCGGACACGCGAAGGTTATCAGACATGTTGACTCTGATCAAACCATGGCCGTAGGCCCCACCGACACCGAAATACCCGTCACGACGGTCTCACCATGATATCCTATACCAAACTAGGAACGACAGATTCAACTTCATGCCATCATGGACACATTCATATGCATTCCTCTGCATTTATTCAATCAGACCCGAACACCAACATTACAATAATCATCATGAATTCTCTATGTAGTTATTTAGTACCTGCGCACGCTGACGTTGACTCTCTGGCATTGCATTTGTTCAGTCGTTTCTCTCAATTCAACTTAGAGCGTCACCCCTACTTATTATTTCTTGCATTTTTGCGCGCGTGTAGTCCAGTGGTAGTAGTACTGTAACGATGTCGACATCGGATGATCGTTAACTTATACATCCCCCGATTTGCCGGTTCTGTTTTTGTTTTGCTTGTTTTTTTAATTTGCATTGCACCCTATGAAGCTATGACAAGGCATTGATATATTTCCAAAGTGCCTCCGTACATCGCGCGTAAAATGGATTCTAATTTTTGATTTGACGGGTGTTAAGAAGGGATGACTATCTTCCTGCTGTTTATTTACTGAGGCGAGACTCAGTGGAGTGTTAGTCTGCATGGCCAACGTATGCAGTCGTATTCACGTCGACAGAACTGCATCTGCATTCGAAAAGGTTCAAGCATGTTCCCGCGAGATGTTCGAGCTCAAGAGTCAATGCTCTGCCTCAGCCGAAGCTCGAGCAGCCCCTAGATCTCTGATGTGAGTGACCCACACGCTAAGTATGGGGCGTTACAAACTGTACAGTCAGGAGATTATGTGTGTAAGCGCAAGAAGAGCATCTATGATATATTCAATCGTTCAGCAAATGTGCGCGTTGGAGCGACGCGTCTCCTAGTTACACCAATAGCAATAGTGTCAGCGGCTCTATGCCCGAACTTGAAGAGTCAAGAGCATGTATCAAGGTTCAGTCTAAGGGCAGCCGTACTTTTTCCTCCGACGCCAGCAGGCGGTCCAGAACTCTGTGTTGGTCATCGTAGACGTGTTTTATAACGAAAAAGTGCAGAGTTCCTGTACTAAGAGGAAAGAGGCAAGCGAGCGCGAGGTGAGAGTTAATAACAGGAACGCGTGGTGTGAACCGTCAATATTTCAATAGTAATACGCGTCGTACGTAAGTACTAGGGTTTATTCTCAAATTCGTGTTATCATTTAGTGGAACCTTCATGCATCATGTGTGATGGCCACTGTCGAATTCATCCAGTAGTGTGGGCGTCGGTAGACATGCATCCACAGTTGGAAGGTCGGTATCTGAGAGGTTCGACCAATATCGAGGAAGAACCTTGAAGGACTACCAGCCCTCGATTGACAAGAGTACTCAACAAGCAGTGTCGTTCCCCTTTCCTGGCAGCCTTTCCCCACGCGCTACTCCAGATGCTGCATAATATGTATGTTGGTCACGCACCTGATATAATGCAGCATTTGAAGTGCACAGACGCTGTGGACCGACCACCTCTGCACACACGTGCTCCACTTGGTAGGTGCAGCTTGAACAATAAGTGTGTCGCGTTTGATTTACATAAACAATTTAGTTCCTGCTGTGGGTAGATCCACAACTTGATATGTGGCCGTTCAAAGCACTTATAAAGTCGATGTAACGCGGATTTCAGTTTCTGCAACTTGTCTAACATCCGAGCTACTCAGACTCATCCTTACCTCTCTATCACAAAAAATGGGTTTTTTATCGAGGTTTTCTTGGAAAAAAACAAAAACCAACACAGACTTTGTAACCCTAAGGGTATGTCTCATATTCTATTATTGATTCCCCCCCTAACGGTTCGACCCTACAACAGACTGGACGTTTCATGAGACGTCAACCCTTCGATTTCGTCCCGCCACGAAGGCCGCTTCCAATTAACCCGCGCACCGATCTTCCTTATACCCAATACTACGGATTTGCAGTCTCTCCTGAATGGCTCGTGGAGTTTGCGGAGCGAAATTGCCCAGAAGAACTACCCCCTCGAGATGACAAATCCTACGAGGACGTCGCTATGACGCGAGCATTCGAGTTCATCCGGGAATGGCCGTCTATGTATACTTTAGAACGCAAGACTTGCTTCAATCCCAAGGGTGGCTCGGTACCTCCGAAGTGGTTTACTCGGTATCATGACGATGAAGACGACGGACGTGGCATTGAAACTGTTCACGTGTTTGCTATATACTCGGATCAAGAGGACGAATTTGGAGAGCGTCCTGCACAGTACAAGGTGGAGGCGATCACAGAAATGATGGAATACATGCCGCGCTGGTTTGTGAGTTGTGGATAAGTATGCAGATTGAGCGCGACCGGCGACGAGCTGGAACGAGCTTCAAGTGACAAAATTGCGTACTGTCCCGATTACAACAACAAGGCCTCGGATCACTGTAATATATCGATGTATTGCATACTAGCCATACCGGAAGTATGAAATGTACACCCTGCCGATTGATACTGCCAGCTAGTTTTATTTACTTGTCCATGCTACAAAGGGTTCTATGGCTGACGGCATTTTTCAAAATGTGCATACATTAAATCTTGTCTCTTCATATACCTGGTCTCTTCATATTGCATTTGTCAAGGCTGTCGCACCCGAAATTTTGTTAAACAACTCCTAACACCCCAACCCCTCCTCGTTAAAGGTCCGCGTGGTCCTCGGCGATGAAGAGTTAAGTTAGAGCCATTCGCCCACACTAGCATTTAATTCTTGTTTATCAAATATAAGTGCTGGTCCTACAGCTTCAGTGTCGTGATGATTATTTTATCCGAATCTCAACTTGCAGTGCCGGTTGTTTATTCCATTGCAAGGTTTCCGTACACATAGCACCGCACGTAGAATTGATTTCAATATGTTGTTATGTAGCGAGCCTGATACTTGTTCTTTCTCCCTTGATTCTGATGTCATAGATATTTCGATTGGATGAGCTGGGCGGCTGTAAGTACTCGAGCTCGTTGCCGTGGTAGATGCTTTCGAAAGCATAAGAATACCAGGTAAAAATTGTTCCTTCTCCACAGGTGCTACAGATAATGATACATGCGTTACCCAGAATATCCGACAGTATGAAGTATATCTCCTGTACATGTACCAAAGATACTCAGCACCGAAGAAACCAATGAAGTAATTCAACAGAAATGGTTAATGAAGGTCGAAACATGACGAACGAAGTGTGTTGTAATAAGTGAAGTGAAGTGAGATGTGGTATCGCTCATGAAACATCCCATAGTTCTAAATGCTACGGAGGATGTCGCACTGTCCAAGCTATCATGATGCACTGTTCTGGAGCTGCAATAAACTACGGTGAGCCATGGTTCTCCGAATTAAATAGCCATCATTACTTACATCCATATATGAATGGGACGGCGCACATAAATTTTACTTGCGTTCATGCAATGACGCAGTAACAACCCCCAGTGTTTGTTTGTGACTCCTCCTCAACTGGTGTCGACGATGTAGCATTCCGCTCATCGCCTGACAGAATTGCGAAGATGTTTGAGAATGAGTCCATTGCGGGTTGTGGAGACGAAGCTGAGACTTGACGAGGAGTAGAAGGTTCTGTCTGAGAGATGGCAGCTAGATAAACTGCTGATGTCGGACGAGAATCGAAGTCGGATTGAGCTGATGAATGTCGTACTTTCAGAGCTCTTATATACCTCAGTTCCATCGTGACTTTGACCTACGATGAGAACTTTGTGAAATCCCGGATGGTCCGTCCTTATTGTCACCAAAATTCCATTTCAGACTGAGGCGTGCCAGTCACAGGAAAGTGCATCCGCCAGCTCGAGGACCGACGACGTCACACAATCACGTTCCAACTCGGATGCGGAGCTTGGCCTCGACGCATTGCAAGTTGCCTGTGTGTCATATGTACGTTCCCGGGACGAAGTTTTTATCGAGTGGACTGACTATGGATGATATTTCCTGCTGGTGACATGCGAGCCTCTTCGAGCTTCAGGACGATCACGCGCAGTGCGCACGTTGCAGTGCCTGGATGTCACACGTAGTATGTCATCAGGGGGATGCTTGAGTATCAAGTGGACCATGGGTAGTACTTCCCGACTCCCGAGATGACTCAAGCTCTCTGGGATCATATTAACTTTGACCGGAGCCAAGATGCTCCAGAATCTATCGCCTCTGGTTGAGAACACGGTCGACCAATCCCGGTGAACAATAGACTTCAGACGGTATCTCAAGGAGAAAGGTACATTGAATGGAAATTCATCATTACCCAACGGGGTCCGGACCTTTTACATGAATACTACGGTTGCCGAATTGGGATGACCTTATTGTCAAGCCCCCGGGAGTCGTCCTGCCCATCGGAATGGTCGCTGCTCACACGATATGATCCTATATGCATTGCCAGATTGCTTATTGTCTTTGTATAAATGCGGTCTCCGGGCGTGGCGGATGCGATTTCTGCGACTGGCACGTCTCAGTCTGATTATGGTATTTTGGTGACAATTAGGATGGAACATCCAGGATTTTGCAAAGTTTCCATCGTAAGTCAAGTCACGATGGAACTGAGGTATATAAGAGCTCTGAAAGTACGATATTTATCAGCTCAACCGACTTTGATTCTCGTCCGACATCAGCAGTTTATCTAGCTGCCGTCTCTCAGACAGAACCTTCTACTCCTCGTAAAGTCACAGCTCCGTCGTCTGTCCCACTCCACAACCCGCAATGGACTCATTCTCAAACATCTTCACAATTTTGTCCTCCGATGAACGGAGTCCTGCATCGTCGACACCAGTTGAGGAGGAGTCACAAACAAACACTGGGGGTTGTTACTGCGTCATTGCATGAACGCGAGCAAAATTTATGCCCGCCGCCCCATTCACATGGATGTAAGTAATGATGGCTATTTAATTCGGGGAACCATGGCTCACTGTAATACAGCTCCAGAACACTGTTCCAGAATAGCTTGGACAGTGCGACACCCTCTGTAGCGTTTAAAACTACGGGAGGGGTTTCATGAGCGATACCACATCTCACTTCACTTCACTTATTACAACACACTTCGTTCAGCATGTTTCGACCTTCGTTAACAGTTTCTGTTGAATTATTTCATTGGGTTCTTCGGTGCCGAGCATTTTGGGTACAGGTACAGGAGACACATTTCATACTGTCGGATATTCTGGTCAGCGCATGTATAATTATCTGTAGCACCTGGAGAGAAAGAACGAAATTTACCTGATATCCTTACGGCCCGCTAACCTTCATCCAGTTTTCGTTCTGCTGTGCACTGTGGTCAGAAAGCAGAACGTAGTAGCGGCCGAGCGACGCAGAAGGACTGAGATAATCCACTTCATCCGGAGGCTTTAAAGAGTCAGTTAATCAGAAACTCTCGGGGAAATGGAAAAATGCGAACGGCTATTCACAAGGAATCTCTATTGTCGTTGTCTCCGCATTCGTTACTCGTGCTGAAATCGAACTCGAATTACTAGATTTGAAGTGTTCTAGGACGTCGTGCAAGGTGAACGACATGAGCGTGCCACAGTCCGCAGCCTGACGTTTGTCATCAATTGGTCACGGTGTACTTCAGCAGGCCAAGTTCGGTGCCATTTCGTTCCATCAAATGCGGTCACTATAATACGCATATTAATTACCGATGCACGAGGAAGCTTGATGTGTAAGTAATCGGGACAATGAACAATTCTGAACGACGCAGCTCGTTCCAGCCCTGCGCTCAGTCTGCATACCCACAACTCACCCACCATTGTGGTGTATGTCCGATCAACTTTGTCATGGAGTCCACCCTCTCCTACGTAGGACGACCTTCAAAGGATTCATCTTGATCCGAGCACACGGCAAACACGTGAACGGTGTCAATTTGAATGCTCAGGAGTTCATCGTCATCCAGTTCGTCGTCGTTATCACCATTCTCAATCCATTCCGGAGGCACCGAGGCACCCTTCAGATTGAAACAATCTTTACTCGTTAAGGTGGAGATGCCCGCCCAATGAGCTCAAATGCTCACGTTTCGGCCATGTACTTGTAGCCTTTGTTATTTCGATCGGGCAGCGATTCTGGGCAATGTTGCCCTTGGTGGACGGACAAGTTTGAAGGGTTGTCGTCCCCTGGAAACCCCAGTCTGCTGCGGGGCCGTGATCTTAAAGCAGTGAGAAATGAAACTAAATGATAGGAGAAGAGATGTACCTATAGGGTTTCAAGCGACGTCAAAAGAATAGAAGATATTTGTGATGGAGAGGCAAGGACAAGTCACTCTTAAGCTGCTCCAAAGTGTGGTCCAAGGATTGAAGTCCGCGTTATATGTGTGGTTGGTATATTGCACAACTACAAACCACAAACTAAGCTGCGGACAATCGACGCTCGTCTGATCAACTCATTCCACACAGCGCGCCAATCCAATTGTAGGAGTATTGTCATTATGCGTGGTCGGATAGCCTGAGCCTCAGACGTACTGCTGCGTGAGGTTGCGACACGGTCCTGATACTGAATTTGACATACCGTTTAGCACACCGTTTGAATTAACGATACATATAATGGGGCTCTGGATAAATGAGGTAAGATGAGTGCTCAAAGCGAAGTGGATAGATCGAAACCACTGGCAACTTGTGTCTTCTCGATCAAGGCACCGAGAGCACCAACGTCAGCATCATAGCCAGCGGGCATGTCATCGACTTCATTCATGATGAGACAAGTCCTGTCAGTCCTTTTGACTCCTGCTGTGTTTGTTGCCTATCTTAATAGAGCGATTGTGACAGAGACCGTCGAACGAACAAACCTCATGCTCACCTATTCACTTATAAAACGACAGGTTGCTAATGTCCATGCCGTTCTAGAGATTCGTGAGCACATAAAAAGGAAAGGCTCTATTCCCGACCTATGGGCCACGAATGGTAGCACTCTGGTACGAACTGTTGACAATAGTCACAGGGCCAACGCTTCTTACCAGAGTAGTACTACATCGACGGTTACCTTGAGCTTCATTTTCTCCAGGGAAAAATCGCTGAGTGGATCGTGAATTTAGTGGAGACCTTGACACAAACAAGTCTACAGGGTCGGGGCCCCGGCGAAGTTGGTTGAAACGATTATTCGCGAGCTTGTGAAAAACCCCTCATTTCCCACGGTCCTGGACTCCGTCTATCACCGACCTATCAGTTCGGCACAACAAAACCTTTTCACCTTCACCATGATGTCCGCTCGCGTTGGGCTTGGTTCTGCTACGAGGAGAGTAGCGTTCGCTCCAGTCATTGGTCAGTGGGCATCACAATTCTAGAAAATGATGTAATGACATGTTCAATACAGGAAGAAACCAAATTGCTTTGCGTATCGTAATTCCCAAGCGGTAAGGATGGTCTTCGTGATTTGGAACTGTCATTTCTGAATGCACTTTAGTGGTGTGCAGATACAGTCCCTGCCTCCATCAGCTTCGCAAGAAATTCTGAATGCTCAGCGGCTTAAACGCCCTTCCAGCCCTCATTTTACCATCTACCAACCTCAGCTGACATGGCTTAGCTCGATTGCAAACCGTGCAACTGGCGGTGCACTTAGTGCGCGTATGTCCCGATTCATTACAACTCACTGGAATTTGGTGTAACTGTAATGTCGTTTAGTCTTATACGGCTTTTCGTTAGCATACCTCGTAGCTCCGGGCACTTTCGACAGCGCACACGTCATCGAGTTCGTTGCTGGGCTGCCAGACTACGTGAAGTACACCGGCAAAGTTATCCTGGCTGCACCCTTCACTTTCCACTTCTGGAATGGTCTGCGACACTTGAGTTGGGACATGGGTAAATGTATGTCGCCTATGTTTTGTTTAACTGACGCCTGCTCACGTGGCTCTTGAAGTTTTGACTCTCAAGGGAGCATACAGGGCTGGGTATGCTGTTTTAGGGGCCACTGCTGTATCTACGGTCGCTTTGGTTTTGATGTAAACGTATGCAGCAGACCGCTCAAATTCATTTTTTCGCCGTGTGCATTTACTTCATTGAGTTGCGTTCTGAGGCGCCTCAGTTGTACTGCGCAGCACCTATACTCACGTTCATTAGCCTCGTGCTTTTTATCTTATTGCCCTGTTCAGCTAGTGACCAGTCACTTGATCTTCGAGGTTCACACGTCAAGCCCAACAAGGCAGCCAAGAATCTTGAATTCACATTGTCGAAAGTCGTGCAATGCGTTGGTAGTTTGCCAACCATGTTCTGGATTCAAGTTTGCCAGAACGTCCCCTGAAAGTATGAGCCTGCTATTGTTTGCTATTATCTGAGAGCATGCATGAAATGCATGATAGTAAGTGAGAATGTCAGCTTCAATGCTACACCATTTTGACGTCTAGCAGGTCCAAAATTAAGCCTTTCATGAGACTTGAGTGTCTGCTTACAGGATTGTCACCCATATAGCTCCCATCGTGATGGCGAGATAACGCTGTCGGACCGCTGGTCTTATCGGGATCCATTATAAGCCAGTAGCTTCAATGATATTCCTTTCCTTTCGACTTGGCCTTCGCGTTGCATACCTCATCACAGAAAGCAAAAAGTGATTAACTCATGGCAACTGCAGCGAACTCTGTAGCTCACCCAACCTTGGTTTCGGTACGGAACTGCGTCCTGTTCGTCTTGCGAGGGTTGACAAATTGGGCATTGCCCCTCTAGGCAGATCCTTTCGTGTAGGTTTTTGGGTTGAGATGTTCATACGTCTTGAGTACTTATGATGATGATTGATTGCAAGTCTTGCACAAGAGCAGAAGGTGTATTCCTCGTTTCCCTGTCATTGGAGTATTGGCTAACATTGTTTTCAGGGCCTGCACAACCGCTGGCAGTGAGTTTGAAATATTTCCGTTCCGCGATCGATTCCATGATCCTTTCTGCAGTCCCGACATTCCTGCTGTTGCCACAGTGAAGCCTGGGCAGGTGTGTCACGATGTCCCTGAATGTACATGGCCTATCTCACGTTCGATTACTTACACAGGTGTTCAACATCGAATGTGTTGACTGGACAGGAGCACAGATCGGTAACAACGACAGTACGTATACGGGTTTTCGTCGTCACAGAGCTTTGTTTCACGCGACCCTTTTCGTCAGCGAGCGATGATGTCAGAGATGTGGACCTGACCAGCATTCATAATTTGTCGGGTCCAATTGCTGTGGAGGGTGCCGAGCCTGGAGACTGTCTCGTAGTTGACATTCTTGATGGTACGTCACACCTGGTCGTTCGTTCAAGTCCCGTTTTATTTGTTCGTAGTCAGGCCATTTGACAAAATGCCCTGGGGCTACACCGTAAGCACTTTCACAAAGAAAGGCAACTCAGCAAAGCGCTTAATGTGCAACAGGGTATCTTCGAGCTTGAGAATGGCGGTGGATTGTTTGGTGAGCCAAAAGACAATATGGTTGGCATTCCTTTTAATCAGCATTTGAAATAGCTCGCGAATTCCAGAGCAGAGCTGCAAAAGCTATTTGGGATTTCAAAGGTTTGCATCTCTCTACGATGTGTGTACGACCTAATGACACTCCCCAGGCGTGTATGCCACCTCAAGACATATCCCTGGTGTGCGCTTCGCTGGCGTGTCGCATCCTGGTTTGATTGGCACAGCACCATCCGCTGAGCTGCTTGCTACCTGGAACAAGCGTGAAGGTGCCCTTATTGAAGCTCACGCCAATGCGGTTCCTCCCGTCGCCTACGGCCCATTGGTGAAAGGCGCCTACGTCGGTCAAGACCTTCCTGATGATGTAAGGGAGAAAATCTACCGCGAAGGTGCGCGGACGATCCCAGGAAGAGAGCATGGCGGTAACTGTGATGTAAGCCTCCCTTAAATAAGCCTTGATTATCTGTCTCAATCGCAATAACTGTTTTCTTCGTAGATTAAAAACTTGTCGAGGTAAAGGAAGTTCACTATAGGTTTCCGTCCTTACTCACATGCTTGGGATCAAGGGGCTCACGCTGCTACTTCCCTGTTTTCGTGAAGGGAGCAAACTTGTCTGTTGGTGACCTCCACTTCTCTCAGGGAGATGTAAGTATCTGAATCATGCAGCTACGCTCGTGCTAACATTCAGACAGGGCGAGGTAGGCTCGAAGCTATCAATGTATGGATGATCTGAGTGAACACTACTTAGTTGTCCTTCTGTGGTGCCATTGAAATGGTGTGTATCCTCTGTGGTCTCGACCTGCTCTCACTAATGGCGCTTCCAGGCTGGTATCATCACCTTCAGCACTAGCATCATCAAGGGTGGTATTGAAAAGTTTGCCATGAAACAACCCATCTTCTTGGTAGGTACTGGTCTCGGCCGGATACTCATCAGTGCTGACCGTTAAAGCCCTCTCCTGTCGATCCGCTATACTCTGCAAAAGTAAGTGCATGGATACATCATCTGTTTTGGTTGGTAATCCATTTTGCTAGTTGATCTTCGAGGGGATCAGCGTAGACTACCGTATGCATGAGCACATTGAATGCCACACCATGCATCATTAACGATAACTCTTGACAGATGGTGATGGTACCCAGTACAACATGGATGCGTCGGTGTTCTTTCCATTGATATACTGATGTGTGGCTCATCTGTCTCTGCGTAGCACGGTGGCATACAAGCAGGCTGCTCTGAACGCCATCGCTTATTTGATGAAGATTGGTTATAGTAAGTCCCGTGTCGCAAACCGAATCATTTACTGATCAGCGAGTGTGACCGTAGCCCGTGAGCAAGCATGTAAGTGTGCGTTCTGTGAGAAGAAGAAAGGCGCTTATTTTCGTTCAGACCTTTTGTTGTCCGCTGCGCCAGTGGAAAGCCACGTTGGTGCAGTTGTGGTAAGTCAAGTCCAATCTTGGTCTCGAAGGTTTCGTTCAAGTTGCATCTCAGGACTCTCCGAATGCCTGTGTGACTCTTGCTCTCCCCTTGGGGATCTTTGAACATGTGAGTTCATTGTAATACATACAGTCGATTCAACTCAATGGTGTCGCAGGACATTTTACCCAAGGAGGAAGGTTTGAAGAAACTGGATTTCGGTCAATGTGCTGTGCGTAGTGATGGCATACTGTAAAAGATGGTCAAGACCATAGAGCCTGCATAACCCAGACAATACGATGTGTGATATTGATGTTGTACGAACATTTTGTACAGTACTTTACAGAGAATTTCCTACTCTGGAATCAATTCCACCCCGAAGGACTGATCCAGACAAAATGAATTTGGGTAGTATGTCATCAATCGGCACTGTCTCTTCCTAGACAGTCGCCACGACCAAGAAGGTGCTCCTGTTCTGTGAAACCGATATCGCAAGGGGCAGCCACATACCACACTGCTTTCAACACCTCTGAACCGGGTTTCACATGACTGCATACCCACTCGAACAATCCATCATTCTTTCCTGCACGATCCCCAGTGGTCGACCACCTCGCATACCATCCATCTCGCACCTGCACCATGCCCGAGTCAATGTCAGCCAGGCCTTCAGGCTCTTGCAATGAGACTGTAATGCGAGGGTCTGCAGGAATCGGCAGAGATGTACGAACGATGACATTGCTGACGGGGTCTTGGTGCGTGTTTGTGATGATGGTTGTGAGCGTGTGCGCCGTAACAGTCTGGCCATTATACATGGTGAATTGAGGCAGTGAGTCGACGGTGCGGTTGAACTGCGTGGTCACTGCAGGGTCGACACCGAGAGCGAACTGGATGGTTTGTGGCTGGTTGGCGCCCTGGTTCGATGAGCAAGGTCATAGGTCGCGGAAAGTCATTATAGTAGGAAATAACGCACCGTGATGTTGCTGTCAGAAACGTGTTCTCCATCTAGGTAAGCGTGAACGGTGCCCGGAGCAAGTACGTAGTTGCTGGTATTCAGGATCTCGCACTACATCGGTAGATGTGAGGCAGACACAATGACATGAACGAAGCACCACCCACAGTAAAAAAGACGCGGGTATCAACGCTTGGTACTGCTACTCGTGTAAACGACGCTGTCAATGGAATAGATGCTATGAGAACGTGATGGATGCCAACCCCCGCGCAACTTGGAATGAACACTTTTGTAGTTGCTGAGTGAATAATGTCTTTGTCGAGCTACAAATAGATCATCGTCAAATTTGCTAGCGAAGAAAACAGTCATGACCCACCTCTGCCAACACTGCGCGTGATGCTGGTTGTTTGAAGTCAGGGGTGTTATCTGTAGCGGTACTTCCGCCGGAACTCGACGAGGACGCCTGTGGTTGCGCTGGAAATTGAGATTGAGAAGCTCCGAACATTCCTTGACCTGCGCTTGACTGTGCTGGAGCGGATCCAACGAGACCTTCAGTTGTGGTGGTGGGTTTTTTCTTCTTTTTCTTCTTTTTTGAATCCTCGTTTGTTGTCTGGTGGGGCATAGGTTGTTTCTGGAAAGCTCCGAACAAGTTGTCTGCTGCAGGTTCCTGTGGGCCTTGGCCGGGGTCTGCTTGGTGACCAGCGCTCTGAGCGCTTCCAAATATGCTTTGCCCGGCCTGCTTTGTTGAGGACAGAATATCTCCAAAAGGTGAAGCATATCCTGGTATGTTCCAGAATTGGGTAGCTTGCAAGGGCCAGGATCCCGGCTGATGGTACGAACTAGGCTGCGACAGTTGCCTTATCTCCATCTTCTTTGGCTCAGGCAGTTCTAACAAAGGAGCATTGGACTCGGCTTTTGTCACCGCAAGCTCCACATTGTCCCAATTCTCCCCTGTAGACTGAGAAATTTGGCATCGATAAGTGAGACCAACTGATGAAGAAGGGACGCTGTCAATGGTCGTGAGATGTACTTCGTATACTGGATTCCAGCTAGCCCTAACCCCTGGTGAGGATTCAGTGAGAAGAAAATAGCTTGATGGTAAAACAACTTACTGTACTTCAGTTCCAGCTCAGCGATCGTAGCGGTGCGACCAGAAACGGGTCCAAGGACAACAGTGACTGTGGTCACCAAGCAGGAGTTTTCGGCCTGAAGTCGCTGGATTTCTTTCTCTTTCTCCTTCTGCACGTCCATGATCTGCTGGTCAAGGACCGTAATGACTTCGGATCGACTCTTGCCAATCTCTACGAACTCATCGAAGAACGTAGCTAGCTCTGCAGGTTCCGTCACATTTGGAGTGTCTCCTTTTGCAAGGGCATTCATGTACGTCGACAGGAAGGCGAAACTTTGTTTCCTTAGTCGACGCTCGTCCTCTAAGCGCGTGCACTTAGCCTCCAGATCACGAAGTACATCACTACTAGTACTGGTATGTTTATTTGAAAACAAGTTGCCAGATGTATAGCCAGGCAGTTTGTAGTAGTAATCCATGACCAGCACATCGTCTGAACCAGTTGTCACAGATGCCCGGAGTCCACTAGGATGGGATAGGCCGGGAAGCTTCGAAATCTCGATGACCTGTGACTCATTCTGATAAGGTAGTAGTAGTAAGTGTCGTAAGAGCTGCTTAGGTCAATCATTGTGCACATACTGGAGACTGGGTAAAGTCGAGGGGGAAAACGCGAGTGACCTCAGCTACGTTAAGGCTGAAGATCTTCACAGATTTGATAGGAAAGTCAGTTGCAGAGACAGTTGTCACATTCATCCTGAATGAGAGCGCAGAGCAGAAAAGGTGGGGCACAAATGCAACTTGTTATAAGCCCTAAGCCACTTTGGAGTCAGTAAGCGGCGGCCAGCGGCCAGGACCCCCAGTGGGAACCGTTGAGGTATTTTAGGTAACCAAACATCAACACTATCACGCATTTATAGCGTAGTCAGCCAATTAAAATCGTTCCTCCGCACCGTGACCACTGTGCGCCTGTCTATCAATGATGAGCATCTGTCTTATAAAGAACAGGTAGGATATAAAATTTCAGGTAGTTTAACATGATTGGTACACTGACATGATGGTCTCGATTCAAAGAAGAAAAATAAATAATTTAACTGAGGTCCTCGAGCGCTTCGAGACGTGCTATTTGTCTAAACATAATGCATGAGCAAGGTCTTTGGATACGAAAGAGCAGCTCACCTATCACGAACAGCCTCTTGCCATCTCTGCAATTTTGCAGTCTCGTTCAGCTGAAACCCATATATCCTTGGCCGATATCTTTCCGCTTTCAACGCCACACCCGTGGTACTGCCCGTCTCTCCAACACTCTCGGTAATTTCAGGTTCCTCCTTCACTCTCCTACTTTTTCTGCTGGAATCGTTTTCAAGAGCACGGGAACTTGGAGTAGGATCAACAGGACCGGCTTTCGGTGGAAGAAGACTTGGGTACACGAGGAACAATAGGTGAGGGAAGGACGTGCCAAAGTAGGCGCCATCGATAGAGCCATGGCGTGACGATTTTGGAGAATAGACGTCCTCGCATCGACCACAGTACAATTTAACTGATTTTTCGTAGGGTGTATCGCTGAGGCCCACCGGTAGCAGTGGCTGAGACTGACAGAGGACTCGCGGGCATCGACCAAAATCCACTCGCTTAAATTTCTCAAGCTGAGAAGATGTGAGGAAAGCTCAACAGTAAGAGCAGGCATACGTTACCATTTTAGCAAGTCCGCGGGCGGTAACAATCCATCGAGCATGGATCAGACCATACAACAAACGGGCCTGGACATCGAGCGCACCGCGTAGTTCGTCTTGTATGTCGTCATCTGGGAACCAATAGTTCTTAGTCACTAGCCTATCAAGGTGGCTTTCAAATTTTACCGAGATTATCCGTGATTAAATCGAGTGCTTGAGCATAGTTTGAAACTTCGTTGTTGAGGCCAGTGAGATTGAATCTATCTAGGATATAGTCTTCTTCAACTTCACAGAAATATTCGTTGCCCTTGGATGAAAGGAACCACGAGATCCACTTCGGCTAGGTTTAGAATGCATCATGTCCGTCGTGACTACCTTCTCACCGAACTGGAAACAGATGAACCAGCACAGCTTCAGTTGGGCGGGTGACAGCTAGTAAATGCAAGGACCCACTTAGAGTATTCAGAATCAGAGCCTGTGGAAATGTCGTCCACTGCGCGTCCAAGCATTGTATCAGCTACGCAGTCAAAAAAATTCCTTCAGGAACTGACTTGCAATGCAACAGAATGTCAGTGGAACCGTGATACGATACGAATTTCCAAGACCTTGTGTGCATCCACATAAGGAAGACATTTCTCACATCACTAACATGACGTGGATTGGTTCTCGAGTCTCGACCTGGCAACCTCTGCGTCTCAGGTTGCCAGTTTTCAGATAGCCTGCCAATGGACTCGACTTGAAACCTCGAAACAACTTCCAAAATATTACGCAGCTTATGCCAAAGGACGTCGTGATCAACATGCCCACAGACATGCGAAGCCAAGGAAGCGATTTTTCGACATTCGATCTTGACTACACTCCACCAAAGCCAGGGGGAATCACATCACTCACCGTGGATATCCCTACTTCAAGCCGCATTCAAAATGAACCGCGGCCTCCTCCAAGGTGGAAAACTCCAGAATTTGTCTTCTACTATGTGGCTGCTTTGTTCGTGATCCCTCTCATGGCATGGGTACCTATCCACCTGAGTTCACGTATGTAGGATTTTTTTTGCACAAGGTTGTCATTAACGCCAATGAACGTCGACAGCTTTACATCCGAATTACCCATATTATCACCACAGATTGTCAGCAGGCTGGATGTTTGGACGCGAAGTCGTGAGTGTCTCAATATTTCGTAGACACGGGATCCTGGCCGTTTCGGCCTCTTGGTTCATGCAAATATAATTCAGGAATCACAAAATAATTCCCTGACCTTCATGCCTTCTCACAGGATAACAGTGATACCCAGTACCGATCATTTCGCAACAACATTCCTTCGCTTTCATTCCTCGTTCTGATCTTCATCGCTCTCAAGTATATATATACACGGTTTGCGTTGCGCTCTGCCTCGAGTATACCTCCGGATAAGTTTTACTTGATTCCGTTTTTCCTCATTTTTTCTGCTCTATACCTTACTGGCCTCCACGGGACGAGCATCTTCAAGATTATAATCATCCTCACGGTTAATTACTGGATTGCTAAGACATCCAGAGGATCGCGCATGGGACCACTGCTAACCTGGATTTTTAACGGTTTAATCCTATTCGCAAACGAGATATATGGCGGATATCGGTACGCCAGTTTGCACCCTTCATTAGAAGTTTTGGTGCGTCGTTGTAGGCGTTTCTTATGAACAGCTTCCGACTTTTCACCCAGGACGCTTTCCAAGGCATTTATCCTCGTTGGCACATAAGCTTCAATATCACTATGCTAAGATTGGTGTCATTCAATATGGATTACTATTGGGCTTGCAATTCTCGCGGAGGAGAAGTGAGCGAGTCCGCTCCATTCCCGTCTCTATACTTATACAGCTCGAAGAATTTAAGCTCTGCTTCCACCGAAAAGCAGAGAGCCAACACACCACTCCCCTTAGAAGATTATACATACCGGAACTACATCGCTTATGTCCTCTACCCTCCGCTCTACATTGCTGGCCCTATCCTGACATTCAATAATTTCATGTGGCAGGTGCATGGCGATTATATTCTGCTCCCTTTGCTTTCATTTACCTTATTTATGCAGTTGCGCTGCCCTATAGATATCCCAATACGCGTCCAAAGCCGTTACCTGGTTCGCTTCCTTGTTAGTCTCCTGACCATGGAGACCATACTACACTATATGTATGTTGTGGCCATCAAAGATGCCAAGGCTTGGCAAGGCGCTACACCACTGGAGCTGAGTATGATTGGCTTTTGGAATCTCATCGTCGTCTGGTTAAAGGTAAGTCTCTTGGATGGTATCTGATTTTCGACTGATTGTTCGAGTAGCTCCTTTTGCCATGGCGATTTTTCCGTCTCTGGTCTTTGGCAAGCGGCATCGATCCACCTGAAAATATGGTACGGTGCATGGTGAATAACTACTCTACTCTCGGGTTTTGGCGAAGTTGGCATCGGTCTTACAATCTCTGGATTGTCCGGTTCGTGTGCCGTCTTAATCTCCAGTCTCGTGACTCATTGGCATACAGATACATCTACATTCCGCTCGGGGGAACGAAGAACATTGCATTGACAACTGCGCTTGTTTTCTCATTTGTCGCACTCTGGCATGACCTGTCTTTCCGCTTGCTTGCGTGGGGATGGCTTGTCAGTTTGTTCATTCTACCTGAGCTACTTGCGAGGTATCTTCTCCCTCAAACAAAGGTTAGTCGACGCTGTCTTCGTAGCATATTCACCTTCTGTGATTCATTTACTTCTTCGCGCGATCAGTACGGGCAATTTTCATGGTATCGTCATGTCTGTGCAATCGGAGGCGTTCTGAACGCTGTAATGATGGTTTCCGCAAACCTTGTTGGATTCGTGATCGGGACGGACGGAATAATGTATATGGTCAGCCAGATAGTGGGAACGTGGCAAGGTAGGTCGTCTTCTGTTCTTTGCTACCACGTCACAATGGACTATCTGATACTCCTTTAGGATTCCGTTTTTTAATCGGGGCAAGCTGCACTATCTTCATGGGAATACAGCTTATGTTTGAATACCGGTATGTTATTTCGCACGAACGGCTTTGCGTTGTGATCGCTCAGATTCGGTTTCCAGAGAAGAAGAAATGCGGAGAGGTGTTTACCGAAGATGTTGATGATACTTATGGAATCATAGATCGTCATTAGCATTCCTAATTAGTGCCTGACGTCTTCCTTGCCCTGCACCCATGGAAAACCTTGTCTCCAAGAAAATGCCTCATGCCTTTCGTCATCCCCCGAAGTGTCTCGTTCACAAGCCCCGTTCGCTCGGGCCAAGTAAGGCCCGTCGTGGCCAACGACGACAAGGTGACGTACAAGGCTGGACTAACGTCTATTGCGGAATGATGATGTGAATGCGGATGCTAACTAGGACTTACATTCAGTCGTGCAATGAACAATGGGGTTCGAAAGGTTTTGAATGCACCAGTGCATCGGCGCATCATGGTCTTTCGTTTAAGAGCTAACCAATGGTCTCAGAGTGCCTGAAGCGCCATATGATCATGGTCCCTGTTCGTTCTTCCCGGTGTAGAGTGAGTTCTCATGACACAATGGTCCTGAGTGGAGGGAGTGCTGGCAGGCGTAGGCCTGCGCTGGCATGCAGAGATCGCTGATACTTCATTAAGCATAATCAGGCAGCTTGAACCTGGAAATGTGGTAATTTATTCTGCGAGTAGCATAGAGCACATCGACGACTGTAATGATAGTGTTAATGTGTAATGTGGTGATATCCAAATATTCTGAGAGATAAATAAAATAACGATGCAACAAAGATTACAGAATTCAAAGAAACGACGACCGAAATGAGCGACTAGAGCGACTAGAGCGACGAGAATTAAAGGAAAGGAAAGTGCAATATATGTGAATACACTAAACACAACACAACGAAGAAGAGGGAGCACTTGCTATGCTTTCACACGGAAACTACTTAGCCGCGCAATGTTCATTTCTGCTTCCATGTCTAATGAACGCTGCTTGGCTCTCTCACGGAGAAGGCCCCATTTCACCCACCAGTCGTCGGCTTCATCCTCAGCATCATATCCAAAAAGTTCCTTGAGCTGCTCCCATTGTTCAGCAGCTTCTCCGCCACCGAAAACACTATCCCCTTGAGCAGTCTTGGCACGCATGTCCTGATCGCGTTGCTCCTGGTGAGGACCGGCTGGCATCATTTGGAAGTACAGATTGGATTGTTCGGAATGCACGACGCTGGCGCAACGATCTTCTCGAAGATCTTGGAAAGCATGTAAAAACGTCGATATTTGGTCCCGGTTTCGGAGATGCGAGAAAAGTTTTGCGAGCACAGCAGCGTCTTCTACAGCCATTGCACCGCCTTGGAAGGATCCTGCCTGAACGAAGCGTTAGCACAATGCGTTGCTCCATGGTCAGAGTGATAGCATACTGGAAGTGGATGTGCAGCTTCCCCTATAATTACCATACGACCGTGTTCATCAACCCAGTCTTCTATCGGTGGAACCATCTTGACTTGTACCCGTGCGGGTGTGGCAGCCAATTTGGTCATCTTTAGGAGTCTGAGAATCTTGATCAGTCATAACAAACAAACCTCATTGGATTAGTTGTACCTGGGTTCGCATAGTCCAAGCTGCCGCCGCATCTCATCTAAATCAATGCCTCCTCCCCAGCAATCATCATCAGACATCCCCTTTTGCCTGGGAGGCACCCACAAATGTAGTGCGAACTCGTCTTTACCTCCCTGCTCAGTAGTTAGATTAAGCACGGTGCATCACGAATGTTAGCATACCACACGGAACCCCAAAGCCGAGCGATTATTGCCCAGCCAAATAAACATACAATCCTAAACATCACATTGGAGCCAGTGGTGATTACATAAGTATGCGACTTACATCGGCTTGCGTGACGAAGGGTGCCAAGTCAGGATCAGCTCTCATGAGCGCTCCCGGGACCATAGTACTGGAACAGTCACGAGTCAGCTTCGTTAGCGAAGTTCGGGGCAATGCTTACTTGTAGAATAAACAGTGATATGGTGTTACGTCATGAACATCCTTACCGACAATTGCCTGTTGTACTATACTCGAGCGGCCATCGGCGCCAACAATCACGTCGGCCAACAGTGTTTCCCCAGTGGTCAATGTCACGTGGGGGCCATCACCACTTACGGAGGCAACCGTGGCACCCGCCCTCACTTCAGCGCCCGCTGCGATGGCGGCCTCATACAAAACTTGCCGGAGACCGACGTGCTGTATGAGTGTATATGAAATTAGTGTGAGACGAGGGCGGAAGGCCATACGTACATGCAGGAAGAGGTATTCTCCCCTCGTTTCTCGCAGAACCTCCTCTTCCCACCGGTGGGTGCCAATAAACTCGCCGGTTTCGTCTGTATATGTAGTCAGTTATGGATTGGAGGTGAGGTGCTGATGTACACGGACAGATATCAAACTCTACAGCTGCTGATGTTATGGATACTCGTCGAAGAGCGTTCTCTAGTCCCCAATGAAAGAGAATTTTTGAGACGTTTGGAGGCAACCGAATGCCTCCATGCGACATCTGTCCCGTGGCAAATTGAGAAGGTGACAACATATTGATGATTGCGGATACCGACCTTCGAGATGTCTGCATCGGAGTATCGTTCGAGCACAACCACACGGTGGCCGACTCGTCTCAGGGCTATTGCAGATGCAAGCCCTGCAATTCCTCCACCAACAACAAGGAAATCTATGGAAAGTTCTGCCTGGAGAGGTTGAGTTAATAGATTTGGCGGGCGTGATATAACATACCTTTTCATACATTTAGGGCCAGCAAAGGTATGAAAGTCAACGAAAAAGTAAGGGCTACTCGGGAACCCGTCATGGGCAATGCATGAGCATAAATATATGATTTAAAACTGTTCATCAGTGCCAAAAAAAGAAAAGTAGCAGAACAACCACCGAAGTGCCTATTTTGCAATTTCCCTGGACAGTCACCACGTGAACGGCGACTTGCACGGAACTTCATGGTAAAAATTTTGGTTTGACACCATGCTCAGCAAACCTTCGTGGGCCCTTTTGGTAAGTAACTTCGATCCCACTGGGGTTGTCGTGTGATGCCGGCACTTGGGCGCTGACTGAGCTTACAATCGGTTCTCAGGTGAGGTTTGTGCACTTGCAGTGGTTTAAGGACTAATGAAGGACCCACTTGATAATCCTTCAATACATACATAGTGTTACGGCCCACCATGTGCAGGTGAGTGCTCGTACGTATCAAACCCTTATGGTACAGTTCCATCGTCACTTACTAATTAATTCAGATATCGCAGTTCTTTTAATTACCTTTTAACCAGAAAATTTGGACAGTACGCAAGTGCTGCAGCTGCATTGCAAAAGGGCTCATTTGAAGCCCCCAGGATCTCTGTCCAGGGACGGCGTCAAGGGACGACAACTTCAAGAATCTTAGTATACTCACCCGACGGGTCCGACATTGGTCCATCGGATCGTACAAGTTCTGCTCTGCCAATCATCTAATTTCTAATTCTAATTTGGTAGGCACTCACAGCGCCAATCCAGGCTACACAGTACATACACAAGGTTGAAAAGACTCGTTTGGAATTTGACGCCGGACTCGAGGTCTGCAGCTAGAAAAGTTTGAGGGCAGTCGATCGGACTCCACATCGATTCCGACCTATATTATGGTGGTTAGATGAATCCTATTTATGGCCGCATCTACACTCATGCTGACACAGGCTTAAGTGTAAGTACCGATACGGTGGCTCAAGGGAAACGAATGCTAATGCGACTAGCACTACAGTACCGATAGTAAACTGTCAGGCAATAAGGATAATTAAGCTGGCCACAAGGGAAGAATACAAGCGTCGACGAGGAAGGAGAGCGAAGGAGAGATGCTGACTACAAGTCCAAGTTGCCTTCAGAATCGCCCTCAATCAACCTCTCCAGCTGCGGTAGCCTAGAGCATGATTTGACTTCATTGACTTCATTGAAGCCACCCTCGTTGTTGCTCTATCATGCGTGGTCTGGCACGGTTGTGCACCGGCATCACTACTTAATGACACGGTTCCTGGATTGCGTCTTCATTCGTGCCCCATTTGGATAGGCTACCTCCTGAACTGCTTCTGGTCTGGAATTCGAGGGCTTCTGCCTTTACGTTCAATGATTGGTGGGCTTTCACCAGAAACGGCATGTTTTTCAGGCTGTAGACTATCCCAAAACGAGCGCTCAATATTCAATTCTGGTCAATGCCACTGCCAGTCACTCAGTGAGTGTGGCTACTGGTGTATTTGCGTCCACACATGCAAGCGCTTCTGTCCGCGTCAGGCGTTATGCAGAGAAAGGTAGTACTACATCTGACTCACTTTTCACTGCCGTTGAACTTCACCCACAGAATGAAAAAAAATCAGACACCGCGGTATGTACACGAGTTGTCAATTACGCCCGGGGTCCGCTAGCAGGCCGGACATCAAATAAGAATCTCAAGACGCCATCAGTGTCAAAGGGGAGATCGTGTAAGCTTTAGGTTCGTACATCATAACCAATTTCTACAGGGCTTATAGTTTTATCAATTTTCAGGCTATTTTCAACGCCGTGACGCAAATACGATGCTCGCCATTTACGCGATTAAACGGAGTTCTGCAGGGTGTAGCAACAGTAGCGCTGCAGGATATTTTCTTGAACAGATTGCCCTTGAGGGTCAAGATCTGTCACCGCGTGGGCACTTCCTTGGACTGCCTTCAAGCTCGTTGCCAAGAACTTACCTTGACTCCCACACTCTGTATTTATTTACTATCTGCTCACTGACCAAGGAGTTCAAGTGGATGTCTCTTCAATGAAGTGAAAAATGCCAAGGGCTCATCGGTGAGTATCCCACCTTCGCACCTACTACCTCGAAGCTTTGATCTGCTTGGCCACCTCTCCCAGTTTGGATTCCAGATGAGATGTTGGATGCGTGATTGGATCGACAATTCCACCTATCACGCCCAGCGAATAGTCGAATGGGATGGGCAATTCTGGTCCAGTAGCCAAAACAGTGCATGCTGCGGATCCCCCCTTGCTCAAATTTTCGTCCCATAGACAGAATGAAGTCATCGGTTGTGGCGGTGTTTCCTTCCAAGCCCAGTCTGCTTGCGCCCGCAAGGTCATGTTACTTCAGAATTCATTTAGCAAGGGGTAATTACCACATCCATCGAACCTATGTGCAGTTGGTATGTAACTCTAATGAGTGGTAATTGAAGGGAGTTTGGGGTACTGAAGGTACTGACCTTCATTTTGCAATCGTGAGTGAGTGATAAGTTTGGTGTTTTTTTTTTCAGGACTCTCCAATTTGAGTTCGGTTGACTCATCTCGTTTACCATCTTGTCCGGCACCGTATCTTCGGGCCCCCTTGCGTCGCTTCCATTCTCTGCGTCGGGAATGCCCGTCCATTCTGTCTCGTCAAGGTATAATCCAGGTCGCCCAATCAGAAAAATGTCACATGTAAGCTTAGTCTTCGCTTGTTTCGAGGGTGCGAGCCTTACGTTGATGATCATCGATCGTATGATACTTAGACAGGTACGATAGGTGACATATACTTGCCTTCTCCGATAGAGCGCCTCACCCCGTCATGCACACTACCAGAGACTTCTACTTTGCGTAGATTGAATGCCCAATCCCTTCCCGTTGGTTGTCAAGGGTTTTTTCCAAACTGCGTCGTAACACCTACCTAACGAGGATGACATGTCCACGACTCTGAGAATCGCTCTCAGAGTCAGGGGCAGGTGAACTTCTGGCAACATGCCTGTCAATCCATCAGTTGGACTCGGACCGCAGGCAAAGCATGTAGACATACATTGAACGCGTTTCCAACTGTGCGTTGGAATTCTGATAATCATCTCCTCTGACGACAAGACGATTAATTACGCGGATTCCAATGTACACACGATTCCAAACGTGGTTCTGACTGACCTCCAAGTGGTTGAGCTCATGATGTTGCACGGTAAAGTTGTTCAATTTTGTTAAAAATCTTCCCCTCAGTCGAGCGTTAAGAAGCTTGAGGTCAGCGCTACATGCCACATGGTACTAGTGTACACTGCGTCATACTGTAAGCTCGGAGCCTTGCTCCGAGGCTGGGCCGCACCTAAATTCTTATTCCCTGTAAACGTTTCTAGATAAGCAGTATATTATGTGACGATCGCCAAACGATCGCGTAGTGATCGCGTACGAGGGAGCTTGAGTAAAAGTACAAGAATAAGTAAGGCGTTCTACCCCCGCGTTGAAAGCTTCATCAGTGTTTGATCGGCACATGCATATGCACTTTGTTCATCACCTCCCATCAAACTTCTCATCATACAATCATGTCGTCTTTGAATGATAAACTCGCCGCTGCTCTTTCATCCCGAGATAAGCGGCACATTCGCCGACGCCTCCCTATCTCGACCTCTACAGTACTCCCCTCTAGGGACTTTACATCCAACGACTATCTCTCTTTAGCTACCTCATCGACCCTCCGCGCTGCCTTCCAATCAGCTCTTTCTGTTGCTCCTCAAATACTCGGATCAGGTGGTTCTCGGTTGCTTGTACCAGCACCTGCTCACGCTGCCCTCGAAAGTCGACTGGAAAGATTCTTCGGTGCTGAGAAAGCGTTGCTGTTCAACTCAGGTTTCGACGCAAACGTTGCCTTCTTCTCTGCCATTCCTCAGCCTGGCGATGTAGTGTTATACGACGAGCACATCCACGCATCTGTTCACGATGGGATGGGTGCTTCGCGGGTAGATTCCTCCAGCCTCATTAAATTTCCACACAATTCAGTTGCTGCGCTCAAGCGATCACTGCGAAAATTACTTCACGAACAAGATGATCTACGCGATGGGAAGGCAAGCGCATTTGTGGCAGTGGAAAGTCTATATAGCATGGATGGGACGTTCGCCCCCTTGCACGAAATCGTCCAATGCGTCGAAGAAATGCTGCCAAGGAAGAATGGATATGTGATAGTTGACGAAGCGCATGCAACAGGGATATATGGCCCGCAGGGTCGAGGGATGGTTGCTGCGCTAGGGCTTGAGGGACGCGTCCTGGCACGATTGCATACATTCGGGAAGGCGCTTGCGGGATCAGGAGGTGCGAGGTTTTTCATCTGAATTGCTGAACGATATTCTGAGTGTCGATGTAGCTGCGATCCTAACCACAGAACTCATACGGGATTACCTCTTGAATTATGCCCGTCCACTGATATATACCACGACGCTCACATACGCAAACGTCATTGCTGTGGAGTGTGCCTTTGATATGCTGGAGAATGGAAGTGCCGAAGTGGTAAGATTTGTGTCCCAAAAACTCGTAGAACTGCGATTAACATAGACTCAGCTCGCGCTGCATCTCCAAGATCTATCAAGGTATTTCTTGGAGCTTCTAAGATCACACCTACAATCAGCTCCGCCTGAACTGCTCTGTCTTCCCGACCATTTAAGTGTGGATGACCTTCGAGATCCCCCAAATACATCCTTTCCTCCCCCGACGCCCATTATACCTCTCCTTACGCCTCATCCACACTCTCTTACTGCACATCTTGCCTCCCTTCCACGACCGCTGTTCACTAAGGCAATAACATGGCCTACTGTTCCCGTTGGAACATCACGCGTAAGAGTATGCTTGCACGCAGGTCATACTCGCGACGATGTAAAAGAACTGGTGGAAGGTATTGTAGACTGGGTGCATGGATGGCTCGCAAGGGAAAGAGAAGAAGCAAGACATTGGCTGAATATGGCCGAAGGGGAGGGGATAGGACTGTGGATGGAGTCGAAGTTGTAAGATGTTATTTTTGAGGGCTTAATTTAGCTTGATAGACTGTAACTGTACAACACCTTCAATCCTGCAAAGCCTCGATCTCGCGATTACTCCGCGCGAGATAGTCATCATATGAGTCTTGATATAGTGCTGTACATCGAAGCACAGAATTTGAGCAAGCCGCCCGTGTCTGCATCTACCAGGCTTACCGGAACTTTTGGTTTTAGTGCGAAACCGCGCGATAATTTCTCGGTTGTGCGCAATCGCCGAAAGCTGAGCATGTTTGATGGTGCCTACAGGTTGTTGCAATGTGAGCACTTTTGTTAAAGGACGGCGGAGACACAGAAAATACGAGCCTACCTGACACATGAACAACACGGGGAATGACTCTGACATCGTGTATGCCAGTGAGAAGCGTAACTGCACCCCATGCAATTCGATGATGATCTCGTGCGACACGAATGATACAAAGGTTCGTGGTCGGTGAAAAGTACTTCACTGCAGCCATTTTGAGACGGAAAATTGCTAAAGGTCTATGAAGAATGGACGCACCGGTCAACGACATCCCCACTGCTCCCCATCCAGTGTCGCCAAAGTTCGTCACAACGCTGTCGCGGAGAGCGTTGTAGATCAACCTCCCGTCTAAAGATCGTGTACTAAGAGGCTCTTTTTCGCTAGAGGCATCCGCCGTAGATATGTCAACGAATTCGACGAGGAGCCAACGATTCTTGTTCGAGCATTTGCGGTGAGCGCGCTATAAGACATTTAAGAACAAGTTGTACCTTGAACCGAACCATGGCGAGCGCTGAAGTGCAAACACTCCGCCGTGGTGTTCCAAAATCGTGATCACGTCACGAACAGGGTACAGGTCTGTCAGAATAATTCTCTGATGGCCCGCTGGCACCGGGCCGGGCTTATATCATTATTTGACTCTGTTTTTTTGATGGAGTCACAAAGTGGGTGGCGCTTGTTGCTCCTAATCGCTAGCTCCTCTCTTGAACTGTGTCGTCCGTTTGTCACTTGAACTACAGTGTGAAGTCAAAGGCCTGTACAATAAACATATCACAGATGGCTCGTCACTCGCGCTGTTATTCGACCGTTTTTTGCGCTGTTATTCGACCGTTTTCGCGCTATTATTTGTACTGCAGGGAATGTATTGTATTTTGCGGTAGCTACAAGCAAACATGATGTATACTATTCTCGCATGATATGAACTGCTCGCGACAAATGCAACAAAGTGCTGCATCGTGTTGCAGCAACTCAAACCATCCTCGCACGACGGCGCACGATCCTGATTGTATGGGGGCTTTGAAAGGTCGTTGGCAGTGTCTCCAGGGACTTCGGGTAAACAACAATTCAAAACGCAAGCATCGAGCTGCATGTCGTTGGATAACAATCTCATCTGTGTGATGTCAGATACTCAGAGACCGTGTGCAGTAATGTAAGCTACATACCCCAAATTGACCGTGCCCCCAAAGTAGTTGTCCAGAAGCAGGAACATAACACTCAAAATATTCGTTGTCACCATCAGACAGATTGCCATCTGTGTCAGCTTGGATGCCTTCACCTGTTGTCCGAAGTCGGCGAGCCAGCTCTTTGTCAGGCTGTGAGAACTGTATAAGTTTCAGGAAACAAAAGATGTGGCGGACTTACTGCTCATATTTCCGTTTGACACGGTCTCCAACTGCAACAGCATTCAAACTATGCAACTGTGGGAATATTGCGGCCCCCATGCGCTGGTAAACGGTGACTTTGCTGTCGCCCGATGTTCTCTGCAAGTCATCATCAGTCTCGTACCCTTGTGCTATTTGGACTCGCTTACATCGCCCTTCTTGCGCTTCCCCAGCAGCATGACTCTGTTTTCCGACAACTCTATTTGGTTCAACAGTTGCCAGATTATATCGGCTGTCCAGAATCGCGACTCCGGCGTTCTTCTTCCGCATCACGAAGCACGACAATGACGAACAACGAGGTGTAAAATACTTAGGACGAGTTTGGGCAATACTTATCTTGGAGGCGCTGCTTGTATTGAAGGTATGAGCGATGATAATGATAACTCGATGGTCAAGTTTTATGAAATCATTGAAATGCTTCTACACTAAGTCGAACTTTCAACTCGGCTATGAAGCCCTGCACTGGGCGTGATGATCCGAGTCTTCTTTGTTCTCCGGTGCCTTCTCATTTCCGTTCCCAATCTATGCACGGGCATCATATATTCACCGGATATCAATCACAGATTATCAACCTAGGGATGATGCATCTAAGATGTTGTGAAGTATGTGAAGGTTCGTACATCGCATTAAGTATATGCAAATTGATTGCAGTACATTTTGCATTAGGTTCTACGTTTACCATATTTTAGCTTATGGTATGATGACCGGATGAGTCGGCGATGAGATGGAGATTGAGACGGATGCTGAGGACGAGGACGGTGATGAGAGATATTGAGAGGTGTGGTTGGCAACCCGGGCGGGACAGCTGAGTCGTCTACCTCCCCTATGTTTCGTGTCTGAATTTTCTGGCACCATGTGGACAAAATGAGACCTTATTGAATGACATTCTGCGCTCCTGCGCCCGAGCCAACGAGGCGCAGAGTACCGTTGTTCATCAAGACAAGAATAATTGAGACGGCGTTCTTTTTTGATCATCACATCAACCTAGGCCTGTGTTGGCTGGATGAACTACTTGATCAGAGTTCACTGACGGACTTAATTGATACAAGTGTAGCAAAAATATCTGGAGAACGGCATCAAACACAAATTGCAGACATCGCACACGGTTCTTCGATCTTTCGCGGTGTTCAAACATTCCACGCGTGTCACTGCGTTACAGCTTGACGATCAACCTCTGCTTTGACTGAAACCCCCTAGATTGAATTCCGCGTTCTTCATGTGAAATTACTTCCTTCGGTCAATCAAGGCAGGAACAGATATCATCCCTATGATGCTCATTTCGGCCGCAAAGACGCCGGATAGTGGTATATCTGCCACCAATGCCCTGGTTATACGTCCACCAAGTTCTCCGCTCACTCACATCCATCCTCCAGTAGTATGACCGTGGTCTCAAATGATCCCAGTTAGTGGCCGTACATCGATGCGGCTCGTATCAGCAGCTATTTTGGAGGTTCGTGGAGAGCCAGTCGGATGGTGACTTTGACCTGTCGATCTAACCTTGGCTACGGTTTCGCAGTTGTCGCCTCTGCTGCACTGATCTACGATTGGAGTGAGCAAGATAGTATTAATGAGCCGCTGATATCCTTATGATATTTCCAGTCCTCACATTCGGACAAGAGGTAGGTTGATGCCATCACTGCATCGTCTTCTTGCTAAGAATGGTTTTATAGGTGGAACTGATCTGGGTGAGCAAATTTCCACGACATGAGAACAACGTGAAAAATAGTTGACTCGCGGCAGAGGCAACGCTGGTCCCTGATGACCATTCTTTATCTGAGTGTATGTAGCACGTGTTATAAGCGTGGTTAGCAAGTTGTACTGACTTGAAAATATTCTAGGTGCGTTATCTTGGAATAATATATGTTGTGTATGTTTGGAAGTCCAAGCAATTGGCGTTGTGCTAATTAGCCATCTCTAACAATCAGCATCTACATTCAGAGTATGTCTCCTGACATTCACCGTGTCTGTTTCTTCTGACCAGTGGTGTGCAGCAGATATCCCGACAATCTTGATCACCGATGCAGTGAGCATTCTGTACTGATGCCCGCCGTTTCCATCCAATTGACTGCACTCCCATGTAGGGGTGAGTGAGGTTCTTAGCTAACTTGTTGGTTCAATATAATGTCCTCAGGTGTAAGTTTGTTTCAAATGTGTAGTCCTCCGAGCCTGATCACTCACTAGATTTCTCAGGTCAGATAACGTTCTTTGCACAAGATTCAGTGACCGTTGTCGTAAATGCAATACTGGGCGGTGAGCTACACAGCTGCAATACCTCAGTGATATTGACTTGACTAAAATATCATGCAATTCATCATGATTACTCGATTACATGCCATGTATCAGCGATCCAGAAAGGTGCTGATACTTCTCGTCGTCGTCTTCCTGGCTGTCAACATCACCTCTGCAGTGCTCGGCGGTATATCAACGAGGGATATTTCAGCGGGTAAGCTTAAGTATGGATGAAACACTTAAGGGCATGAGGCTCATTGATGAATGCCAGAGGTGTTCATTCTCTCTGGCACCTATCTGTGTGATATTCCTTATAATGGAGATGGTTTACGTATGATCACCATTACTTGGATATTCGGTACAATATGGGAGGTCCTCGCACTGTGCCTCGCAGTCTGGATCGCTGTCAACCACTTCCGTGAACTGCGACGACACTCGGCAGGAGGGATTATCGGGGACTGTTTCACGGTGCTGATGAGATCTCACGTGATTTACTTTGTGAGGTGAGCTCATAATGTGAATGGGATTCTCCTTTTCCGCTGAAGTTCCGCACCCGCTAGCTTTGTTCTGGTTTCTTCCCTCGAGCTCGGTGAATGTTTGTCACCAGTCCTTGCGGTATGCCGATCTTTCGCTGTCCTCTGCATGCGATCCCGGTTCATCATTTTCCTAGAACCAATTGTCCCTGGTAACTCAGATTTATTATGGGTTTCTTCAATGTTTCGCATCTGTGCAGATGTTTGTGCTAGGACCACGCCTGATCCTTGGCGTTCGAGAATATCACGCCAAGCTCGTGGCCGACTCTGATGCAGCAACTGCCATGACTTCGATTGCTTTCGAGGAGCGCGTGCATGTGTCGACTAGCAGCAGTGTGTAGGGAGGGAGGTGCTTGATATGATTGACACGCGTCGGGTACGCTGCAGGGAGCCAGAGAATCTGTTTCATATTTCAAATTTCGTCGTGGTGCTTATTTAAGTTATGTGGTGTTCTGAAGAGAATTTCTACAGGTCTGAACACATTACCTTGCTGCATCACTACCGGTACTAGCTGCCCGCCCATACTTGCACCAAGTGGGAAGCCGGAACGATGCACTTAGAAGGTCTCGCAAGCCAGTTTCTTGAATAAATAAAAAATCTACAGTCTGTAGAAGTTCATAATGATGAGCCTCCCTTCAGGTTGCCTCCGTTAATTGCAATTGAGGGCGTCCTCTTCCAGTAATGGGTGGAAGGAAAGATATTATTAGGAGCGGAAGTCAACGCGTTTACAGCGAAGGGTGATCTATGAATAGGTAAATTCCATAGAAGCACGACATTTTAGAAGCAGCTGGAGCGTATCAGTGGCGACGTATCTAACGCCCAACAGCTTTAATGATAGAGACGATGAGCATATCACCACCCGCCTCCCACATTGCGAAACCGCGCAGCCCAGTCTTTGTGATATACTTCCCCTTGGCAGCAAATGACCGGGTGTTGTCGAAGGAGATCATAACATGTGAGGTCTTATGGTACACATACGACTGTAAAGCAATGAAATGAGCAATCTTCCCTCAGGGTGTAAAACTCCATTTACTGTCTGACTGCACTCGTCATATCTATAGTAAATGCCTTCAGCAGGGGTGGCTTTTGCAGCAAGGAAACCGCTGTCAATGAGGCCCCAAAAGTTGAAAGTGCCACCTGGGTCCTCATACACGCCACAGACATCGACACCACCATCGTCATCCCATGTATCACCCAAGGGTCGATTTGAGACGTTGAAAGTGGGGAATGCAGTCAGCGTCTTCGTGCGGGACGCGAAGGCGCCAGAGGGAGGGACGCTGAACGAGTGACCATAGGAAGCAACGTTGAACACAATCCGGTGAGTCGGCCTCCCTGCGTGTGTCCAAGCCTTGACTGCAGCAACGGCAGCTCTCTCTTGATTCGTGGGCGAGGCGCAGGTGTCATTCAATGGGGCGTTTAGCCCCAGTCGAAAACCAAGGGCCCCAAATGCCGTAATTCATCACTGCGATGTAATCGAGGACCTTCGCGAACCTGGTGATGTCAGTAGCAGGATTTCCGGTAGCGTCAAAGAAGGGTGCCAATCCTACGGCTGCCGAGAGGATGAGGTTTGCCCCCACTGGGTATTGGAGAAGCTCCTCAAGGAATACGAGGAAATTTGCCGTGTCATTCATGCTAATGGTGTTGTAGCCGATTCCCTGATCATTTGCAATTTCTGGTATCATCTGGCTTAAGCGACCAAAGTGATATGGTATACACGGGCCATGGACAAGACGCTCACATACGAGACATTGTGTGGGGTAGACGAGGAGATGAGCAGCATGCTCACGGACTCTACATGTTCAATTGCATTGCCACTAAGGGCTAGCTGCGAGCAAAGAGAGACTACAGAGATGATCGATGAGTACAAGGGACAAAAGTGAATAACGTTTCACATCACCGTAGAGTGGTAGCAGACGGTCCTGGTGTGGCTTAATTTTTTCAACCTTATGAACACGATAGCCGCCCGCAAGTAAAGAGGAAACCTGTAACAAATATTAGGTGCAGTAAAACAGTGAGACCGCGGTTGAGTTCAAACTCGAACTTCACGCCGTTCCCCGAGTCGGGTACTCACATCAGTTTGCTTAGGCAGAAAATGGTGTTACCACATTGTGACTGTCCCGAACCACTATTGCTGCATGTCAAAGCTCTATATCCCTCGAGCACACCTTCGTGAGATCTGTGTCCCACCGGGTTGGAGCAGGACCACAACTCAAGTGCAGGCAATGTGGAAGGCGAGAAACGAGGTACGTCCACCCAAACAGAAAAACACGCAACCACCTAGTCACATCAAATAGCAAGCGACGATATACAGAGTAAGGAGCCGGCACCAAAGGAGGCAAAGATACGAACTAGTTGCACATGAGGTTGGGAAACCAGAAGCAGTTCTATAGTGGAATGGAGAGGCGATGGGCGAGGAGTTCGCAACGATTGCATTGCGAGTACCCACAACATGCAATTGTTTTTACTGCTAGAATACCCAAATTGAGCAAGTATCACGAAGGATAACACCGGCGGTGAGTTAGCGCGGCAGAGCCGCGAGAAGCAGACTGTAATAGCGAGGCTTCCTGTGGAAGATGGATTTGCATGTAGGACTCACTGGACTGAAATGAATGCCCGGGGTAAGGGGATAGAGTGAGCTCATAGCGGGCAAAGTGATAAAAAACACAAGAAGCTTGCCAGACATCAGCAATGGCTGCAGTCGAAAGTCTTGCTCGCCCTATGAATCCGAATCAGAATGAACCCCAGCAACACTAAAATTGAAGAACCAGGGACTGGCGCCGGGGGCGACATGACGATCGAGCTAGATGGGAGTGTTGCACGACATCACGTCGATTCAAGCAAAGCGGTTGAAGTCCTTAGCCGGCGTCGATAAGAGACATTAGTGAGCCAATGAGAGCGTGGTGGAGGGAGATGCAGACATTGAACATCCCATCTTGAACATCCTGAGGTAATACATCGAAGCTTGAAAGGATGATCGAGCATGAAGCATGAAGCAGAAGGTGGTTGGCAACCTGGTAAAGGACAAGAGTACAAGCCCTGGACACATAGTTGGAAAGCGAACAGAACACTGTGGAAGGTCGAGAGGCAATGCGAAGTAGACAATACAAGGCAATGGAGACGAACTCCAAAAGAGAGAGAGATCAAAGAGAACGCCATAGACGGGAGTTTGACGCCATGGGGAGTGGCTCATGCTCGCGGTGACGCATGTGATAACTCGAGATGAGGGGGGCGGGCGCGGGAAGGAAATAGAACTAGCTCCAAGGGTAACAGGATTGGCAAGGAATTGATATGAGTAAGTCAAAGGGAGTATAGTGAGTTGTGGACACCGACCGTCTGAAGTTCTGAGACTGGAGCTGACGTTGGAGTTTGAAGACAAAGTGCAGGAATGAGACAATATTTGAACAGAACATTGAAGACAGTACTGTGGCAACAATTATACCACTGCGAATATCAAAAGTGCGAAACAAGGACCAAAGCCTAGTACGACAAAAGTCTACAATGGTAAGCTCTTCCCTATAGAGCCAGACCAATCGAAGGAAGAATCAGTCGCGTCTCGTATCAAACGCATTGACTTGATGACCTACACTTATTGTCTCGCTATGACGCTGTCACTGTTGTCGTGCAAACCACTAGCATGCATCGCACATCACCCGTTCCCTTTCTTCGCTTACTTCTTACCTCTACTCCCAGCAGACCCCACCCCAATCATCAATCACGCTGCTCAAGCATCCAACCAGGCATGCTGCAGCTGTCAGATCGCTCGTATTCAATCCCATTACCCGCAGCAACACCAGTCCCACACTGACACCAATTAGTTATACTCATACACCTGCCAAGCGAGCATCCATCTCCATCATCACCTCGGCGCCGACTCCTTCACCAACTGACATCTCCATACACAGCATCTCCATTCTTGGGTTGGCTCCTCGAGAACGCGGAGCATGTCGATTAAAAGGCTTTGGACAGTGAGACGGCCCTGTTTGCGATGTACTATGTGTGGATGAGTTGGAGAAGGATCGTGAGATCTGTGACATTGATATTCTTAAAATCATTTGGCCAATCTTTTTGGTCAATGACGTTTACATCATGTATACGTTGAACTATCTGAAACGACTTTGTTTCCAGTGCTAAAATTATATAGCGCTCGCGCTTCCACTCATCGAAACACGCGGGTTCACTCGGGAAATAGTGGACACGAGCGTGACCGTGACTGCGGTGTTTGACCATGGCACACAGGACGCAAACAGGACGTTAGTGTTTCGCATGTTCAATATTAGGTAATGTGCAAACTACGTTTTAGGTAGGATGTGTTGTACGAAGGGGTCATAAGCATGGGCGACATGTGCGCCCCCGAATTGTGAGCGTCCCTAATCTAAATCTAGACACTCGTATGTAGCACCGCGGTAGAGTAAAGTAAACACACACGTGACGCAACGCGTAGTACTACATGTTGATATTACTTGTGATTCAAGTATATGTACAGATAGATCAACAAACGTGAGAAGTTCGATACCAGGGTATTCCTATGTTCATTCGAAATCGTTGCGCGGCCAGATACTGGCCCACCACTGTGGCTTTCTCCCCAAGATATTCGCCAAATATTCCACTTGCTCCCGGAATGGGATGACTGGGTAGTCCGCCTCGTTGTCCGAAAACACCGACAAAACAAACACTTCTCCATTTGCATTCACGTGCTCGGGAGGTGCACCATCCTGCTTGGGTTGAATGCAGATCTCGACGGTGAGAGGATCAATTCGGACAGCCCAGCAGATGTGCTGGAACCCTCGTAACCAGAAATCACGTTCTTCGGGAGGATCGAGGTCATCCTCGGGATCGTGGAAGTTTTTGCCGAGTTTGATGAGCCACTGTTGATCGATCCAGAATCCGTAGAATTGCGTGTGACGATGCCTGGGCGGAGCAGGAAATTCCAGGTGACGCGGGCGGGACGGGAATTTGAGTGCGACGAGGAGTGGCTCGGTTGACTTCGTTTCAGCTTGAACCTGAAGGTATGTCATTAACTCGAGCCACGGTGAAGAAAAAGTTGACTCACCCTCAAATTTTGCAGGGATTGACGAAGAATTTCAGATGCAGACATTGTGGTAAGTGGTCCGTCAAGTAGAAAGTGAAGTGAATGCTGTCTCCGTCAGAAGGATGTTGATCAAGAACCGCGATGATCTCTTTTATATATGGCGAAACAACACAGCCACTGCTTGTCCACAACTTTGTGTTAATACTATTGACTTACAATAGCAGAGTGGTCTTCTGGTTGTGTTGTGGTCGCACACAGAAACAATGGTCCCTGTTCTTGTGGGCATGTGTCCATGTGGTATTAGCTACCAATCATGACGCGTGACGGTCCGACATTTTGAACAAACTCTAATGGACATGGGCAGTCAGAACGGTCCATGGGTACAAACAATGCACTGATCGTCGTTCAATGGTAATCGTATTTGGTATCGTATTTTCTCGTTCTCTTTCTTTCTTCTTCTTCTTCTTCACCCAAGTCCATAGGTCGCAGCGGTCTCTGCATCGTGTCCATAGTTCAAGTCATGGATGGATCGTAATATCTTCAACTGGAGAAGCATGGGATGCTTAAGGTATAAAATGTACTCGATAGCGGCCATTTTTTGGACCGTCTCGCTCACTATCAGCACCATGGATCGCGGCTATGGAGGCCATCGTTTCCATTATCCTCCTGATTCTGAGTGTCAGCGCTCAGTCTCAGCCTCTTCACAATATTCTCCACATAGATTACATTCGACCACTCCTAATACTCAATCACCCACGTCTTCAATGTCACTGGGCACTTCCCCTCACGTGCCTCAAAGCCCGTTCCGACGCTCGCCAGCACCTGCGCCATCTGACAATCTAGTTCGCTATCGTGCTCCCCGAGAGCCTTTTCCCCAATCACCCCTGTATTCTCATGGAACGCATGACGTTGCTTCACTCCTCCATGATTCCTCACCGCGTTCCTCACGATCTACGGAATCGGGCTCTTCCAGGTCACCCCGGTTTGTTCCTCCATTTTGCCTGGAACCTGCTCCTGAGATACGCGACAAAGCTCCCAAGAATATCTGCCGCTCTCATGCGCTGTCAATCACTTCGTCTGCGTCACCTGCCGAATATCTCGCACCGAGTACGCGTTCAGAGGGGGTTCACCAGGCCAATCTGAGGCCATCGATTCAAGTTAGTGAGACCGGGGTTCTCCAACCCTCGAAAGGACCCAGAGTGCCCACTGTTTCATCGGGGGCTGCCTCTCATTACAATGCTCCGTCTACGTCATCATTAGTATACCAACAAAAACTCCGCAAATTCGCAATACAGAATTCCAACGGTCACAGTGTATCTCTGTTGACAGCGATAGCCGCGGTAAATGCAGAACACAGATAATTTCCGTGGTACTGCGTATGGACTTCGTGTTCTTGAAAGGCACACATTCCCCAGTACCATTGGGGAATCTCTCATCTGCAACATTGCACCGCAGCATACCTTGGTCCGCTCCTTTGACCCTGCTCCGCTTGACACGCGGCCTTCCGTGTTGAACCGCGAAGTGAAGAGAGAATCAGTGTCACCCTTCTCGTCCAACGTGGATCCAAGGACTCCTCCCAGACACACTCAGCCCATCGTCAAACAGTCCCGTGTCATCCCTGACTTTGCTCAGATCCTTCGTCGTATCCGTCTGCCACTTTCGAGGCCGCCAGTTGTCGAACGGGAGAAGGTGATTTTTTTTCGCAGAGAGAACAGACAAGTGAGAAAGTGAGAAGCGCGACACACGTTTGCGTGTCTTGTGCGGACAGGACTATGTACCTACATCCTAAGTTGTAGGTATCGAGTGACAATACAAGGTAAACAGTTCAAGAATCAGCGAGATCTGGACAGCGAGTAGAATTCACTCCTGATCATTTCATCAACTCTCTCCGTCGACGGACGCTCCTGAGGATCGCCAGACCAACATTGCTCGATGAAATGCCAATACTTGTCAGGGAGTGCAGGATAACGAGATCGGGAAGGCTTTGTCAACCTGGCTATGCATAGGATGATGGCTGCGTCATTTGAGAGGTGACAGTAAGGAATTTTATTAGTGAGGACCTAAAAGCAGAGCTCGTGATATCATTGAGAGGTTGAAATTACGACAGACGTACCTGTAACATCATACCGCCGAACGAATAGATGTCGCTCTGCTCGCTCGGCCGTGCTAGAATTCCATCCTCCCGCGGTCTAAGCAGCTCAGGAGCCATCCATCGTAAGTTGCCTTTGAGCGTAGAAGTCCAGGAAGCCTGAGAGGCGTTTATAATCTCGGAATACATCAAGGAAAGACCGAAGTCGGCAACGCAAGCAGTACCATCACCATGGATGAGCACATTAGGCTAGGACTCACATCTCGATCAAATTGAAGCAATCGAGAAGGGTCAATCTTACCCCAGTGAAGTCACCATGGATGATATTGTTGACATGAACTACAAAGAATAGTTAGGGCTGTAGATCTAGCATTACCACTAACTAGCACGTACGATATTGCAGACCAGCTATGATATCTCTGAGCTAACACTGCAGTCAGTCTGTCCTCTACATGGAATACAAGACAACTTACAATCTGGAACCGTCTAACGAGAGTAAGAGTTTCACCCTCACGCTCCAAATAGGCTGTCAGATTTCCATTCTCTGCCCAAGGACTGACTATCGCTATGAATGGGCCAAAGCCAGATGTATAACCATAAACGGGTAGAATATTTGCATGCTTGAAGCTGGCGCATATTCTGAGTTCACGCTGTATCCTCTATGAAGAAGTGGCGGCCTCTGGCGTAAGTGATACATGCAGTCCTTTGTCGAGTCACTCACCTTGATCTTTTTATTCTTTGCTGGACCAAGTTGATCAGCAGCGTACACCTGCAATGCTTTCACGGCAACCTATGCAATCATCAATTTTAGAGAGACGAACAAACAAAACATTGCAAATGAACTTTGACCGGTGTCCGATCTATGTGATAGGTACATTTCCATATCTCCCCGAACCCGCCACGAGCAACAGGATAATCTTCGTCCTTGGTGATGTATTTCGAGATGTCTTGGAGCATTGCTTCAGAGGGGGGATCATCAAGCCCATTGTTGCGAACAGGAAGGAGTTTCCGGGGGAAAGGTCTCCGCGGTGGAGAGGGAAAGGATATGGCAGGCGGCGATAACGTTGCGTTACGTCGTAAATTGTGAGGCGTACTTGTCTGCATGAATGTTAGCGCACGGACGGATAGATAGGGAATGCATACATTAGGTTGCGCTTGTTGTTCAGGCCATATGCTAGTAAGGATGTCGGGTGGAATGTTGCATACATAGATGTTGTTGTCATGCCAGGTCGCATATGCCAGTTGGCATGAGTCGGGTGAGAGGATAAGGGAGATGGGATTTTTGGCGTCGAATGAAGCGAGGAGCTGGCGGGACTCGAAGGCCCAGAGCTTGACGGTGTCATCGTAGGAAGCGCTAGCGAGGAGAGTACAATCGAACGAAAGTGCTAGACCATCGATGATCTTGGTGTGCCCTTCGAAGGGAGCTCCGACCGTCTCCAGTGTTAACGCGTCGAACTCATAGATCGTCTTGGGTCCGTCATACTAGCTGTCGGTCGCCTTGTCATTATCATCCAAGAGGATAAGTGCGGCTACGATGGATTTGTCTTTGGTTGTCCAGAACACTGGCGGATGTATCCCCGGGACTGACATCAAGCTGGCATATTTCCCCAATCTGACATCCAATTTCTGTGATTGGATATCCCATACCTCAAGGCACCTCCCCAAATATGATCTGACTGCGAGCTTCTTCGAGTCTTGCGAGAATCGAACCGCGCCCACCCAATCAGCACTCTTGAATGGACCAGCCACGAGTTTGCCAATCTCCAAGCTCCATATCCGCGCTGTCCTGTCCCACGACCCACTCGCTAGTAGCTTGCTGTCCGCGGAGATATCGATGCAGTTGATCGGGCCTGAGTGTCCTTGAAATGTTCTCGCAATCTGCGTCTCAGACTGGCAGGCTTTGAGCTCCACTCCACTAGCAGTGACAACCCATCGATCATCCTTTGATACCGCCACCGCATATACGACCTGCTCAGAAACATCCCGCGCCTCCTCAATCTCCTTCCCTGCCTGAAGGTCCCATCGCCGAATGGTCCTGTCATACGATCCGCTGATCATTTGCTTGCCGTCCGAAAAGTAGGATATGAATGGAACTGTGCTCTTGTGACTCCCCAAGGTCAACACTGGTGTCAAAGTCGAATTCTTTGCTGCTGCTTCCGCAGGCTGTATCGATCTGGAAGCCATGGCCGGTGTTGGATCCGCCAGCGAAGTTAGCGACTACGGGCAACGTTTTATTTCGAAGTGTTTGAAGTACTGTCGGTGAGGTCTCCTGGTGTGTGTAGGCCTGACGTTGATATTTTGTCAGCCCTTCGCCTGCTGAAGCTGATCGTCAGTTCATCAGTGCTGAAAATTCAGACGAGTTTGATGTTACCAAAAGTCTAGCAAGTTAGAGGAAGGGCGAGGGGATTAACCTGATTGTGTGCGCTTGGCGCCCTCTCCTTGTATGTAACTCCTAACCTGTGCATTTACAGCATCTGCTTGCTGTTCGGCTCCCTGCAGGCTGTTATAGGTCAAAGACGCTTTCCACCAATTCATTGGTATCATTTGTTCCGAACTCTGATTCACTGTGCTGAAAAGTTGGTGCTGAATGGAGGTCTCCGATAAAAATCAGTATTCAGCACTCCAATAAAGTTGACTACACGCAATTTTAGTACAAGTTTCAATGAAAGTTTTAGCTTCAGCACTTTTTCTGATGATTTTGATTGAAACCACTATCCACAGTGCAGAGGACGAGTGGCCTCATTCAACTTTTTTTTCGCTTCTTGTATTGTAAGGGAACAAAGCCACAATAAGTTGTTTATAAAGTGATGAAAAGGACATGGTAGTTTTCCTGATGTAGCTACCAATCATGACGTGCGACGGTCCAACATTTTGAACAAACCCTGATCATGGACAAAGGTATAAAATGCACTCGATAGGGCCATTTTTTGGAATGTCTCGCTCACTATCAGCACCATGGATCGCGGTTATGAAGGCCATCGTTTCCATTATCCTCCTGATTCTGAGTGTCAGCGCTCAGTCTCAGCCTCTTCACAATATTCTTCACATAGATTACATTCGACCACTCCTAATACTCAATCACCCGCGCCTTCAATGTCACTGGGCAGTCTGGGCGCTTCCCCTCACATGCCTCAAAGCCCGTTCCGACGCTCGCCAGCACCTGCGCCATCTGACAATCTAGTTCGCTATCGTGCTCCCCGAGAGCCTTTTCCCCGATCACCCCTGTATTCTCATGGAACGCATGACGTTGCTTCACTCCTCCATGATTCCTCACCGCGTTCCTCACGATCTACGGAATCGGGCTCTTCCAGCTCACATCGGCTTGTTCCTCCATTTCGCCTGGAACCTGCTGCCGAGATACGCGACAAATCTCCCAAGAATATCGGCCGCTCTTGTGCGCTGTCAACCACTTCGTCTGCGTCACCTGCCGGATATCTCGCACCGAGTACGCGTTCAGAGGGGGTTCACCAGGCCAATCTGAGGCCATCGATTCAAGTTAGTGAGACCGGGGTTCTCCAACCCTCGCAAGGACCCAGAGTGCGCACTGTTTCGTCGGGGGCTGCCTCTCATTACAATGCTCCGTCGACGTCATCATCAGTATACCAACAAATGCCCCGCAACTTCGCAATACAGAATTCCAACGGTCACAATGTATCTCTGTTGGAGGACTTTGTCTTGATGACAGCGATATCCGCGGCAAATGCAGAACACAGAGAATTTTCCGTGGTACTGCGTATGGACTCGTGCTCTTGAAAGGCACACGTTCCCCAGCACCGTCGGGGAATCTCTCATCTGCAACATTGCACCGCAGCATACCTTGGTCCGCTCCTTTGACCCTGCTCCACCTGACACGCGGCCTTCCGTGTTGGACCGCGAAGTGAAGAGAGGATCGGTGTCGCCCTTCTCGTCCAATATGGATCCAAGGACTCCTTCCAGACACACTCAGCCCGTCGTCAAACGGTCCCATGTCATCCCTGACTTTGTTCAGATCCTTCGTCGTATCCGTCTGCCACTTTCGAGGCCGCCAGTTATCGAACGTGAGAAGGTGATTTTTTTCGCCGAGATTAAGCCTAAGAGGTTGCGGAGTGAAGGTCTATTTGAATCTGCGGCGACACAAATATCGCGTCAGGCCTACTATGCATTTTCGGCGGACTCGACGCTCATGATCATCGGCATAATCGTTGCATTTGGAAATATTTGGCAATACGTAGAGATTTCGCGGCCTGCCGAAGTCCTTCCTAGTAACTGGTCAGAGTTTCAGGACCCTACCTTCGGGAATCCATCCAACAGATCTCGGAGGTTGGGCATGAAAGTACCGACATACCTGAAGAAGCTGAGCGACAACGAGGACATGTGTTTTGATTTGATGGATCCTCGAGGATTATCAGAGATCGCGTTGAAATTTATTGCTGGCAGAATTTTGGAACGCGAAAAAAATCTTTGAGTGGGCGGAAAAGGCGTACAAACATACATACTTTTGGTATCAATATTCAACAGTATCGTTTGTGCTTCAATGAATGTAGAGGATGTTTTATCAACATGTTGAAGTGGAGAAAACTTGACAGTGTGCCTGCGTGTCGCGAGTAAGGCATGAAGTGGTGAGGAGCACTACGCTACGAGTCTACGATAAACCACGCCCATGGCTGACTAAGCTACGGTGCTACTTAAAGTTGCCGGGTTGCGGTTCTGAACTTTGAACCTTCATCCGGCAATGATTAGCAACATCTTTCGCTTTGCTGCAGGATTCGGGACGTAGTCGTAGTAGGTTGCAGCGACCCTGGCTCAAGAATGCACGCGTAGGAACTGTGTAGGAAGAACAAACAGTGACCTGATGGAGGACATGTGTTCTGAAGGGGTGTCATCACAGTACAGTCACAGTCGACCAAGATGAAATTCTGCCCTCAAAAATATTGCAAGACTGAATTAGTTTTAAGGTGTCGTACCCGTTGCGATCACGAGGAGCTCCTCAGCTGCTTCCTTTGGCGATGCTCTTCGGACCGTCATCTTGTGATTGTTTCAAGGTAAAACTCGTTTTCAATGTCATATAGCTTGCTCACTTTATAATTTTAGGTTGCAATCGCAATCCGAGTCTAGTATTAGAGTGTGCTACCACTAAAGTAAAGCGGCGACAATGCTGCAACAGTGCTGCAATAACTGCCGTGACGTTCCAAACCTGCGTTGTCTTTACGCTATGGAAGTCCTCGGCGTCGTCTGTGATGCGTGTATCAGGAGCGTCGAAGGACTTCAAATGATAAGCTCGCTCAATACTTGGCTTGGAGTATTAAACTGCAGCCCTGAGGAACCGATCAGTGAGTTTTTTCTTCGAGTTCCTTCAGATTTCAGCGTTCTGAATTCTAACGCTGACAGGCCAGGTGAAAGGACTATCATTGCTCGAATATGCATGTGCTGCTGCCATGAATCATCACAGACTCTCATTCGTGACATGGATCATGATGAACAATACCTGCTAATAAATACGTTGTAGCTACTTATGTAGCATTGCATTATGATGCGAAAAAACACTACTGACGTACACGTTACAACGGGAGTGTTGCGACGAATCTCAGTGACCGCACTGAGAGTGCTCTTAATTTGACGAGTTTTGCCTAACATACCGGACACGAATGTCGAGCTCCTCATTCTTTGTCCGGTGTATCACGGTGTGCGCGTGATCTAACTCTTCCTTGAGATCCCCACACGCGTCGGAACTATAGTGTTCCTGAACACCAGATATAACGCCCAGAAGTAGTGGAAGAGTATATGTACCGATTGATCAATAACGGTGATTCGATACCGAGACATTTCTACATTCACTCCCAGTCGTTACGCGGCCAGATATTGACCCACCACTATGGCTGTCTACCCAGAAGATTCGATAAATAATCCACCTGCTCTCGGTAAGGGATGACCGGGATTTCTGCCTCGTCATCAGAGCATACAGATAAGACCATCACCTCTCCATCGACATCTAGACACTCGGGAGGCGCGCCATTTGTCTTGGGCTGAAAGCAGTTTTCCATGGTCAGAGGATCGATGTAGATGGCCCATTGGATGTACGCGAAACCTCTCTTGCAGAAATATTTGCCCAAACCACTTGTCGTCGATCCAGAAACCATAGTTTTGTTTGTAATGTTATCCGGGAGGGTAGGAAAACTCCAGCTTATGTGGGCGGGATGTGAACTTGAACGGTACGAGGGGCGCTAGGGTTGATTTGCGGCTTCGACGACCTGAAGTTGTGTTACTAAGTAGCCATGGCCCGCAAGATAAAGCTGGCTCAACCTTAAATGTTGCATGGGTTGAGGTAGGAGTTCGGATGCAGACACAGTCTCGCAGAGCGCAAACGAATGTTGACATATCCGTAAAACACGTATCTTTTATATAAGTAGTGAGTGACACAGCCGCTCCTTGAAGATCCACAAGTTCCTGAACTAGCATCAGTACTCAGTTACTACAGTACTCCTATCCATGGTGTATCGCCCACAGAAACAATGATCACCATTACTTCCCTATTTTCCTTCTTGGGGGCGTTGGGCTGTGGTTCAAATCTATCATCGAGAAAAGTGGAGGGGGAAACACACAGTCTGGCGCCAGTGCAGACGATGTTATTGTGAACCATGGAAAACTTGCTCAGGAGGTACGGATCTTATCGTGGGGTTCAGTCGCCGCTTGAGTACGTGTCCCACAAGAGGCATTCACCGATACCAGAAGCGTGAGGAGCGCCAAGCGATCATTCTAGGCCTTCTTAATCTCGTGGCAAAGGTGGGTGCATTACCAAGAATAATCAACGACGAGTCGAGTAGGATAATTATCCGGTCGCAGCGTTGACTGTAATGTATCATAGTACCAGATACATGTTCTTTTGAGCGGGTTCACTGCCAAGAATGAAAGGTTTATCAGTATATGACGGGCGTCTATGAAGGGTGGCAGTGATGATGAAAGAAGCGAAATGACATACATGCTGTAGCAGCGTGGTATGGAGCTACCAAGAGCGCTATATATGCCTGCATGAGTTGCGTTATGAGCACAAATCGAACATTGCTCACTATCAGCAAAATCCACAGCGCAACAATATCCTCAACGTATGCTCGCCGTCAACTTGAAATGCTACTGATCACCTATTTCTCTGTCTACTAGGTCAACGCAACATGTCAGGGGTGCCTGATGCAGCAAGAGATACTTTGACAGAGTGGAGGGCGCCAACGCGAACAACACAACCAATTCTAACGCGGAAGATGCGAGGGCACACGGACAAAGTGTGGGCAGCGACGTTCTTCAGGGACGGTCGACGGGTCGTCACTGGTTCACACGATAAAACCCTGCGAATTTGGGACGTGCAGACAGGAGCATTGGTAGGAGGGCCATTCAAGGCACACAATGATCGGGTGCGGTCAGCCGCCGTATCTCCAGGCGACAGTCGATTTGCGAGTGGTGGAGATGATGGCACCATCATCATTTGGGACGTTGAGAGCAAGCAGATGGTATTCGAACCGTTGGTGAAGCATACAGACTGGGTGTACTCGGTGTGCTTCTCCCCCGATGGAAAGAGACTCGCCAGCGGGTCGCGTGACTCGACAGCGATTTTATGGGATGCAGAGACTGGCGCTGTCCTTGCAACACTTTGTCATCGTAAAACGGTGTGGAGTGTCGCATTCAGCCCAGATGGGCTAAAATTAGCCTCCGGATCATCGGACCATACCATCCGGGTGTGGCGCACCGTCGGTGCCGAACAACTCCTCGAGATCAACGCTCACCAAAGTCCAGTCCGAAGTGTTGTGTGGTCGCATGACGGCTACCAGCTTGTCTCTGCATCAACCGACAAAACAGTCAAGTTCTGGAATTCGTCTAATGGAAAGCAGATCGGTCAACCTTGCGCTGGTCACACTCGCTGGATCAACTCGCTCGCCATCTCTTCTGATAGTTCCTTCATCGTCACAGCATCGGATGACAAGACCGTGCGAGTGTGGAGCACGAAGACATACCAGCAGATAGGACAAGCACTTGAACACACCGACAAGGTTCACTGTGTCGCAATTTCTCCCAATGCAGAACTGCTCATGAGTGGAGCTGATGACGGGAAAGTTCGGATTTGGTCTATTAAGAATATACTCGAGCAAGGCAAGGCGGGGGAAAATATAATAGAGGTCGAAGAAGAACAGAAACAACAACTCCTTTTTCGCAGTGAAATGCAGGTATGTTCTTACCCATTTTTGTTCTGCCTTTTTTTTATTCATCCAGGCCATGCTGCGTGGTGACTCGCAGATGCTCAGTCACGACAACAACAACGAGCGGATTAGTGATCACGGCGATCATAATGAGCCCTCTGTCGATCACGAAAATACTACAAGCAATCATTGCTGGGAAACTCGTGACGCCTCTGGCAGTGACGACCAACACTCCTTATTTGACGTGAGCTGTTTGCCTTCGATGCGTTTACTCTTCTGATCTTAATACAGATTCTTGCTATAAATACGACGGTCCGCAATGCATGCGTTACTGGGAACCTTCATACTGCTGAAGACCTGCTGACCCGAGAGATCGACGAAGACGACAATAACCACGACTCGTATGCCAATCGCTCAGTCTTAAGGGCGCGAAAGTCCGAGTGGAACAAGGCGCTTCAAGATGCAGCCAAGGTCAGACATTCTGCTTCCATTATGCTTTTGACGACAGGTTGACGCTTTGTCACATAGTCCATTGCCATCCAGCCCTCATTATTGGGCTACGTTTCCAAGGCCATCGCCTTCTGCGGAAATGACCAGCTCTGGGACGCGATGGAAGCTTTCGATCTCGCTTTCATATATTCGAATCGTGATCCGATCACCGTCGATCTTTTATTTTTGATCAAGGTACTCTCGTCACTATTTTCAATAATCAGTTTCTCATGCTAAGGCCTCAATAATACTTTGCACAGGCTGTTGCACTTTTCAATGCCAATCGCCACGATGAGGCAATGCGGCGAGTTCAAGACCTCAGCATCGCTTATCAACACTCAGATACACTTCCGTGCAGTGTCGTCAACGTGAGCTTTATGTCAGACCTCATGAATTTTCTCATTCTCGAACACACTCGTCAGTCGTATCTACATGTGCAGCTTGCAATGATTGCTTTCGAGGACGGGCGGTACAGCGAAGCTGCCGATCAACTCGACGATAGTATTCCCTGTATAACCGACCTGTTCTCTCGCAGAACATTATTTGAACCTCGATTGAAGATATTTGCGGTGGTGCGTGATTACCAAGCTACAGACACTTCCACTGATTGATGATGTGCTGGACAGCTCTTCGGCTGGAATCTGGATTCCCTATGGCAAACTGTCAACCAAAGACGGTGCGAAGCATTCCTTTGCGCCGACCGAGTGATCGAAGCTGTCGAATCTTATCAATACATGGTGAACACGATTGAAGAGGCTGCGAAATGTACTCCCGTTTTAGCACCCCCCCTCCCTTGCCCGCTTACCTCTGACCCTTTGTCCGCTTGGTGTAGTTTTGTAGTTCCCCTCACATTCTTTTTCGTGTTTAACATCCTTCAAGTATGTCGTCTCACTAGCATTTCTTGGTTGCATCCTCTGTATCACTATCCCCTGTATCAATTTCAATTGTACGAATGTCCCGGATACTGCCTGTCCAGTCTCCACCCAAGGCTCAACTGTGGCCATCATTTCTTCCGCCCGCCACAGCTTTATGCTATTGTGAGTTGAAATTGTAACTCATGCAAGCTGTGGACCAACTGTGGACATGTGGATTCGTCTTCAACCGGTGGCTATTTCGCCCCATATAAAAGAGGACATCGCAGTTCTTGATTTGATCAACATCCTTCTCAGATTTGTTTTGACTCTGAGGGCGACAGCATTCAACCCACTGCGACAGACCACATTATTGAAATGTCCGCATCCGAACTTCTCCGCCAATCTATGCAAAATTTGAGGGTGAGTCAACTTGTTCTTCACCGTGGCTCGAGTTAATGACATACCTTCAGGTTCAACCTGAAACAAAGTCAACCGAGCCACTCCTCGTCGCACTCAAATTCCCGTCCCGCCCGCATCAGCTGGAATTTTCTTACCCGCCCAGGCACCGTCACACGCAATTCTACGGATTCTGGATCGATCAACAGTGGCTCATCAAACTCGGGAAAAACTTCCACGATCCCGAGGATGACCTCGATCCTCCTGAAGAACGTGATTTCTGGTTGAGAGGCTTCCAGCACATCTGCTGGGCCGTGAGAATTGATCCTCTTACCGTCGAGATCTGCTTGCAGCCCAAGCAGGATGGTGCACCTCCCGAGCACGTGAATGCGAATGGAGAAATGTTTGTTTTGTCGGTGTTTTCGGACAACGAGGCGGACTACCCTGTCATCCCGTTCCAGGAACAAGTGGACTATTTAGCGAATATTTTTGGGAGAAAGCCACAGTGGTGGGTCGGTATCTGGCCGCGCAACGATTTTGAATGAACATAGGAATATCTTTATATTGAATCACCTTTGTTGATAAATCTGTATATACAATTATCATGCAACTATCCACGTCACTGTCCAGCACCTTCAGCCACTCGTTTATCAAAATGTGCAATCACTCAAATGATTATTGTTGTAGGTTTTACATTTAAGCGGAGGAATTTGTGGCAAGGAGGTAAAATACTCGCACCATGGTAGATCGTTTGAAGGACATACGTCAAGACTCGAAACAAACATGGAACAGCCTGTGCTACTACGTGTTGATGTCACTTGTGATTAAGCACAGATCGATCACTTGATTCGATACCAAGACATTTCTACATTCACTCCCAGTCGTTACGCGGCCAGATATTGACCCACCGCTGTAGCTGTCTACCCAGAAGATTCAATAAATAATCCACCTGCTCTTGGTAATGAATGACCGGGATTTCTGCCTCGTCATCAGAGCACACAGATAAGACCATCACCTCTTCATCGACATCCAGACACTCGGGAGGCGCGCTATTTTTCTCAGGCTGAAAGCAGTTTTCCATGGTCAAAGGATCGATGTCGACGGCCCAACGGAGGTACGCGAAACCTCTGATGGATAATTCTTTTTCGTTGGGAGGCTCAAAACCATCCTCAGGGTAGCGGATATGCTTTCCGAGGTCAGCAGGCCATTTGTCATTGATCCAGAAACCGTAGTTTTGTTTGTAGTGTTGTCTGGGGGGAGGAAAGCTCCAGCTTATGTCACTGTAGCGCGCACAGAAACGATAGTCCCTATTCTTGTCCTAATTGTGGGCGTGGGCTGTGGTATAGCGATCAATCACCTGATGACGCAAACGGCCCACACTTTGACAAAAAACCCCATACACGTGACGTGAATGGAAAACCAACGCAAGGAACTGCTGGAAGCAGTGATTAATAGTGATTCAATGGATCTGCTAGTGATCAAGAAGCTCTGCCATCTGTGTATATTGTGCTTCTGAATGTCATTACGAACTTTAGATGATGTCGTGGAAGGCGGGCAGTGGGCTCGACCGAACGCGACGAGGTCAATCCCGCTGAATTGTGTCGCATTGCGAGTGATCAACAATGGACCTGGGAACTGCCTCCCAATGTACTACTCCAATGGTAAAATACACATTCCGTAATTGCAGATGAATATGAATGTGGAACACCGAGAAATGTCACGCACAACAAGAAAAGACTTGAAAAAAACTACATCTTAACTCACAGGCACGTAAAAATTGGTTGCTTGTTCTTTATACTTGGGATGTACGGAATATCAGAGATGTGGTTCAAGACGGTCACTGAATAAGTCTACTGCAAATGAGCGATGATATCACGAGTATGGAACACTATACTCACACAACGCAGCGTACAATATTGTATATCATATATCATTCATGGTTCGCTCGGTCGAATGAGCGACACAGCGGCACATCTGGGGTCTAGACACGGACGAACGGAGCTGGTAGCTCGGGGGTAAAGAAACATACATTCAATTAAGCACAGCTAGTACTCATGAAAGTAAATTTTCAAACTCTACCTATCTATAGCATGTAATCATATCCATCCCACACACTACTCGCGTACACATATACATATGCACGCGGCACGATGTGGGATCGTTTAATATTGCACCAGAATATCCACTTCAGGAGCTGCAATGAACAATGCGGCGCCTGTACACAGTGGTGCGTTGGTTGAGGTGTCGGTGGTCGTAGCCAAGGGAAAGAGGTAGAGGGAAGGAGGGTAATAAAATTCTACTCACGAGAGACTGCGGAAGAAAAAAATCCCGGTGCATTTCAACAAGGGATGGACTTTGCTACCGCCGGGATTCGGGAAGGCTGGTAAACCACAAAAAACTTTAAACAAAACCAGATAGTTGCGAAGCGTTTCGAGCCACATTAGATTTCGCTGGGCTTGCGACAGAAACTACACATTACGAAGATGAAACAACCTAGAGGCTAGGATAATGGTTGTTGGTGAGAACTGGGTCAAAATTTTTTAAAGGGAGTTCAGTTTGCATGTGTTGAATCCGCAAGGTATCGTCAAACACACGCAAATACATTGATACTTTGTGGTAGTTTCTACTGCCTAAGTCAATGCCTCACAACATCAGCCCACAACGCACTATGGATACCCAATTGTCGTGGCAATCGGGTGCCTCAGCGCACCCCAGATGTTGCACCATACCGTACTGCCAATCCTGCACCTCCGCGGTGTGCGTACTCCAGATGCTGCATAACACCGCACTACCGATAGAGCACATCTACACGCTCGTTCCCCCCTTCTCGTGGCTCCGTCATCAAATTATTCAAATCGCCTCCTACCATTGCATCGCCCTTCATTATCATCGATTACCCAGCATGTTCTCCACCCTAGTTTTTACAAATATAGGGCAGTCTCGTCTACGACGCCAGTGCAGCATCAGACCACCAGTGTGCATCAGCGCCTTTCGTACCTTTCTCTGTCACAGCGTCGCCCATCTGTCCTTGACTACCCGATATCAATCTCGGGCTCGCAAATAATAGCCAACGTGCGAGATCACGACACAAATGAAGAGTAAAAACTCCAGCACCAAACCGTTCGTTGGTCCATCCAGCCGCTCGTTTATCAGTCACCTGAAGTTATACCACAGCACACGATGTTGAAGGACACCACCTTTAATTAATGGTTGCCGTCACAGCAGCACGTGAAGATCTCAATGAGTCCCTGTGGTACCCGGTATGGGATATCGCAATCAAGGACTGAATGTCGTCCGATTCGAGCACGCCTTCAGTAGCGTCTGTCGCATAAGTACCATCCAGGTCCATAGAAAAGCTCCCAAAAGCCTCGGTTATCCCGATTTTGTTCAGGTTCTGCAGCACGTGCAGACTTCGCCGAACGGTATCCCTATCCTTGGACGTGGTTTACTGGTTCCGATGGTGGAAAATTGTCAAAAAAAGACTTGTAGGTAAGGTGTAGTGGACTAGACTCCTCATTCCCTACAACTGTCGTGCGATAATTTAATAAGAATGTGCTATCTAGCGAGAAGACGGATAGATAATAACACATGCATACTCAACCATTATACTGACGAGAAAGAATTCATCTCCGTGGTCATCGACCGCTGTGCCTAAAGCGTGTCATTGAGTTTTCTTGTATCACCAGTAACGCAACTACCAGCCATGATAGATCGAGCCGGATGCACATGCACTACTTCATCGTCGGGATTTTTGAACATATTCTCCCGGGATGCCTGTATTTCCTCGTTTTGCGACACCCTAATGTGCAGCTTCGGACGGTAGACGCTGTGGCGCATACGCAATTCGGAAGAATCACTAGTGCCTGCGTTGAGCTGTAGGTAGTATGGCGCGTTCAGGAGTGCGAGGAACGAGTTGACATATACTGGAGTTTGAACGAGACCACTGGTCAACCGATCCTAGAAGAAAGGTTTGGTCATACATTTCGCAACGAAAAATTCAAGACCGAGGAAGTTGAAGTTCTTGGGCATAACTGCGCACTATATGGGAACTTCAGAGACAAGATGGACAGTGCAACTACTGTAACCTTACTGTAATCATAACTGCCATTGAAGATATGCTGCGCGAGATATGAGTCAAGGCATGAGATAGGCTGGAAGGAGATACCTCGTCAGACAGCCGGTATTGATGATATAACCCATGACATTTTTTATTAAAGAATCAGTGCTAGTAAGCACTCTATGTTAGTACTTATGTCAGATCCCGACGGTGAAAGGGGCGCCCCTTACCCAGCAAACCCAGTATGGGAGGTAGCAAGGAGATAGCATAGTGATGATGCAATGACAATATCGATGAAAGCAAGCGATCCCAGTGCCACAGACATGTATGTCGACCAGTCGATTCTTACCAAATCTGCAAACACATGGCACTGATATCTAATCACTATCAGCACTTCGTGTGGTCAGGGAGTACAATGTTTCACTCACATGACCCAAATAACGGCTGTCATTGCATTAAAATGATGAGCCAACAACAGGATTGCCATTAGAACCCTCACTGATGGCAACACCTGAAGGGATATTCAAAATCGAGTGAAGAGCATTTCCATGTAACAGACTTACCTGAGCCTAAGATCATGACTATGCCCTAATAGCGAATAAATCAACACAATTAGATGCATATAACATGTATATCAATTGTAAACCTACTGCTACAATAGGGAGAGCTTTTGATCGGCCCTTGCTGACTAGGTCACGATCCTAAAACCGGTGAAGAACAAAAGTTGGGAAGAAGGGCGCGAGTGGGAAATTCAAGGTGGGTATGGAGAAGAAGCGTTGAAGTACTTGGAGAAATTAGTGTTGGAGGAATAGACAACGTCGAGGGGACAGTAGGCAGGTGAAGCAAATATAATAGGGCTCTGGTCTCTGATGATTTGTATGACAAATTGAAAGATTCCACATTCCGATTTAGTATTGACACAAAGCCACCTCAGTGGGTAATCCCCACTTTCTCTCGAAAGTGAAATTAGGATGCTCATTGATCCCACTGATTTTTATGATCCCATATGCATCAGTTGGCTTGTAGGAGTTGCACCTCCATCAATTGGATTACAAGTGTTGTGTCAATATGGAGTGCCTGCCCAAAGAGGGGGAGTGTGATGAAAATGAGGTCAGTGATACAAGTCTTCAGAAGCTGCAATGATGGATGTGGGGCTTGTACACAGCAAAGTCTTGGTGGAGGCATCGTTGTTGCAGCAGAGGAAAAGGAGTAGGAGGATAAGGAGAGGAGAGGAGAGAAATGTAGATGTGACTCCTGAGGGACTGAGGAAGTATTTTTGATGAGGGAGAACTTCGTTACCACTAGCCATGGAGTGTTGGGCTGGGTTGGGCTAGTGAATCACGAGATAGCCATGAAGCGGCTGTTTCAAACCGCATCTATGCATAGCCTGGGCAAGCTGCCTCAAAACCATATGAAAATGAAACAGTCTAGACATGAGGACTAGAATGATGGAATCTGGTGAACTGTGGGACAGTTTGCACATGTTTAATCCCCAAGGTATCATCAAACAGGCGCAAATACTGTCCCTTGTCACAAAAAAAACATTTCATCATTCAAATCACACCCATCATCATGGGCCATCAATCCATCATGCTCGACCACATAACCTATGGAACCTACCTCATGTTCCTGGGGGCTGAATCTTCTTTGGGAACCACCGTGCAGTCTCCATGGACAAGCTAAAAGCCATCGATGTACTTCTGATGAGTCTCGAGCAGATTTTGGAGGAGTTGAGGTCATGCTCTGAGGAAGAGTCCATGCAGGGTCATTCCCTTAGAAATTCACAAAAGTGGGAGGACCCTCTCATCATATGAATGCAGCATATTATAAACTATGTGTATTTCTTGTTTATTGTTACACATCTATACAAAGGGCTCATGTATTGGTTATCTAGCGTTACTTGTTGATACAATTGCGCGAAGTAAATTTACTTACAATAATTACAACCCTTGTCATCAGATGTGTTCCACATCCATAGCACCAGAGGCTCACAGGGGAACTTTAAACAAACATTGATGACCAATAAGGACTGTGAATACAATTGAGATCCTCCTATTTATGTAGGACCACACGTGCCGGCCCAATGATCTAGGTAACTATTCATCCGAAAGGTGGAGACTCGGCCCACATGTAACACTTTTCCAGTGCTAGAATGGGAGTCAGGTGTTTTTGATGACCAGGACAGCAATTGAGACTCCTTTCATCCATAATACTTCTTTGATTGCCGTCTCTCGACACAGTGATGGAAGACGCCCTAGCCATCAGTGGACACATAAGGATGCAGGTATCATTCAGCTGGTATGCCATGTCCAGAAGATGTCGGAAACCTCAGAAACCGCAGAAGAACGGCCATCTCTGACTGTGGAAACTTGTGCCAGAATTTAGGGGCAGACATGGACTTCCGCCACATTTCTGCCATTGGAAATTTTGGTCACACAGTGGAGCCATCACCATTGTGTGCTGGCAAACTATGAGAAGTCGATGGGATTGACTTATCCAAAGCCAGGGTCATATTTAAGTTGACCATTCAAACCATGATATGAAACCTTCCCTGCTCTGGCCCTTTGTGCTGAGATTCACTCACTCTTGTGAGTGACACATGCACGATGGCTGCAAAATTGGAGAAGGAATTCCAAGAAATTCGCTCAGTATCACAATGCCTACTTGGGTTTTACCTGACAGAAGGAGTGCATAGTTTGGAACAACTACAGCGTTTTGGTCAGTATCTCACAGGGACAAATGCAGTGGTGGTTGCCCATCATTATTCAGATTACACCTGGGGCACTCTTCCTGTTTCTCATGCTTTTCCAACTCGAGTCTCCCTGTCGGCTTGTAGAACATGACCACTATGAGGAAGCAGCTGCAGCTCTCGTGTATGTCGCAAGGAAGGATCCGTCTGACAATGTTGTTGCGCTGACTCATAGGGAAATCCGTGCCAATGTCTTTGGGAGGCACAATCTTTTGCTGCTCACACAAATCCATCAGATGGGAGAATAAAAATCATAGCTCTATGCTGCACCATCCCATCTGTCGCAATGTGATTCCAGCAGTGGTCTGGCATGATTGTGATCAATGCCTACACCCCTGAAATACTTGCTAGCCTTGGTTTCCTACTTCCCTGGCACTATTTGCCACCAGCATATATGGTGTCATCAAATTACAGCTGTGTGCAGATATAATGGCACTGGCGCAAATTGAAAACATATTACAATAATGAGCACCGAAAAAGGACTTAGTGAAATTTAACTTAGTTTTCGGGCACTTTGTTGTGTGCCATCACACTTTGCCCTTCTCCGAAACATGGGCTGTTAGCAACAGACATACAAAAGTGTTGAGTTCATTGATGATTCTGATGATGATATACTTGAAATCACGTCCTCCGAAACAGACACCAGCTCCCTATCATCGAGTGGGTCATCAACAGTCTTCACAGACCGTGGAACAATGTGTGACAGCATCGATCGTGAACTTGATGCAATGAGCCCTGTCCCTGAGCCAGCACCAGTACCTGTACAAGATCCCTCTCTGCCTCCAAAGCAGGCTATGAAGCCTAAGAAGAAAAATGTAGTGCATATATGCACCTTTATGTCACCACTGATGACCTTCTTGTCAGAGCAGTCATGGTGTCATCCAAATGCTCTGAAGCTCCTCCAACAGAACCTAAGCCAATTGATACTGTGGAACCTGCTCATGAAGTGACATACAATGTTCTCATCCTGCCATATGCCTGAAATCAAGAAGGATGATGTAAAAAAAATGGAGTGGTACCAGCACCATATTGACCCTTCATCTTGATGAATCCTTCGATACTTTCAAAGCCCAGATTCTCTGCAAGATCGACAAAGAAACATCTCCTGCTGCTCTTTCCTTCGGTGACTACAAAGCTTTTTTTTCAATCGTCCGAATCATCTCACCAAAGGTCAACCTTCACTGTCTGATGAGATGACTACAAGGAACCTGAAGCGTCATGATGAGATCAAGGACCAATATATGCTCAAGAATTCTCTGTAACCTCAAAAAGGTATGTGTCACAATGAGTTTTTCACGATCTAAACTTTGGTGCAGGTTAAGGCACAAGCATTCTGACAAGGAGAATGGAAGTATGTGCTGATGATTAGCCAAGAGAAAGGAAGAAGAAGAAGCAAGAAGCAAGAAGAAGATAGAAGAAGAAGGAAGAAGAAGAAGAAGAAGAAGAAGAAAGAAGAAAGAGCGAAGAAGAAGAAGAAAAACAAAGGACATGCTTGAATTTTGTTGCAAAAACTGTTGAGAATGCTTCATCATCCACGAATTTGTCAGGCCAACTGAACGGCATCGATATGACGATGAGATGAAAACGGTTGAATTGGATATCACAAAGTTGACAGATTGTTGGGTATGTCACAAGAAGCAGGTTTGTCCTTAGTTGAATATTGCTTCATTGAATCCTGGGAGATGGCAGCTCCCACATCCCACTCTCGTTTCCATTGCTTGATTGTTGGGTGTTGGCAATGGTATGCTCAAATTTCCCATTAGAACTATTGTTATCGCACTTAACTATTCCTAGGAAAAAGGCCCTGAGTATGTGACACTTGAAATGCCTCCAAATCATTCCCACTTCAGTATGGTACCAATTGAGTTACTTGGTCGTCAATCACTATTAGCAGCCTGTCGTCAACAACAGGCCGATGAGCAAGCAAAGAAGCTGGCAGTAACACCTCCTGTCCCTGCATCCATTGGGCCTGTCGTCAATGTCAATTTCCCTCCTGAGCTGTTCCAAGCTATTCAAAGCCTTTCCGCATCCATGGCACCTCAGTTTCCATTGCCAAATCTTGCCCCTGCTATGCATTCTGCTCCATCATTGCTATCTCCTGCACAACTTATTTCTCTGGGACCTCAAATGACTCTCATTGACTTCTGCTCAATGTATGAGATTTCCGATACACTCCAGAAAAAACTCCTTGAACACAATATCAATTCTTCGCACTCTCTTCGCCATGTAACCATTGATGACTTGCAGAAGGTTGGCCTGCTTTGTGGGGAACTCGCAGAACTGAAAGATGCTATCTCACAATGGTGTGGGGAGTAACCAAATATGCATGTTTCATTATTGTTCAATTGTAATGCTGTCCCTCACTGCATATCAATTATGCTGTAACACTATACTGTAAAACTCTGGCCTAGAAATAACCTGAATGACAAATGTAGCCATGAGCATCCTCTGCTGTTATGATATCCAATGCCTCTCGTAAGTCATACAAGATACCATCATTATTAGCAGTGGCTGAAAACAAGTCATTGTTGCGATGAATCCATGCTTTGAGCTTTGAGAATGCCTCCTCAATGGGGTTGAGATCTGGGGAGTAGGGAGGCAAGAAAATAATTTGGACACCTAGTACCAAGCTCAGGTTAGAATGGTGTATATTCACAAAGCCTTGCATCAACACACCAAATCTATCTGTGAGTTCCTGAACATCTTTGCCATGATGAATTTGGGCATTGTCCATCACTAGGACACTGTTCCTGCCTGGGTAAGCTTCACTGTGAGGTAGCTATAACCAAAAATTAGTGTAATGGACAAAAACATGACAGCCAAATTTACGACGGAGTGTTCAAGATAATGAAGATAGCCCACTTGTCGCAGGGATCCTTCAACCACATGTCCAGCAATGACTCCATTAATTGTTAGGGCAGCAGTGATTGTGAAATGTCATCTGCGCACAAATGGACCTCTCATAGATGCCTGGCAACTCCTCTTTGCTTGACCTCGTCTCCGAAACTGGGTTCGCTCATCCTTTGAGGTCTCGTCAATGAATACAAGCTCATGAGGCATGTACTGAGCCATTTGTCATTTGAAATCTGCCTGAAGGTCTTCATTTCTCTCACTTGCAATCTTCCAGAGCTTTTTCAATGAGACTCCAGCACGTTCAAGCTCCTGGTGAATGGTTGTGTAGTGCATAGCAACAAAACAGTTATGTTTCATGAGAACTGTAAGTTCATTGAGGAACCAGTCAGGATGATGATGAATGAGCTCGAGAAGATACTGTAAGTCTTCGAAGTTGAGAGTCTGTGGACGACCAAGATATTCACTTCTGGGCTTGACAACATTGCAGTGTGGGTGAGGAAAATATAGATGCTAAGGGTAGTCAATAAGTTCCTAGGGTGCGAGGTTTGTACTCGTCCCAAGGGGATTGCTACTGGGCAGCGATCCTCGATAAATGCAAGGAGAAACACAAACTAGACTCTGTCTAACGACCCGAGTCAATCCTATCGTAGATAGGATGGAGGATTTGTAGATGCGAGAAAGTGTGGATGAGCGCGGGAAGATGCGGATGATGCGGACGGGCACGGGAAGACACGGACGATGCGGATGGGTGTGGGAAGATGCGGACGATGCAGACGATGCGGACGATGCGGATGATGCGGACGATGCGGATGTTACAGAGCGAGTCAAGGAGTGTTCATTGGCAAAATAGTGGAATAGCAAATCCTTCTAAGAGGAAAACAAAGTGGGAAATAAAGTGCGGGTCTGGATCCATCCTCTTCTACATGTTTTTCCTGTCTATATGTAGGGAGAGCGATCTGGAGTGCCCTGGCGGACAGGTACCGCATTTTAGGGCGCTCTACATGCATCCGGGTCCGAGTAGCAGAAAGGGTACATAATACGATGGGATCTTTAAGAAAATAGTGACAGGTGATCGGAAAACTTACCAATGAGGATAGACAGACATGGACAGATGGATCGGGCGAGCGGAAGTGCAGATGCGCGGATATGTGGACAAGCGTGGGAAGACACGGATGATGCGGACGTGCGTGGGAAGATACGGATGATGCGGACGGGCGTGGGAAGACACGGATGATGTGCATGGAACGCATGGAACGCATGGAACGCATGGAATGCATGGAACGCATGGAACACATGGAACGCACGGAACACATGGAACGCACGGAACACATGGAACGGGTGGAACACACGGGTGAGACGGGTGTCAAACGGGTGAGTCGGATAAGACGGATGGGCGTCATATGAAGGGCAGGATATATGGATAGTCACCTGTAGAGTCCTCGATATTCACGGAATACAGGCCTACAGTGGGTACGTTCCCCACAGCGGGTCTTGTCATCGAGCTTCTTGATGTGATAAAAGGTATGAAGTGAGAATCCTACACAGTCCAAGATCTCACGGAGCTGAAGTATGCCCTGCTTGTGAAGACGGATAGCCGCAAGCTTGAGGTCAGTGGAGATTTTCCTGTTGCCCATGGACAAAAGCTTAAAGTTTATAGCAGTGTTATGTAAATTTTCACTAAGTTCTTTTTCAGTGCTCATTGTTGTTATATGTTTTCAATTTGCGCCAGTGCCATTATATCTGCACACAGCTGTAATTGTTGCATGCATAACCATCATCTTCATCATCGAAAGCTGGGGTCAGAAGAGGACCCTGATTTATGGTGGCCTAGCACAGGGATTGATGATGCTTTGGATTGGTGACTGCATTGATGCCCACCCCAACCAGGGTGTTGCACCAGCAAGGTACATTTCTGTTGTTGCTGTGTAACTTTATGGCATCTCCTTTTGCTTAGGCTGGGGATTCACTCTTACATCCTCGGCTCTGAAGTTGCCCCGGGCCACCTCCATCCAGTTGTGATGTCCCTTGCATCTGGAACATCCTGGCTATTCACATATGACATTTCCCATATCAGGAAAACATCGAGTTCCTTTTTTGTCTTTTGACTTCCTTAATAAATTGATAAGGCAGTTAAGGAAATCAAGGAGGTCTCTTTTCACTTATTCTTCCTTAGTGGTCTTTAAATTAGGTATTTCTAAGGTGGTCTAAGGCAATATGAAGTTTTAAGGAGAATAAGTAAAAAAAGTTCATCAGGTATTTGACCAGAGTATAACAAAGCCTTACCTAACTTTATCTGATATATAATATTGAAAATATTGATCACAGTTGCAGACCACTTGACAAAGGAATAGATGGGTAGACTACATATGCAGAATCTCCCAAAGCCATCATATTGGCAGACCTATAGTAGTAAGTTGTGATCTACCTAGCACAGCAATGCTGACTACAGCGTGATTGTGGCTGTATAAGGATACCTAGAAGTTGGATGTGGACACCTGAAAGGGCCGTACTGCTATATATCTTATTGTCTCAGGGGCTCAAGGCCTAGACACAAGACTCGTGACTATGATATAATAACCCATAATTTGTTAAACCTTTCCATGGGTGGGTCATGGGTCCATGCTCTTGTGACTGGCCCGCTCTAAAAGGAGGGGTAACAGAGTTGTGAGTGGACTTATTTACTCCCACTCACACAGACATAAAAGGGAGCTTCCTAAGTACAACTAGAAGTATGAGCAGTCGGGGCAGCAGAAGCCTCCTGACAAGAGCTTTCATAGGCTCAAAACTGCTGGATCTGATGGATCTACCTATAATGTACCCTACCACTCTACTAGCCTTCTTCCGCGCACCACAAAACTGCACCCTACCTTTGGGAATGGTGGTCAGTGCAGTACATATAGGAGGTGGTCAGCCTAGGGCTGTAGTCATAGCCCCATCCTTGCTGTGCTGCAGATGGGCCACCAATTATTGTCAAATGTACCAACTACAACTAGCTATATATAGGCAGCTTCCAATTGCACAATCTGCCATCACTAGTAATGTGCCTGGGTGTGACCATGAATTGACAGAATAACCTTGCCAAATCATATGGCTGATATATTGTCAGATATACCTTCTCTTACTAGGACTGCTTCTGATTGCAAAGTCTACCATCATCAATAATGAGGCTAGGGGCTACAAGAAGTCATTGAGCTACAGCAAGTTGTTGGTTCTATACCAAATGCATCTAGTGATATATAGTCAGATTTCGATAGGGAGACTTAACTTCTTTAACAATGTGTTAAGGGGCTACAATGAGTCATCTTGCCAAAGCAAAATGCTGGTACATTGTCAGACATCACTACTCTTACATGTACTGTTTCTAATGGTGGAGTATAACATCTCTAACAGGGAGACACTGAGCTGTCTCACCAAAGCAAGTTGCTGATAAATTATAATTCAGTCACACATACATAGCATTACATGTATTTAGAAGGATTTGCTATGTCATAGTATTATCTTTACATAACATTGTTTTGCATTCATTAATTACAAAGGCTGCATAGAACAATAACATTATGAGAAACATCAACACCCTAACATGCAGGGACACTATGAGTAAGGCATAACAGTAGACAAAAAAAATATCTCCAACCTTCCACTCCCCCAGTGCAATCAGCCAAGTGATTGTGTCCAAACCATTGTTCCAATCCAAGTAAATAACTTTACTTGTGCCCTCCTTGATGGCAAAACAGAAGGATGCCTCCCTGAAGTCCAGGGTAGGCTGGAGAAGGAATTCCTTTCTTAGCAAGCACTTTATCACTTTGTTTGTCCTGCAAGTGTCAGTCAGTTCCCCATCTGGGATAAGTGATAGTACATATACTTACCTGAGTTGTAGATATAGCTATTTTGGAGCATAGCACTACAATAAAGCAAAGATATTAGGGGCTATGTGTGTCCCCACAGCTGAAAGAAACCTATTGATGGTACTTGTTGCCTCAGTAGTCTGTAGCCTTGTATTCCTAGGGAATGCTTGTTGCACTTCCCACACCTCTAGGTGCAAGGCAGGGGTTTATAAGCAGTTTGTCTCCCTTGGCCTGGCATGGTGTTTGATACCAACAAACTGCAGAGCATCCCATGCTTCAACAATCTTCTTCTGTCCTGGTTTAGTAATCACATGCTCAAATCTGCCAGCCATAAACAAAGGGTGAAGTGGACCACAAGCTTCCTGGGAATCCTTAGGTGGCAGGAGAAAAAGGAGTCATCAGGATCAAATAAAGGGAGTTGGGATGCTGCAAAACCTTTGGGGTACTGCTATTCTACAAGTTGATCAATATGCAGCTCTTTTTTTGCTGCATGCACCAAGGCTTCAGGATAAATATTTAGCCTCATCTCCTCTGTAATGAGTCAATGATGTCATCAGCAGACTCATAAGAAGATCACCCACTCTGTTTTTCCTCTAATGATGCTACTGTCTTACCTTGGACATTGTCTAGATAGACCTCTAGCCTTTGTAGGTTATTCTTAGTGCTTTGTTTTTCATGGTGTGTCTTCCACTTCTTCTTGTACTCATGTAATTGTACATTGGGCTTGACCAGAGACATGTAGTGGGTGTTGGGCAGAAGAGATGTATTGCTCACTTGTACTGCATAAAACCTAACAATGTAATCCTTCTATTTGCTTGACCTGTTCTGGACCAACTCTCAGTTTTTGACAGCTGTGATGAGTATCATGAGTCTAAATACTTCTTTTGATAGGAATGACACATCTGGCTATATCTCTCCAGCAAAGTATATTGTCTTTAAGTGAACCAAGGTCATTTGCAGAGGAGACATTAAACAAGATAAACATACAGCATGATGATGTAGAAAATGCCTGTACCTCACCTCAAATTTCAAGGAGAACAAGAAGATAACATGTCTGGTATATGAGATTATCTTACAAGGTAGACTGGTGGGTAAACTTCACCTTGAGGTACTAGGTCTGGATGACAAGTTGCACTCTTCCTTGTGCTGTTTTTTCAGCTTGACAAGTTGACAGTCATTACTAAATTTTTGATTCAGGATTGAGGTGCAGCACAAAAGTGCATCATGAGACCCAATACTTAATACACATTCTAGTACATCACATGGTACAACTTGTTACTCCCAAACATTGGTGTCTGCTCTAGCTTCCAAGCTGCACTTTGTGTATCACCTCAAGTCTGGAGCTGAACAGGTTATCTAGTGGTAAAAAATGCCACTCCTGAACATTGGCATCTGTGCTAGCTTCCAAGCTGCACTTTGTGTATCACCTCAAGTTCAGAGCAGAACAAGTCATAGTACATAGATGGTACATACAGAATGTCAGAGATTTTGCTAGTCTAAGATAATGTCTGGGCCAAAGTATGTGCCAAAGTCTAGCATCACTAAAAGTCCTGAACAAGTGCTTGCCATAATATGTCACAACAGGCAGTAACAGGTTCATTGAGCTGGCCAGGTAGTACCAGTTCAAAATTGTCTGAGATATTACAAGCCCCAGGAACTTGTATCTGGGAACTTATCATGAATGAATATGTTGTTTAATGCCTTCACTAGTGGTTCAGGTCAGTAATCCAACCATGTTTAGAGCAGGTTTCACTGTATGTACTGAATCATATTCACATCTCATTGTTACAGTATTTGACATTTAAACTTGAGTTGTATGGTGGTGTTTGGCTCTTCTAGTGTTGTTCAGCACATTTGTGGGGGATATGATCATTTCCAATTGGTATAGGGTATGTGTTGTTCCCATGAAAATTTCAGCACCAGCACTTATTTCAATGATTTTAATTGAAACCAATATCCAGTGTCTGTCTGGAGTAGATACAAAAACTAATCTTGACAGAAAACAACTGAGATGTAGGCCAGCAGCCTCCCTGTGCTCTAATACATGCAACATTACACTAACACTCATTTTCATAGCCAAATGACTTTGTGCACTTAAGTCAGTGCCTACCACATCACCTACTGGAATACTGAATGCTCATTGCCCTGGATGAAGGGAATGATGGAGAAGATGGGTGAATATAATATGTAGAAAGTTGCAGGGAGAAAGGACAGGGCAACAGGCCTTCAGTATGTCTTTTCTTGCTGCATAACACCTTCATACACCTTCACATCACTTCCCTTGGAACAAGTCTTGACCTCCACATTCTTCAAATGCCCTTGCAATTACTCATTTTGCCTGCTCTCCATGACATTCTTGATCCTCTATGCTGCTGAGGCCTTAGGCCTGTTTGATGTATTTCTGATGCACTAAGACACCCTTAATGATCCTCTTTGTCCACTTAATATTGAGTTATTGCCCCATCACTGGTCACATCACCCTCATTGACATTTTGCACTCACTTGGAGTCACTTGTTGCTAGATGCCAATACGCCTACTTGACCTTTTCCACTCTTGAACTTGCAGCCAACAGCCTTACTGTCTTGTCCCTTCCACTATTGTAAGTATCCCTGAAATTCTTTATGATGTAATGAGTCTTTAAATATGTATGGACAGCTTAGTTATGGGTTATGTATGCTACAGAGCGGCCATGTCTGTGGTTGTATTCAAAATCTTCTTGTTTTGTAGGTCAATTGTCATGGAAAGTTCTTGTCAGCTGATCTGGTTTCAGTTTTCCTGTGAGTGATATGGGTTGCTACCACTGGTAATACCATTGCGGGTAGGACCTGCCACTTTCCAATGGATGTATCTACATTATGAATTCTTGGTAGTCTTGTTCTGTCCTTGCCCCTTACTTGATTGCTAGATGCCACAACTAACTAAATTTATGATAAGATCACTGCAGTAGAAGCTACTGCATTTATTGTCTTTTTCTATAGTATGCATCCAGTTTATGAATGACTTCCGTTGGCTAGAGTATGTTTATGTTAGCCTTTGTATACTATGAGTCCATGACACAATCACCTTGTAATCCAACTATTATAGTAACATGCGCACTCCATCCTTTTTTCCTTCACATCTTCACTCATTGAGCACATTCCTCCCTCTCTCACACCATCTTCTGTGATATAGAAGCTTAACACTTCTCTTCTCTCAGATCTGCAGATACTTCCTTTTGCTTCTTTGATCACCATACACTTCTTTCCTTCTATCTTGTTCCTTCTCATTCTATGACATTCTACTTCTCTGCTTCTAGCTTGCCTTATATACATTACTTATATTTTATGCTTTTCCCCCCTCTGATTGTCACATTTGCCCTTGACCCTATAGACCAGCCATAAAATAGCCTACTTAGTATATATAGACCTTTGATTATGCTTGTATTTCTCTAACTTGGTTTTTGATCTATTCAATCAGACCTCTGAATCCAGTTCCTTTGAGATTGAACCTCCTTCACATTAGGAGCTTTCTCTGCTGATCTCTTAGCACTTCCCTTAGAGCTTCCAGCCTTCAGACTTCAACCATTGTCATCATCCACTCTTACCCCAATCCCACTTTGACCTTTGCCATTGTGCCTAAATAGGAGAATTGTATCTTTCTCTCAATACACTTGCTACTTCAATCATCCTTATAAGACTTAGCAAGAAGAACTATCTGAGTGTGTAATACTGACCATCCAAGCCATCTCCTTCCATTGCTGCAGCAAGTGAGGCTTCCTAGCCTGCCCCATGCCTCTGTCTACAGTATCAAAATGTTTGTAACAAAACTTTGAGTGAAGTGGATGCGATCCATCAGTACCCTAAGTGAGTTTTTAGTGAGGATGGTCAAAGTATTACTATGGGAGATAGGGATTGCCAGCCACAAACACTTCAGCTCTTGCAGCTTGCAACTTGTACACATACCCTTCTTACTCAGTTAGATTTAATCATTCTGCTTAATCTTCCAAGCAGCATTCACAATCTCTATCATGAATTCAACACAAGCCTATTTACTGATAATCTTATGGAGCAAAAGTCCATCTTTAAGTAGGAACATAATATAAGCATACTAGTGAAGGTCATCTCAGCCACCAGTGCCTGCATCCTAATGCTAGATGTGATAACAGATAAGAAAGCAGCCTGTCAGTGGCTTGAGTGATGGGATTACAATATTATGCCTCTAATTGTGACTGTATTTTGCTTGACATGCGGAGTTCCTCCCCATGGTTTCTAGCTTCATTCTATGTTATTTGACTACTGCCCAATTACTGATAAAGCCTATAACCTCTTCATTATCAATGGCTTACTGGCTCTTGGCAACCTAGTCACAAAGCAGCAAGACAAAAGTATTCAAGAGTGTCTCTGGCTTTTTCCGCAAGCTCTTGCTCAATCATTTCTATTTTACCTTAGAGTTATTTGGCCCATTATACAAATACTTCTCAAGGACCTTGAGTACAATGTCATGTATCAAGATGCTCACATCTTTGCCCAAGCACTTCCACAGTGCCAGCAAGAATAAGATCTCCCACAATTCTGGAATGGAAGTGATGTCGACAAGGCCCTTCAGCAAGCCACTACCTTACTCCCAATTCAACTAACTTGCACTATACTACAACATATCATTACTGCAGTATTTCACCACCACTTTCCAGAGCTTTTGGATGGCCTGGGTGGAATATCCATGGTGGACAGACAAGCCCAGCATACCTGGAAGACTAGAGATACACACTATGGACAAGTTTACTCCATCCCAGCTGCCTTGGGAAAAAGGCAAAGCACTACATTACCATTAGCCAGATGCTGTAAGTCACTTATGGACTCAGTGCTGCTGACAAAAGCTGGCAGGATATTATGACTAGGTTCCTTTTATTTCTCACTTGCAAATACCACCACTACATATTCTCCATTGCTTAACAGACCATAATGCAACAATATGGTCTGTGTGGTGATGCTTCTGGGATCAAGCACAACTGGACATCAGAGAGGCTGTTATCAGTGAAGGAGTTGATACCAAGGCAACAAGTGTTGTCAGTCATCTCTTGACAAAGCTAGTTTCAAATCTAACATCATCCTCATCAACTCTGGAGTGCAATAAATGACCAAGAACATCCCTCAATATGCTATGTAGCATGTATTTCTTGGACTAGCATAACTTGAAAGTTCTTAGTTGACCATGCATGGATAAAAACAAAATACAAGCCTGAAGCCAACTTCAGAAATGTCAATTATTAGTGCGCTATGATTGACACTGCTGAAGTTAGAATCTCAGCAGGTCCCTCATACTCGTGATTTCCACTACTAGTAAGGGTTGCACAAGACAGGTTTGTATCAGTATAATGCATTATATGTTGTAACTGTAGTGCACCTGTGATGTATTTTCCTTACAGTTGTAGCACTCTCATCCCTCTACCCTACAGTACTGGATCCTGATGCATGCCTGATGCATCCACTTGAGTCAGGTTGATGTCATCCCTCTTGCTGATGCATGATTCTGATGCATCTCATTTACTAGGCTGATGCATCCCTCCCTGATGCATCCCTCTCACCCTTCAATATGGTGCATTGCTGATTCATCTCCTCCCACCTTGATGCATTCTGTTTAGGCTATGGTGCATTATGATCATAGTGTATCATTTTATTATCTACATCTACAAAGGCCAGTGTCTCTGCCCAACATGCCTCAAATAATGACACTAGATTTTGGCATAAGTCAGCCTGCCATTTTGTGTATGCCACACAGCCATCCTCGTGTTCTGCATTGGCTAGTATAGTGTCATCTCGCCTTCTGTCCCAGTGCCCTGCTTCCCACCTCAGAAATGCTAATATATGACACATTTTTTCTTTTGGCAGTTGTACTTCTTCCCCCTAGCCCATTACATATGCCCCTGCTTTATACCACTCATAACAAAACTTTGAGTGAAGTGGATGCAATCCATTGTCTTCTTACTTTTGAATTGCATACCATGCATGACACCATCAGTGCCCTAAGCAATGCAGATGGAATCTGCGGATACACCTAAGTAAAGCAGATGGAATCTGCACTCAGCCACTGCCAAAGGAGGCAATAGAAACGACTTTATTCACCTAAGTAAAGCAGATGGAATCTGCACTACTCTAGATTGGCTACATTATGGCATAAACAAATGTAAGTGATAATATACCTTAGCCACTGCCAAAGGAGGTGATAGAAATGACTGAAGGAAAATATCTACCAAAGCACCTCTGATATATGGGTGAAAACCCACTTGCTAATTGACCATGTGTTTTGCCTATGAGTCCACAACTTGTATTGAACACACTCACTATTACATGTACACTCAAAACATTCCAATACCTCTCATTACATATCCACATACATGTGCTTGCATCCGATCATGCAGGTGGATGGTGGATCATCCATGTGTGCATGGGCGAGTGTTGGATGGGTGCAGACAGCTATGGATGGGAGACAGATACCTGTGGATGGGTCTAGGAAGAGTCAGATAGACAAAGTTTGGTGATAAGAGGGGGAATCAGTGGAAGTGGGTAGGTGTTTCGGATCATCCATTCATTGATATATTGGTAATCTTGGCAGGGTCATAACAAACCATCTTTCTTTCCTATGAAGAAGAAGCCACTAGCTTGGGGGGATTTTGATTCGGAGATGAATTCCTTCTGGATATGCTCATCAAGGAACACTTTGACGGCTTCTTGCTCTTTTTCTGATAAGGGATAGATTTTGAATGATTTGGGAATGAATCCTGGTTTCATTTCAATACAATGGTCGATCCCTGGTCTAGAAGGAGGGAGTTTATTTAGTCCATCTTTAGCCAACACATCAGCGAAATTGTGAAGATGGGAAGGTACAAGTTCTTCAAAAGACTTCTTCTTCTTTGCTTGTTCTCCTGCCATTGTGAATTCCTGAGTTTTGTTACTTGTCTTGTGGTATTCTTCTTCGTCAATCGAAGTGGCGAGTATCCATGAGTTTTGTAATGGGGCTTTGGAGGCTGTGCGGTGGATTTTGATAGCGGAAGTTCCATCCTTAGTTAATGGGGAGTCATAGGAAAGATTCTCAATGATTCAAACTGAGGTTCCATCTTTGGTACATTCAATAAGAATTTCATTGTCAGAAAGTGGGTAGATAGTGACTTATTCTACCTTATGGGCAAAGTGATCAGTTACCCATACATCTTCCTTCTGACGGAATGGGGAGAAGAGGAGGAAAGGATTCATCTCATACTTCCTCAACAGCGGTTTTCTTTGAAGGAGTTTCGAAGATAGGACAGAGGTTGTTGGCGGTTTGTTGCTTATTGATGGATTGTTCTATCTTTGCAGAGTGGGGGGTTCATGGGATCAAGATCATTTGAGCTATCCAATCAATGGCTGGGTTAATCAGGGTATTTCAAGAAGGATCTTATATATTCATTCAAGTTTGGTTACATTGAACTTTCCTATCATGATTTGTTGATCGATCTTGATTCCAAGGACGCAGTAATAAGAAACTGGGTCATCTTTAGAGAGGGAGCCATTGGCAAGTTTGATTGGGAAAGGTTTCAAGAGACGATGGATTGGGATTTTGTGTTCTTTGACTAATTCCCAGCTGATGAAAGCTCCAGCTGTGCCGCAATAAAAAATGACAGTGGTATCAATGGTTTGAGCATGCTTTGTGGAGATGAGGATAGCCAGTACCCAAAATTCTTTCTTTTCTCCTATAGTTTGTACAAGGTGTATCAGAATGGAAGGTACTGATGTCGTAGCAGTCCTTCTTTCTAAAAATCCATCCTCCTAGTTTCTTCAGCTCCTTCATCATCATCTTTATCTTCAGGTGCTTCGCACCTTACCAGTACTTTCCTATCATTCCTTCCGGCATCTCCTCAAGGGTGAAAGGCAGGGTCATTAGCATAATGGCCAGTTTTGGCACACCTGAAGCACTTCCCAGTGTGCATGTACTCCCTTCTATTGGCATCAGATAAGCGATCTACTTGCATGGCATTAGGATCTCTGGCAGAGATGTAGTGGTTGGATCCATAGTTTTTCTTCTTCTGTGGGTTTATGTTTGTCCACCCTCTAATGGCATTGAGGTGGAGTCTAGTGTTATCAATATTAGTGTATTTCTCAACAAGCTTATCAAATTCTGTGAGAACTTCTCTGGTGTTATAGAGGTGGCTGACTAGGCCAGGATGAAGACCGTCAATGAAGAATTGGATCTTTGCAGTGTCTCCAGTGATTCCTGCACAAGTGATATACTGGTTGAAGCAGGAAAGGTATTCAGTGAAATCATTCCCTTGTTTCAGGGTTTGAAGTTTGTTGATGGCTGTGGCAATGAGGTCAAGGGGAGCAAAGGCTTTCTTGAAGTCTCTGACAAAGTCGGTCCAAGTCCCATATCCGATTTGCTGGCCACTGGTGTCTACATGGATGGGGTCTTGTGCAAGTTCTAGGAAGCTTTCTATCCAAGTGGCGCCTGCGCCTTCAATCATATGAAAGAGTGTGAAATGACCTTTTTCCTATTAGTATCATAGAGCTTCTCATTGATATTGAGGTAAGCGGTGGTCTGGAGTAGCCATTGGTTCAACTCTTCCCTATCTCCATCAAAGTCAGAGGTTCTGATCTTGTATTCAGTGTCTTTTGCAATGTTTGCCGTAATGGGAGGTCGTTGGGGAAGAAGTGAGGGAAAGCTAGGTAGTGGTGTGAGGGAAAATTCTGCAAGGGCTGGGGAAATCAATGTAGGGTTCTGTGCTCTAAAGGCTGGTGAGCTTGGTGCAGTTTCTGGAGTAGAAGATCCTTCGGATGTTGAAGACTCTACAGGTTCTGGTCTGCATTGCCATGAAATGTTGGCTACTTGTTCTGGGTTCAAGGGTTCAGTGATACTAGACTAGTAAAGTATGGAAAGTAACTTGAATCTTTTATTATGACTAGGATAGTTCTTCCATCATGATCCAATAAAGGATAATCAAGATGACAGCATTCAGAGGTTCAAAGGTTAGTCAAGTTTCAAGGGCTTGCTAGATCAGATCAGTGGTTCTATCAGGTAAAACCTAGTAGATTCAAGTTAAGGAAAAGTACAGATGTAGATAATAGTTTATATAGGTGAGCAAGTGCACACGGACCAAGTCAGAAAAGGAAAACATAGTGAGTAAAAGTACAGAAAGAGGAAAAGGGAAATCATATGATAGAATACTGTAGAATCCTATGGAAGTGTTCATGTTACTTTGACATGTGAATGATCAGTAAGAAATGAGTAAGCATAATAAGTAGTCATGTGATGAAGGAGAAAGTGGGGTGCCAGCATTACTGTAGGAGACAGATACCTGCAGATGAGTCTAGGAAGAGTCAGATGGACATGGGATATCATCTGGTTTTGTCACATATGATATATGGAGCCAGCCAGTACCTGTGCTACATGGTGTGCCTGACAGTGACCATAATATATACATCCTGGCCAGAACTAGGCCTATCACCCCAGCTAGACCTGCTCCTGTGGCTACATATATGCCAATCTGGCCAGCCTATTGGCAAGAGAAACCCAAGCCAGATCCTCTCCTACACCCTGGCCAGACCTAACCCACAATAATGTGACAGCCAGTCTGGCTGTCCTCTTAGTGGTGTGTATACTGCCCAGCCAGAACAAACAGTACCTAATTGGTCAGAGATACCTGTAGGTAGAATTACAATTGGCCAGGATAGTATCGATGTCCCTGCCAGTGTCACATATACAAAGATTTAGCACCACCGGCCAGCCCCTGGCTAAACACATTCTACAACCATTTGGCACATCCGGGGTACCAGTTCTATGTGGGGTTTTGACTGAATGGTCTGGTATTAGAGGAATTAAAAAAGTCAGGGAAGATGATGTCTTTGGTAATATCAACAGCACTGTAGGAGGACCAAGCGAAATTAACAGCACCCTGATCTCTAGCAATTCACAAGATAAATCCAAAGATTCCACAAATCCTGATCTGGATGCCACCTGAACAATGTGAGACAAAGACCACCACACAAAGGAGGAGGAAGTATGAAAGACCACAGTGGATGAATGGAAGCGTACTCATATCAGGCCATACTGTAAGAATAATACATCAAGTACTTACAATAAGAGGGCAACACCGATACATGGATTCCTATGGTCCACAGGTGTCTATTATCTATAGGATTGATGTATCAGTGGAGGATCCTGGTCCAGTACTCAATCCATGGTTCTCTGGACCTGGTACCTGGCCTTCATTTGATAGTATCATGGTTCTTCAATCTATCTATAGGTAACATTACCTCCACCTGATGACTGGGCCTGGATCATGAGATGCATCTGACTGACGAGTCCGATTGGTAGGTTGATTATCACAAATAGCACAAAGTCCCCTGCATGTCAGAGACTCCTGCTTGAATGCACTCCAGCCCTAAACATGGCTGTTTGTCAACCATGTCTTCTAGTACTTGCTGCAACATCCTTAGCTTTTTTGCTGATATTCCTACCCTGTCTATCTGAATGGGTGTGATGTCGAGCTTGGTTGTAATTGGTGTGTATTTGAAAATTGTGTCAGTGTATTCTCACTTGATCTTTTGTTTTTCAGTGAACTAATATATATTTTCTATCTACCGCTCAGGTAGTGTTGCCGCGACTTGGCTAGCCAAGAGCCAGCTTCACCAGCAGCTCATCTATTTATAGTGAGCCAAGCCATTATATCCAGCCCAGCCTGCCGTGGCTAGCCATATGAGTCAGCTTTAGCTAAGGCTCATAGAGCCACAGCTCGAGCCAGCTTGAACCGAATCACAGAAGGCTCAAATTCACTCATTGTTGTGGTCAAGTAGTTACATAAAATTTTGACATACAAACAAGAATACAAAACAGTTATTGTGTGACATAGACCTGCAAACCATTTAAGTTAACAACTCGATGAATATATAAAAATAAGTGTACTCACATTTATTGAAGTAGCACTCATTTCCGTACAGTCCGAGGGCGGCAGTTGCTGCACAGAGAACACATAGCGCATGGAGAAAAAGCCTGCACTTTCAAACAATGTGAGTGGTGGGGCATGGTAGAATCTGCATTGCCAATGGGGGTCTTGCAAGGTGCAGGGGAAATGGTGGACCAGTCGGGTACATGGTCCTGCTGGCAAGACTCAGATGTACTGTTGATGCCCTGAAGAAGGCGACATAAGAATGTGTAGTCTGGTTTCTGGTCAAACGAGAGGGAACGTGAATAGGTGAGGATCTGTTCAACCTCTTCAGGAAGGTCTTGGCACAACTTTGTCGTATCGTACTTCATCTCAACAACTTGCTTGTCAGAGATGCCGCTACAGTGAAGCCAAGGTAGAGATCCACAAAATAGGTAAATTAAGAGGTATGTGAGGGACTCGATATCATCACGACGTCCTAGCTCCATGCCTGCATGGCTATTGATGGATGTGAAAGCTGGAGTTCCTGTCAAGGAGGCGGTTTGTTCAAACGCAATGTGGAGGTGAGTGCGCGGGTATCTGTATTGTTTGGAAATGCCGAAGTCAACAAGATAAATCTTGTGCACATCCTTGCCAGTTCCAATAAGGATGTTGTCAGGCTTCAACTCACGATGAATGAAGTGTTTTGAGTGAATGTACTGGAGGTGGCAGACCTAGTGAAATTTTTAGAATCAGTAAATGTAATTTAGGAAATACTTACAAGCTGATGGGCTATGAACACTATAGTGTTGCAGCTGAAAGAGTGTTGATATGTCTTGAATACACTCTCAAGCGACTGTCCAAGACGATCAAGGACTAGGGCATCATAGTTGTCCTCGCGTCCAAACCAGTGGATGTGGGGGATGCCAACAGTGTCACCAAGTTGCCTGAGCACGTTATACTCATGCTCCAAGCTGGTGGTGGTGCCAGTAATACATTGGAGCTTGACAACCACATCACCATCACCAATGATATCGCTTGCATGGTACACTTCACCTGTCTCAAAGTTCAGTCCTCACAGTGAGATGTAATAATAATAAAAATTCACTTACCATAAGCACCCGACCCTATTTTTTCTTTCAGTCGATACCTCCCATTGACACGAGCAGGAACCATCGAGTACTGAGTATGATGTACACAGAGGACAGATATGATATGCCAATGATATGCACAATAAACAAGACTTAATATTTCAACACATTCGTGGTGCTGTGGCGGCAACTTCTGGAAGTTGACGAGTCATTGCAATACAAAACTCGTACATACCAATCATGTGATCTGTACATGTGCAAGAATGATAACTGCGGACCTATTCCAGATGCACTGTCGCCTGAAGGCGAATATGCCAGAGCACGCACCCAGCCATGCTTTGTCTCGATCAGCCCCACCTCGACTTTTTCGCTTTCTGTTTCTCAAATTAGGATTGTTCCATCATCGAGCCCACATGTGAGATGATCTCCGCTGGGTGACCACAAGAGTGAAGTCACCCTCTGACTACCACTCATCCAAATGCCTTTGATCATCTCTCCATTGGTTGTCCATCGCTGAATGCTTCCATTCACCCTTCTGCACGCAATTGTCTTCCCATCCAGTGAAAGCGCCAGTGTATGTATGCTTCCACCCTTGCCTTTCCACAGTTCTCCAACAGTGTCTCCTAAATGCCCAGCACATCACAATAGACATGACGCTCATCAATATGCAAATGAGATATGAGTTCACGTATGAAGGTCCCCAACTGGACAGCCAAACATAACTGGGATAGCGTCAGTGGTAGTACAGTACGAGGTCGCTGTCAACCTACAATCCACCGATATTGCCACATGTTGCCATTGAATTGATTAGTGCTATAGCAGCGGCACGTTTCAACTGCGATTGAGAGAAAGTATTCAACACCCAAGTCACAAAGACAACATAGGCAACTGAGGCCTGAGTCATAAAGAATCTTCGCGAAACACGTAAGCCCATGGAATTGTAGAATGAGGAAGAGAAGTTCGTACAGTGACAGATAATGAATAACCATGTTCATAGTAGAGATGGCGATCATAAACCCAACGATGCTGACCAGTAGTGGGCCAGCGATATGCCAGAAGCGATCGCCGGTCGCATCAGAGTGCCTTGCATATTGTCAATTCACCTCTCGAGCCCATTGAGTAAGAGACTGACCTGGCCACAAAAAATGAGGTCGCCGTTCCCAAAATCCATGGAGGTGCACAGAGCAAGAGGCTGATGGTGGCGTTGTAACCCATTATAGCGGATAGTGTTGGGAAGAAATTGCTGAATGATAGAGAAACGACCATCAAAGTAAGAGCAACGCCAAGCCACCATACTTTCCAATGGATAAGAGCCTCAGAAAGACCAGAAAATCCCTCTGTGGGCTTGTCTTCGTCCTCATTTCCGACTGCGGCGTCCTCCTCCATCTGTCATTTCACCAGTGTTTGTTTGTCAGGCAACAACCAGGCGCTCGGCGTCGAGGGAAAGTCTGGTAAAATCCAAATTGCAGACACTGCAACTACGATGGTCAAAGTGCCCTCCAGGAAGAAAAGCCACCTTCAGCATCAAATTCAGCATTGCCTTTGAGAGCATGCAAATCTCGTTTCGGACCTCCAAGCCATAAAACCCAGTGTACCATCCAGGCCTGCCAAAATTCCTGATGCTATAAGGGTGTTAAAAGCATTACTAATGAGCTCCTGCAAGTAAGGAGCGCTGTGCGCAGCCCTAGCTTGTGTCATATCCCATATCTCCGACATCCACAAACTACTTCCATCAGCGCGCTTCCTCCAGACTGCCGGACCCAAACTCCGGACAGGTCCGCTCCACCGGACCTAACCCAAATCTAGAATCCCCCTTACTTCCGGCCCTCCGGCTCCTGTTAATATCCGCCTGCTTATTGATCTCCGGTGTGGGGAACGTACCCACTGTAGGCCTGTATTCCGTGAATATCAAGGACTCTACAGGTGACTATCCATATATCCTGCCCTTCATATGACGCCCATCCGTCTTATCCGACTCACCCGTTCGACACCCGTCTCACCCGTCTCACCCGTGCGTTCCACCCGTTCCATGCGTTCCGTGCGTTCCATGCGTTCCATGTGTTCCATGCGTTCCATGTGTTCCATGTGTTCCATGTGTTCCATGCGCATCATCCGTGTCTTCCCACGCCCGTCCGCATCATCCGTATCTTCCCACGCACGTCCGCATCATCCGTGTCTTCCCACGCTTGTCCGCTTGTCCATCCGCTTGTCCACATATCCGCGCATCTGCACTTCCGCTCGCCCGATCCATCTGTCCATGTCTGTCTATCCTCATTGGTAAGTTTTCCGATCACCTGTCACTATTTTCTTAAAGATCCCATCGTATTACGTACCCTTTCTGCTACTCGGACCCGGATGCATGTAGAGCGCCCTAAAATGCGGTACCTGTCCGCCAGGGCACTCCAGATCGCTCTCCCTACATATAGACAGGAAAAACATGTAGAATAGGATCGATCCAGACCCGCACTTTATTTCCCACTTTGTTTTCCTCTTAGAAGGATTTGCTATTCCGCTATTTTGCCAATGAACACTCCTTGACTTGCTCTGTAACGTCCGCATCGCCCGTATCATCCGCATCGTCCACATCATCCACATCGTCCACATCGTCTGCATCGTCCGCATCGTCCGCATCGTCCGCATCGTCTGCATCGTCCGCATCTTCCTGCGCCCATCCGCATCGTCCGTGTCTTCCCGCGCCCGTCCGCATCATCCGCATCTTCCCGCGCTCATCCGCACTTTCTCGCATCTACAAATCCTCCATCCTATCTACGATAGGATTGACTCGGGTCGTTAGACAGAGTCTAGTTTGTGTTTCTCCTCGCATTTATCGAGGATCGCTGCCCAGTAGCAATCCCCTTGGGACGAGTACAAACCTCGCACCCTAGGAACTTATTGACTACCCTTAGCATCTATATTTTCCTCACCCACACCGGTACCCGTCTCATCTCTGAGTTCATTTCTTTATAATCCATTTTACTTTACTTGATCCGTTCGGACTTACTAATGTACTCACCATATGCTTTCCTCACTGCCTCTGAACTCCGGATTACTGATCCTTGGCTATACCTATAGTATATAAACTCTTGTACTTGTTGTAGATACCTCAGTTCGAATATTAAACATAGTTCTGCTCATTCCTGCCTCTCCAGACTTGAGTTCCCCGACTCTTGTCAAACTCCGACACTAGGCTAAGGGTTGACCCCTAAAGTCTATTCCTATTACCGGCTCTACTTTCGGGTAGTCTACCTCTGTCCCTTTCTGCTACCGGCTCCGGCCTTAAGCAGTCTACTCTTTGATTTACGTTCTTCGGTACTACCGGGTTACGTCCCACCGGACTTGGTACTACCGGACCCCCTGAAATTAGGGGCACGTACTCGGGTAAGGGGCGCAGCGCACGAGCTGAAGCCAAGCCCCTTGGATCCAGTCCTCCTTTGAGCACGGCCTTAACAGCTTGTTGCGCTTGTACCTAGAGAGATTTCAATATGAACTGTTTGGAGGTATGGGATGACTATACCATCGCAAAAGAAGGAATACAGCTCCGGGATAGAACGCTGCCTCGACAAATCCAAGCAAGAAGCACAAGATAAGGGCGGCACGATACCTAAAGCAAAGTTAACTCTGGAGTGAATGGCACCGCAAGAGTGATGGATACCGACATTCGTACCGCACCTTCCATGACCATCGTTAGGCAATGCTGGTTAAACGAGGGATGCACATACCAGTGAACAAGGTGATAGCACCCCATATTGCCATGCAGCTTGAGAGATACATTGATGGCCTGTTCATGCAATCTAACAAAGTATTGCTTGTGAATTCTCGGAGATGCCACAGAATGACAACTTAGTTCCGGTACATATGAAGGAGCTTGCATCAACAAATATCCCACGTAAAGGATGCTGACGAGTGTGTTGAACTGGTTCCCGGTCATGTTAAGGTCTTCCTCAAAACCGCGCAGCCTTGCCGCACTTGCAAGAGGGTGGTTAAGCTACGCTTCTCTAAGTGATTTCAAAGCTTGGCCACGTACGCTACATTATTACGGTCCATCTATGCAAAGGGTTTGGGCAATGGCGGAAACACTAGGTGTACCAAGTACTCACACAGTTCATAATGTACACCAGAACCAGGAAGCCTACTCAAAGATCCAACTTATGGAGGAGCCTCTTCTCCACGAGCAGTCTGTTCTGCTCATCAATGTTTGGGTGTGTGAGATCATCAGTGCTGCTGCCAGAGGTGCCATCAGGACTGTAGTTGTCTGCATAGTTGTCCGCGTCAGGCAGGGGGCGATATGACATTCTTAGTGATCTGAAAGATTTAGCAGCTTTGGATGCGAGTTGGTCGTGACAATGTCTTTGACCGTCCATAAAGTGAGTTTCCTGTCATATCCGCCATATGCTAGGTATCTCTGACCAAGCCATTAGAAGGGGTTGCCTGAACACAAGCCTTAAGAGCTCCAGTGTTCACTTCTGTGAGATACTGCAAATGTGGATGTGAATGTGTGCCGAGTTGCATTGAAAAAAGAAAAAGAAAGGCGGGTGTGGAGGAACGGAGGTGTGATAATCCGCCAATCGGCCTGGGGTGAATGGCCAAACCAGGTGTCATGGGGAGGGGTTGTAAAAAGAAAAAGAAAGATGTATGTGGAGGAAGGGGGATGTGATACTCCGCCAATCGGCCTGGGGCAAACGGCCAAACCAGGCATCATGGGGAGGGGCATGTTTGAAAAAATAAAATAAAAAACTCACGTTGGACGCAAAACGGCAACACATGAGCCCACCGAGCTCTGTTGGTGAGTGGTTTCAGTGCTGACCAGTGGTCCTCCAGCATAGGTACTGATCCAGTGCATCCTACAATGGGAAGACAACAGAAGCGCAAACTGAGGACAGATATGAGGGTTGCTGATTCGTCAGCGAGGTCATGTGCTGCAGTGTTTTACATGCCTCAGGTAAAATCAGTCAAAAATCAACATAGTATTGATTAGTGCATAGTTATAGTAGTATGCAGATCACAGTTCAGAATGCTATGTTGTAGGTAGCCTCTAGCCTCTAACCAGTCCAAGATGAAGGCTGTGGAAAAATATAAAGTTTGTCTAGCACGTCATGGGTCTCCTCTGATGTGATAGTAGCTAGTATATTATAAGTAGGATCCTGAGATTCATTTGGTTGCGCGCCACTCGGCTCGTCAGGATCATCACCAGGAAGGTCGTGCTGTGATATTGTGAACTGTTGAGTGAAATTGAGCTGTTCTTTTTTCAGGCCGTACTTTAACATCTGTAATGCCTCCATCAATGTCTCACTGATTCAGTTCCGTTTTTTTGTATCAGTTTCTGCGCTTGATGAGAAAACTCGTTCACATGGGACTGCGGAGGCCTGAACAGGCAAATAGTCCATGGCAATTGCAAATAATGTTGGGTATGTCTTCCGCTTCATCTATCAAAAGCAGGGACTTTTAGTACTGCAGTTGAAAGAATAAAACGGTGCAACCTACCTCCCAGAATTTGAGTACGTCAATGCCTTCATCCCAAAGGTCACCATTAACATAAGATTGATACTCTTGCTTGATAGTCTGCGGGCCTTGAGACTGCTGCAGACACTTCACATGCATATCTCCAAGGCCATAAAGTTGAGCTAGTGAGTTGATTGTGTCAACCTTGGAGGTGCGAGTGGTATTTGACTGCTGGGAAGCCTCAGGTGAAATTTGGTTTCGGTATTCTACCATCTAAACAATAAGATTAGCGTAAAAGCTTAGAGAGCCATTGGACGGTCAGTTAGTACTTACGAGGTTGTGTATCATACTTTCAGCACGCGTTATCCAATCATCCTCCCAGTAGTCCTTGATCCATGTGAGTCTGACTGATGGATCGATCACTGTAATGTAGTGGGCATTTCAATTAGTAGTTATTTATCACCAAGTATAATAGACTTACACATTGCTATAATGTATGCATCTGTCAGGTCCATGCGAACATAGTATGACTTAGCCCATTCCAAGCCAATGTCGATAGAGGGACAGAGTCGGGGAAATCTGGTAGCGAGTGATTCCCATGCGGTCATGAATAACTTGAAGCAGGGAACTGCACTACCCAACCGGGGCATGCTCTCAGATGACATCTGCTGCTGCACTCTATGAGGTACCTGTAATTGAGTAGCAAACAGGATTAAAATTAAAGATAATGAAGGGTGGATATTGTATACATACATCTAGAATCTTTTCAAGGTCTTTGAGAACTTGCCACTCTGAGTCAGTCATCTTATGACCAGAAATGTCCTGCTGATTAGGCGTGCTAAGGAAGAAGTCTATGGCCTGACACGAGAATATATAGCATGAGTGAAAATGACATGTATTAGACTTACTGGATGCATTGCTCGCAAGTGATTTATCATGAAATACGTCGAGTCCCATCTCGTGCAGACATCATGAAGGAGTTCAACCTCAGGAACGGTAACCAGCTCATTCGAAGGAGATTTGAACCATTGCTTGGCATTTCCGGTTTTGACAACCTCCATGAACTGATCGCAACACAGTCCAGATACTCGGATTGCTTTGATAGCTGACCGGCCCAGCACAACTGGGTTTTTTGTGATAGCTGCAATGTAAGTTTTTTTGTCCATCACAACGCCATCAATCGTTGCATCCCATGCCTGTGAGACTTCTTGCGCAGCAACAATGGAGTTAGTGAAATGATCAGTGATGTGCTGTACACATATATTCATAATGTGGGGGAAACACATGACCGCCTGTCAAGTGGGTCAAAAGTGATGTCATGTTGTTCCAGCAGTTTGGCAAGTTTCTTCCATACACGTTGCATTGTTGCCTGCATTGTCCATGGTGAAATGTCCAACCTGAATTAATGTAAGTGAAGGTTGGTATCTGACAGGTCACCACACCTTCACAGTGATATCTGCACGATCAAGTAAATACAAGATTGTCTTTGCTAAGTACTTTCCGGTGTGACTTCCTTTGATCCATGCGAAATGCAATCAGTGCTGCCTTCAGCTCAAGCGCTGCCAACTTCTGGTTCTCTGCGATCCAATGAGCTGTCAAGGCTAAATATGCTGCCGAGAGTCTGTGATGACCAGATGTCAGCAGTGAACTGAGATCTGTCCCAATGGCATTCTAAGTATGATGAGAATCTGTAGATTATGAAGATAAAAAATATGTACAGCCATATCGTCTTTCAGAGTCACAAAATACTCTTGCCAGGCCCTTGATAATTTCTGTGCGGATCTTGGTATGGTGAGGAATATCCTTATCTCAAAGTTCTTGGCAGAGAAAGTAAAAGGAGGCATCGGAATTCAAGACACTTGATAACATTGATGGACTGTTGACTGTTGTGAGTAAGAAATAATGAAATTGTGCAAGGGCTTGCCTGATCGTCAGCAACAATGAAAGATACAAGGTGTTGAAGGAAGGTGGTATGCGTGAACTCTGGGATCGAACCTCTATCACAGAGGCCAGCTAAGGTAGTACTACTGGCTCCAGCTGCGCACTTGGGAAGGTTAGATAGTTTGGCGCCTCCCTCAACAACTTTACACATTTCAGCTAGTGTGTATCCCATTTCGAAGGCCAGTTTGACACTGATGACAAAGATGGACCACCCACGTTCTTCTGCCAGAATGAGATAGAGGAGTAAATGAAACCTCTTGACATGTCCACGCAATGGTGTATTCCCAGTATTGCTGGAGTATTCCCATTTTCTTTTTCCATGGCTCCCATCCCATGTAGCTGGATCTGGCTTTTGCTCAGCCCTAGAAATGTGAATAGTTGGATGAATCAATAGTGTACACTAGCAAAGACTTACTCGCAAATGACACAAATAGTGTCTTTGTCCTTTTGCTTCTGAAAGAAATAGTTAATATCATCCAATGTTGCAGTTTTTTGAGATGCCTGCATTTGAAGGAGAGGATCTGGTGGTGCTTCAAAATCCAAAGGTACACTGGCAGGTGCCGGCCCTTTCTTTGTCTTCTTGTTGGCTTTATGTACTGGAGGTGCTGGGTCAGTGTCATCACTGGATCCAGATACATCAAGGTTAAAGGATTCTGAGTCATCAGTGTGGTTGATGTTGACGTTGAGTGTGGGTGCATCCCGAGATGCAGGTGGCACAAAGGTGGGCTTAGGTACAACACTGCCTGCCGGGCGCCGATCCCGACAAGGACGATGCATGCAATGAAGTGAAGGCTCTGAAGAGCACTATAAGCTTTAAGTCCAGAAGTTCAGTTTATATACAAGTGTAGTAGTATTGAGGAGAATACAATCAACAACACGACATGATTCATGATACACAAGAAAGTACGTGAAAGCTTGAATACATGAGCCAGGGAAAGTGGATATAAAATGATAGATGGATGAGGCATGGATCAATGGACGTCACCCAAGAGGACTTGGATCGCACAGCTGTGCAAGGCTATGAGTCAGATATTAATTGTCTTTGACAAAAGGAGAACTTACACTCAAACACGTGCCTTCTTTGTTGACCTATCATCAGCCCCTTCTGCCTTGCGCTTCAGGAGACTATGGTGCCGGGGCTTGTAGCGGTTATATGCAGTTGCCCACACTGCAGTTACTAATGACGTCTTGATCTCCTTCCATCTGATCACCTTTGCAGGTGGAGTCCATTGGCATACAGCATTGTGGTCACCTTCTGGATCAAGTAAGACTAAGTGATGGAGGATTACGTCTTGTATCCTTGCTATGCCTCGACCGATCATTGTGTCCATCTCTTTGGTGTTCTCAATGGGGAAAAGACTCTGCAAGTGCGTGCTCAGGCAAGGTGAAAATGTGAACAAGTCATCACTCACCCCTTTAGAATACACTGAAGGGTCATCATTCTCAAGATCAATTGTGCTGTCTTTGGGGCGAATCCATGTATGAAACTCAATCTTTGAGAGTTCAACCCAGCTGTGCCCCTCAGATATGACAGGGCCAAACTGGTTGGATCGTGTCCTCAGGGGCATCCACTCTTCAAAGACATCACTGGCTTTGATCGCAAACACTGTGCAATCTCACTGTCTGGGTCTGGATTAGTGTATTGGCATGCTTTGATCATGTTGATTAGCGAAGCCAATAGGATCCCACTTTCATCGGCAATGATGCGACATATCTTGTCTTGGCCTGCGCTTTCAGTCTGGGACAAACAATTTTCTAGAATCCAGAGGGAGATGGACTTGTTCGGTACCCCAATATCAACGAATGGCATGCAGATGATGTGAATATCAGGGTCCGCATGGATACTGTCACCCGAAAAGCAGCTGTTTGGCATGTGCGTGGACTTGGACAAGCACGTTGTCATGGCTGATTGATGTAATAGCCGATTGAAAAGCGAAGTTGATTTGTGTGATGGGTTGCTCGTGAGCCTAGCTTGGCAAAGTCACTATGAATGTCTCCGAGTCTGGGTGATAAACGAATCTAGGAAATTCCCAGTGTTAGGTATAGCAAGATATCACATGAAGTCACCCACCTTCCCTGAGTCTCATCATCTTCATCAATAAACTGCATGATATATGCGTGTTCATCATCTGTGATTCCAGTGAATACAGTTTCCTCCTCCTGCATGATGTGTCAGTAATCACGAGTCTGAACACGATTTCACTAAATTGACTCACCTGATCATCACCCTGGATGATTTCTATAAGATTCTTGCATTTAGCTACATCGGTAAAAGTCAGCCGAGAAAATAGAACAATGATGTGGTCCCCTACCCAATCGTTCCTGGTCATCATAGATGGTCTGATTTGCTGGGGGTGACTTGGGGGCAGATATAATGGTTGCAGGACTGGGTGAATGACCATTGTCAGGTGCAGGTGAGACAGAAATAATCTTGTTTTTGACTGCTTCTGGTGGTACAACGCTCTGCGGTATTGTTGATGGAGTTCTTGTATGGCTAGAGCTGGGGGGAGAGACTGAACTTGATAGCGAGGGACTGTGATAATTAATATGGCTTGATAGCGTAAATGGCAATGGGCCATGGCAATTCCTAGTGGCTCCTCCATACAGAGATGTCATGATATGTACACAAGTTTTGATGTAGCTAGCTTGCAAGCCAGAGCTGCAGCTCAAGCTGCCACATGTGGAGCCAGCTTTTCCCAGGCTTGGCTTTGTTAGGCTCGGCTGTAGCTGGTTACAGTCTTCGGCCAGGAACCGGCAAAAGCCGGAGCTACAGCAACACTAGGTGGTTCCTCGCCGTCGGAATAGACGCGCAGCACCATATGCGGATGACCTGATGAAAATTCAAAAACTCAAATTAGTTTATCCCAGACAGAGGCATTTGAAACTATTGCAGTTTCACGGTCATTGCCAACTGAACAAAAATGTACCTGAAAGCCATGGCCTGAAAGCCTGGCACTGGCCTGGACACAACTCAAGCCAGGCCCTAAGCCTTCGTAGGCCATCTACAAAGCCCAGCTGGGCCTGGCCTAAGTGGGCCCGGCTGGGCCCAGCTCACGGCCTGAAGCCAGGCCTTGAACATCACTAGTGCTGATGTCTTCAGGAGGCACAATCTTTTGCTGCTCACACAAATCCATCAGATGGGAGAATCAAAAATCACGGCTCTGTGCTGCACCATCCCATCTGCTGCCATATTATTCCAGCAGTGGTCTGGCACGATTGCAATCAATGCCTGCACCCCTCAAATACTTGCTAGCCTCAGATTCCAACTACTCCCCTGGTGCTATTTCCCACCGGCATATATGGTGTCATCAAATTAATTGTCGCATGCATAACCTTCATCTTTGTCATCAAAAGCTGGGGTCGGAAGAGGACCCTGATTTATGGTGGCCTAGCACAGGGCTTGATGATGCTTTGGAATGGTGGCTATGCTGGTGCCCACCCCAACCAGGGTTTTGTACCAGCGATGTACATCTCTGTCATCGCCATGTATCTCTATGGCATCTCCTTTTGCTTAAGCTAGGAATTCACCCTCAGCTCTGAAGTTACTCTGGGCCACCTCCGTCCAGTTGTGATGTCCCTTGCATCCGAAACATCCTGGCTGTTCACATATGTCATTTCCCAGGCCACACCCATCATGCTCGAGCGCATAACCTATGGAACATATCTTGTGTTTGGTGTTGCTTCTTTCATAATGGTAGTGTGGGTGCATATCTTCATACCCGAGACGACTGGGTACCCGCTGGAAGAAGCTGTCCCAGCTCAACCACCCCCCAACACGTCACGTGACGTCTCATTTTCGTGTACACAACTTACAACTTCAACTTCAACTAACTTTTACTGCACCTGTCGCAGCTATTACCTGCGCACTGACCTTGTAAGTCTTTTGCTTTTTTCTTTTCGTTTGATTATAATTTACTCCTCAACTCAACTCTGTAGACTAAGCTTTGAGTCTCCAACTTGACCATTGGCAAAATACCTCAACAAGAAACTTTCCATTTCGCAAGAGATAACACCTTGCCAGCCTTGGGCGCCCCTCTCATAACATCCGAATCCCTCGCGACACCTTCTTGCACCTTCTTGCACCCTCTCGCAATATCTAAAACCCTTGTGGCACCTTCTTGTGCACTCTCATAGCACCAAAATGCAACAGGCACTTGACGAAGCAAGGAAGGCGAGTGACGGAGAAACGAGTGAGAGGCCAGATACTGGCGTTGATTCGACAAAGAGAAGGTACAAAGCCCTGAACCACATATAAGTATCTACAGTAGTGATAGTGTAAAGTGAAACCGACATCAGTAAGGGTGTCAATGTCAACAAGATAACGAACGAGATAACGATACGAATCCGAGATCATCTGAACGAGCTGTTCCGTGTGTGACAGAGTACATTGGCGCAGTGTCAGTATAGTAAAAAGACCATGAGCTACATAGAATGGCTGTGAGTTAGGTACAGTGACCATGACCATGACACAAAATCTGTTGTGGCATCTTGTTCGCGCTCTCATGTGGCAGACAGAATACCCATACTCAGTCTTATCTCAACATCCTTTAATTTTGGCTTGATAGATTAGTTCATGTTTAGCACAGTTGTAGCAATTTGATGATTTCAATGAATTCAAATATCTGACACTTGACTTGTATTGGAATTTTTTAACAAAATCAGAAAGCTATCACTGGTAGTACAGAACAAAGCAGTTTACTGATGTCTCAAACAATCAATTAAATGACATTATATATCATAAGCAGTAGTACAGTAAACAAACTATGCAAAAATGTGTTAAAATAATGTAATACTCGGGCTTGCTGTTATCCACAGCAAGCTCGAACATCTCGGCAATGTGCAAAGTGTTTGTTTGTACATGTGACAAAGGTCACGTGATGTGTCGGGGGGCGGTTGAGCTAGGTAACTTCTGGAAGACATCAGATATCTCTTCGAAAGGATATCATTGTTTGCTCGCCGGAAGATGCACCTGGTGGTTGGATCTTCCTTGGGACGCGTCGCGCCACCACCGTACACGAGCTGAAAGCCATCAATGCGCTCTCGATAGATAGTTCCAAAGAGGTTTGGAAGGATTTCAAGTCACTCGGACAAAGCCTGAGAGTCAGCGCAGGGTCGTTCGCTGAGGGGTTCACAGAAGCAGGGTGCACATCGTATAAACGCTGCATGCTTCGAAAGTTACAAAAATGAATCCCTGTGTATTGCCTACATATATCTTTCTTGTTGTTGCGTTGTGTTACGCATATAATTAGATGAAGTGTTGGTATGTATACGTATTGATTGTTGGATGAGCTTAATTGGTGATAAAATAATTTGTTACAGATGTCGACTCAAGACGAAGTAGATTCCCTGATAACCTTGGTAGACGCGTTCAACACCAGATCGAGGAACAACTTCAAACATACACTAATGGCTAACAAGGATTGCGAAAACAATGGCAAATCCTCCGTATGCCTCGCTAGTAACGAGAGCCGCTTGATGCGCCTGTTTGCAAACAGGCTTCCCCATTGAGATGCCTCTTCAGAGCATCGGGGCGAGTAAACGTGCGTTGGCAACCCAAGCATGGATATTCGGGAGGTCCATGCCTAAGAGACTGGTCAGTGGTACTGTAACAGTCCTGGCTGCAACCATCGAGTAAGCAGGGGAATAAGGTATTTTGGGCCAGCAGCGCTCCTTCCTTTGATGGATACCGACGGCTCATATGCAGCGTTATCTGATCCGTCAGTGGGCGTGAAAGTGTCACATGAGGAATATGGCTTGCGGGTTGTGACTGTCTGCTCATCACGAGGTATTTCTGCTTTTTATTGCCACGCTTGGGCGGTCATGACTGCGGCCCGGATGCACAAATCGCGGTCATTCGAAAAAGAAGTTGGAGTGCATTGAGGGGGAAGGTCAAAGGATTCTGAGACATGCTGCTGCGAGAAAAGGCAATATCATGACCACCAGAAAAATAGGAAGACTGTCTTTGGCCCGACATCAAATACACTGAGACATTAATATTATTATATTCGTCACTTTCTACATCAGATGTAGAAGAGGCAAAGCTGTCTTCATCGTCCGACCAGGACACGGGACTGAGAAGAAGCAAGAAGCGTTGGTCAATCCTGTTTCAAGCTATGCCGCTGCCATGTCATTGTACCCTCTGTCAAGTAACTGCAGTCATCTAGTTCGTCATCGGCATCAGATGGATGATCGTCACGTTGGGTGACAATTGATAGCTTCCCGGAGTGAACAAGGATGTAGATGCTGATAGGAGCGCTGGATCCTCACCATAGTCCATGGATGGGTGTAGGGGACCGGGGCGCTGACATCACCTGGTCTTACAGGAACGGCACGGCACCTCTCCTCATAAGACGAACGACGAGAATGATAGGCAGGCCTGTCTTCCTATATCAGGTGAATTTTCCATCACACTGGCAAAGTAACGGAGTTGTTCCTGGCCAAAAACATGGATGATGGAACGGTACCGCAGGTAGGCAAGCAAAATTAACAGCACGTTAGTCTCTGCCAATTCACAAGGCAAATTCAAAGATTCCACAGATCCTGACCTAGCCCTGACCACGGACGCTACCTGAACAATGTGAGACAAAGACACTGCAAAAAGTGAGAGAATGTCTGAAATAACACAGTGGATGAATGGAAATACCTCCACACAAGTAGGGAGGGGGAAACTGTCACCACGCACTTTGTTACACAGTGCAAAGGTTCCCCAGAGGTGCAGATTGTTATTGATCGGACAAGCAGTTAAATTAGCACACACCGGTACCATGAATTAGCCGCCGTTCAAGTGCGTGCCCCGCATATGGCATCCCATCGATACCACATGAAGACATTGATCGTTCTTAAAGGCCTTCTTGATCTTGAGGCGAATCAGGGTCTGGATGACGAAATAAGAGTTGAATAGAAGAGATATCTAGTTGCAGAGTTGACTGTGGTGTATCAGAGTGCCAAACGTATGTACCTTCGAGTGAAGTTCACTGCGAACTTCAAAAGGGATCCTGGTATATGACGGGCGCTTATGAACAGGTGCAGTGATAATGGAATAAGGGAAATAAGATCCACGCCATAGCAGCGCGGTACAGAGCCAAAAGAACCCTGGATAAGCGCCTAGATAACCAACTTGGACACTACTCACCACACACAAGATTCACGACATAACCATACCACCAACGTACGCTCCTCGTCAACTTCAAAAAGCTACTGATGGTTTATCTCTTTGTCTAGGTCAACGCGACATGCCAAGGGTGTTTCATGCAGCCAGAAATGCGTATCTCAAATTCAGAGGGCGCCGGGTACCAGCACAGACGATGCAAGAACAACCAGCGCAGCCAACGCAAGGGAAGCCGACGCAGACGATGCAAGGACAACAAGCACAGCCAACGCAAGGGAAACCGACGCAGACGATGCAAGAATAACCAGCACAGCCAACGCAAGAGAACCCGACGCAGACGATGCAAGAACCAACCAGCGCAGCCAACGCAAGAGAAACCGATGCAGACGATGCAAGGGCACACAGGGGGAGTGTATGCGTCTACGTTCTTCAAAGACGGCCGACGGGTCGTTACTGGTTCAAGGGACGGCACCCTGCGAATTTGGGATGTGCAGGAAGGGGCATTGGTAGAAGGGCCATTCGAGGCACACAAGGGCGGGGTGAAATCAGTCACCGTATCACCAGATGACAGACGAATTGCGAGTGGTGGAAAAGACAACACTGTTATCGTCTGGGATGCCGAGAGCAAGCAGATGGTATTGGGTCCGCTGGTGAAGCATACACGCTGCGTGCGGTCAGTGTCCTTCTCCCCTGATGGCAATCGACTCGCCAGCGGTTCGGATGATAAAACGGTTGTTTTATGGGATGTGGAGACTGGCACTGTCTTCACCAACACTCCGAGGTCATCGTAATCAGGTGTTGAGTGTCGCATTCAGCCCAGATGGGCAAAAATTAGCATCCGGATCATCAGACAGTACCATCCGGATTTGGCGCACCGACAATAATGCCGAGCTTCTTCTCTTCATTAACGCTCACCAAAATTCGGTTCGAAGCATTGTGTGGTCACCTGACGGCCAAGCAACTTGTCTCCACATCATTCGACAGAACAGTCAAGTTTTGGGATTCGTCTAACGGAAAAAAGATCGGTCAACCTTGCACTGGTCATACTTCCCGCATTGACTCGCTCGCTATCTCCCCTGATGGCTCCTTCATTGCCACTGCCTCAGATGACAAGACTGTGCGGCTGTGGAGCACAAAAACAGACCGGCAGATACTAGGTCAGGCACTCCTACATACCGTGGGGGTTCAATGTCTCGCAATTTCTCCTAATGGAGAGCTGCTCGTCAGTGGAGATGGCAAAGGGAATCTGCAACTCTGGTCTATCAAGGACATGGTTTCTGCAGCGATTCAGCTGCATTCCTCATGCGTCTCCCACTTTGTACGCAGCAGTAAGGTGAAGTTGGAACAAAGCCTCTATGCGGAAGCCCTGTATGACGCGGAAAAGGTGCGGACGATGTCCGTCATTGTTCTAGCCATTGTACTGATACCGCTGATGCATAGGTTATCGAACACGAACCCTCCTCTTATCTTGGGTACGAACTGAAGCATGCAGCGCTTCACGGGGCACAACACTACGGTGAAGCATTGGATGCCTTCAAAATCATGCTCTCCAAGTTGGATGATACTTCCGACGCCCAGATACGAAGTAAGCCCCGAATAACTCAGGCGTCATCGTGAGGTTGATTCATCCATTCACCAGAGTTGCAGTAAGCAGTATCTTAGTCCATCTGAAGCAGAAGTCGCTGTTCGACGAGTCATTCACGCTCAACTGGAAAACGCCCCACTTCGTCTGTTCAACACATCTACCGAACTGTTTATGCAGTCGTGATGCACAGATCAACGCTTTCATGGAAAGCACAGAGTACAAGAAGCTTTTGTATTCATCCATGATGCATGTGCCCCTCCAAATAGAGCCCATCGAAGAAGCTGTCGCGAAGTACTTCGGTTGGGTCATGTTGTCCCATAGGTGGGAAAGTAAGGAGCCGCTGCTGTACAACATTCAGGACAAGGTTGTATACGATTTGGATCCGGTCGGGACGGCGAAGTTGCAGAAGTTCTGCCAACTCTCTCGTGATGCAGGGTATCACTGGGTGTGGAGCGACACGTGCTGCATTGATCAGAATAACAATGCCGAGGTCCAACGATCCGTCAACTCCATGTTCACTTGGTATCGTAACTCAGCTCTTACAATCATCTATCTGTCAGGATGTTTCGCCCTCGTCTGGCACACTTGCCGACAGCGCCTGGAACACGCGAGGATGGACTGTTCAGGAATTCCTAGCTCCTAGGATCATTCTCTTCTACCAAGCAAATTGGACCCTTTATCTCAACGACAACTCTCCCAACCACAAGGAGTCTGTTCCTATCATGCAGGAGTTAGAGAGTTCAACAGGTATAGACGCACAGGCCCTCTTCGCCTTCCATCCGGGGATGTCAGGTGCACGTGCGAAACTCCAATGGGCCTCGAGTCGTATCACCATGTTGCAGGAAGACATTGCATACTCATTGTTTGGCATTTTCGGTGTCCACCTACCTGTAATCTATGGTGAGACGAAGCAAAATGCGCTCGGTCGGCTCTTGCAGGAGATCGTGGCTCAGTCGGGCGACATTACTGCCTTAGACTGGTTCGGAAACTCATCCGAGTTCAATAGCTGTCTGCCAGCTGAAATTGCCTCATACAAAACTCCACCATCCCCGCGGGCATCTTTATCCGAAGATGAAATGCTGATATCTGTCTCCAGGCTACGAAATACTGTGGCTGTGGAGTCGGCTTTGGAACTGTATACCCGGCTTGACACCCTGAGCGCTCCTCGTTTCGCGAACCGCAGGCTGCACCTGCCGTGCATCGCATTTCCTGTGACAGCAATCAGACGGAGGCGTAGACAAGACCAGGAGTCATGTCACACTTATGAAGTCGAGGCAGACGGACTTCAAGATATGTTGATCACCACAAAAGAAAAGTTGATTCAGTTCTCGCTGGCGGGGCCCACTCGACAGCCGTTCTTGCTCGTCCGTTCATGGAATTGTGATGACCTGTATGACCTTGCGGATGATGCAAGGAGCGTGGACGAGTGGTCATCAGCTGGATCGTACATCAGCGGGCATCCTGGAGATGACGAGCCGGTTGATTCAGATCACGCATTGAGGTTGATTGTTTGCCTTGGACAGCCTTTTGGCGCACTTTTTCTAGCGCAGCAGCGTGGTGGGGAGTACAAGAGAATCGCATCGGATCACAATATCATCGCGCAAGTCAAGGACATGACTTCTGTCGATGACATGATGGACACTAGGACACTAGAGATATTGTAACTGCATGCATTTTGACGAACATTACTCTCTGACGCGTTTTCATAGATACCTTGACAGTACGTGCACGGAATGATACCCCTAGGCATCTGTATTATATCGTATGTGACTTACGACAGGGAATCAAACCACCACTATTGTACGATTGAACCGTTGTCCTGAGCACTAGTTGAGAAGGCGTCGTTTGTCTATACCGCCCCAGTCATGCTTCATCTCCGGGATGTTTGAACATATTCTCCCGGGATGCCTGTATTTCCTCGGTTTGCGACACCCTAATGTGCAGCCTCGGACGGTAGACGCTGTGGCCCATACGCAATTCGGAAGAATCGCTAGTGCCTGCGTTGAGCTGTAGGTAGTATGGCGCGTTCAGGAGTGCGAGGAACGAGTTGACATATACTGGAGTTTGAACGAGACCACTGGTCAGCACGATCCTAGGAGAAAGGTTTTGTCATACATTTAGCAACTAAAAATTCAAGACCAAGGAAAGTGAAATTCGTCGGCATAACTGTGCACTATATGCGACCTTCAGAGACAAAATGGACAGGACAACCACTGTAACCTTACTGTGATCATAACTGCCATTGAAGATATACTGCACAAGATATGAGTCAAGGCATGAGATAGGCTGGAAGGGGATACCTCGTCAGACAGCCGGTATTGATGATATAACCCATGACATTTTTTATTAAAGAATCAGTGCTAGTAAGCACTCTATGTTAGTACTTATGTCAGATCCCGACGATGAAAGGGGCGCCCCTTACCCAGCGAACCCAGTACGGGAGGTAGTGAGAAGATAGCATAGCGATGATGCAATGACAATGTCGACGAAAGCAAGCGATCCCAGTGCCAGACATGTATGTCGACCAGTCGATTCTTACCAAATCCGCGAACACATGGCACTGATATCTAATCACTATCAGCACTTCGTATGGTCAGGGAGTACGATGTTTCGCTCACATGGACGAAATAACGGCTGCCATTGCGTTAAAATGATGAGCCAACAACAGGAGTGCCATTCGAACCCTCACCGATGGCAATACCTGAAGGGATATTCAAAATCGAGCGAAGAGCATTTCCATGTAACAGACTTACCTGAGCCTAAGATCACGACTATGCCCTAATAGCAAATGAATCAGCATAATTAAATGCCGTATAACATGTATATCAATTGTAGACCTACTACTGTAATAGGGAGAGCTTTTGATCGGCCCTTGCTGACTAGGTGCATCGCATAAGTAGTGGAAATCCTTTGGTGATGAAGTGAATACCTATCCATATGCGATAAACATACATGCTAAAGTGCAAGATAAGTATCATTTGGATGCTGCATATAATGCCCGGCACATCGAACTTACAGATGCGCCCCATGGGTGATAAAAAACTGTGGAATGCATGACTGGGGTGTATCACAGAGCTCAGCAAATACAACTCACATCGAATATTATCTGAAGCTATACGAACCCATAATGTCATATTAGAGGCTGTACGGAGGGTCAACGTAGAAACACACTTGAAAACTCCATACGATTTCCGTGAGCGCAGTGATGTTCGCATATTCTAATACTAGATAAGAATAGACACAATGGATGACCAAGGCCAGGTGCACAGCGTCGAGTACCCTAAAATCTCAGGGGACAGTGTAATCACGACGCACTCGATAATTGCCACTCGAAGGGGTACATACCAAAGACAGATGACCTGCAATGGCGTCAAGAACTAAACTGACAAGAAGGCAGAATTATGAGACGTACAACCAGCTTATAGAATGTTATCCCTGTGCTCATATGCGTCTGAAAGTAGACTAAAGCTTGAACATTGCTTATACCAAAGAGACTGTTCCATCGAATGCGCTCAAATTTGACTGCATGGTGAGAAAATCATTTACTAACACTGCTGCGACGGTAACACCAATAAACAGTGGCCCGAACGTATCCCTGAGAGTATTTTGCGGGATGAGGTCCTGTATTGAGGAAGACATTGTTGAGCCAATTCTGACTGAAACAGTGTGATTTCACCTTGCTATATATACCGCAGTGAGACTGTGGAGCTATAGCACATAACTATCACTTCTGTGATGGCACCATGGCTCCTCGTGACTGGCACTGACTGCAAGCGCTGATGCGTGGGGCATCATGAGTAAGGCATAACCCCGTGTGACGGTGGAAAAGTGATAAAACAGTATTGATGTCGGGAATCTGCCATAATGGTGTTCTTTAGTTCGACTGGATCGCGGTGGCTGATTGCCTGCATATCGTATGATAAGCATAACTAGTACCGAAAAGAACTTCTCACAGTCCAGCCCGGAAGGAAGTGCATCACCCTACCACGCACTCCACGCGATCATATTTCTTTGATAAGGTGAGAGAGCAGTGGAGATCGTTGAATCTATTGGGCTCACCAGAGGTATCATTCTCAAGATACAGCCTGATAGTACAGCAGAAGGTGGATCAGGAATCAAAGCATGAGGAAAAGAGATAGAACAAATGTTCCAGACGAAGAAGGGTATCTGCAGAGCAACATTCCAGCACCGGCTTAATTACATCGTACCGGATAGCATTATCTCCCAGACTGCTTATAGCTGGACCAATAACCTGCATGAGTTTCGGACAATGATGTTTATGATCCGTTCAAGTAATCTAGTACGCACCCACAGACATAAACAACACCGTGACCACAGCATGTACCCAGTACCAAGTATGTTTGTACACTGACTGTCGTGTAGTTCACAAACATGTCACTCAATTGGCCTCATGCATGGGCAACTAGGTATGGGTCCCATGTCCTGTCGACATTTCAGCTATGCCATCGCCAGCTCAACAACCTGAGTTCTGTTCGGTGCAGTTAACTCCACTGCCTTCGAAGCTCGGAGATGCGCGTGTTTGTGGGTAGAACAACAGCGGCGGCACTTTTGGACTTCGCCAAGGAACTCAGATGGCCGCACCACAAGGAGACAAGAGATGTTGTCGAGATATTAATATTATCATATCCCTCACTTTCCACATCAGATGTAGAAGAAGCAAAGCTATCTTCATCGTCAAACCAGTCCACGGAACTGAGAGATGTCGGAAGCATTGGTAAATCCTGTTTCAAGCTATGCCGCTGCCATGACATTGTACCCTCTGTCGAGTGACCACAGTCATCCAGTTTGTCATCGGCATCAGATGGGTGATCGTCGCATTGGGTCCCAATTGGTCTGTCAGCAGCCAAGCTATCGTTTCCTGGAATGAACAGAGATGCAGACGCTGATTGGAGCGCTGGATCCTCCTCATAGTCTATGGATGGGGTGTAGGGGACCAGCATGTTGACCTCGCTTAATCTTACAAGAACAGCACCACGTCTCTCCTCATAAAACAAATGACGAGAGTGATAGGCAGGCCTGTCCCATGTTATTCCCATAACAGGTGAATTTTCCATCACTCTGGCGAAGTAACGGGGTCGTTCCCAGCCAAAACCCTGAGGATATGGATAACGGCATGAGTCCCAGGCACGAGCCCTTCAACATAGGCTTGTCGATCAAGCCGACATCCAGGCTCTCCTGGCTGCAGCGCAGGACAGCGTCCTACGAGCTGTAGAGCATCTCCCCGAAAGAGAGAACATATCCAGCCTTGCCCTCAACGATCATCTCGTCCTTGCCAGACACAAACTCGTAGCCGTCACCCAAGAACTTGGTATCGTCCTCCTTGAGGATGTAAGGCACCTTCGACCGCGTGAAAACAAAGCAGAGGCCAAGCTAGAAGAAGACGTGTTCAATAACAGCCACCATCTGCAATGGGTCGGCAGAGAAGTAGAGCCACGACTGGACATCGGAGAGGCCATTGCCAGTGAAGGAGTTGATACCAAAGCAACAAGTGCTATCAGCCATCTATTGACCAAGTTAGTTTCAGATCCAACATCATCCCTCGTCAACTCCGGAGTGCAAGAAATGACTAAGAATATGCTATGCAGCATGCATTTATTGGACTAGCATAACTTGAAAGTACTTAGTTGTCCATGCATGGATAAAAATGAAATACAAGCCTGAAGCCAACTTCAGGAATGTCGATGATTGGTACGCAATGAACGACACTACTGAAGTTAGAATCTCAGCAGGTCCCTCACTCGTGATTCCCACTACTAGTAAGGGTTGCACGATACCAACCTCCTGGAGTGGACGCAGAGAAACTTGATAAGCCAATCAGGAGAGACTGCATATCCGTCGTACTGAAAGTGAGGCTGCCTTTTCGGGCGGTCAAGTTTGAAAGGTTGTCGTCTAATAGGACACCGGTCCATCTTTAAGCCGTCAGAAGTAACATGATAGGAGAAGATATCTACCTTGAGGTTGTCAAACGGCTTTGACAGAGAACACATGATATAAGGACGACGTCCGTGCGCGGTAGGAAGCTTGAAGCCATAGGAGGACATGCGGGCAATTCAAGGTACGTCTGAAGAGGGAAGCATCCCCAGAGAAGAGTGTCGACATAGACTGGGATCTAGGTATTAGAGGAATCATCTGCAAAACGACGAAATGAACGCTTAACTTACGTGCGTTACGAATGCTTACGAACACTTACGACCTCAGTAGCGCACGCATTCGATTGGTGGAAGCACATGAGCTGACAAATTTACATTTGATTGAGATTATCATGTCTAAGATAACTCGTAACACCATCAAGATAATCTACTGATCAACGAGCTCTGCTACGAAGAACTTGAAATAGTGCTTTCCACCTAGCTAGCAACATCGGAGATGTCCTAATGTTATCGCGGGCGAAGTTCATGAGTCTCGTATACATAGTGTGAAAACCGAGGTAAGTAAAGTCCACTTGCTTGAATATACCAGTCATGAACTCCTGCAAGCCGCAACACGCAGCTGTTCCAGAGATCGCCATGATATTGTCGAGGTCATGGTCCGATTTGATGAACTTGTCGTAGCCATCACAAAAGGCAGCACGGCTTGCGATCTGGATAATCGCTTCATGCTCAAACGGGAAGCAAACCTCTCGGCCATCTTCAAGCTGTTAATTGTCTCGTCATACTCTGAATGGTAGCACTCGCAAAACAGTACGTACTCTCACTGGATCACCGAATATAAAATTAAGGCTATTGTTTCCAATGAGGAATTCAACAGTTGACTTGTTGTGATCGGCCTGGACCGTCGGGTCAGTCCAAATTGACATTCGAAGCTTGTAAAGATTTTCGACAAGGTCCTGCGTGCACTGCTTGAAGCGATTGAGTAACGTTGACATTGGCGTGATGATGGTCTTGTATAGCGAGGATATATTTTCATCGGTCCATAGTTTGACCAAGTGATCTAGTCGTTATCGTATTAGCACTTACTATCGATCTCATATCAATGGGCAACTGACCTTCTGCGATGACGGATGAACACGCATCAGTTAGTGGCGGCCTGCACTACAGTTAAGCGACTGGAAGAATCGTGGAATCCGCACGTAGTCAGCGTTTTGACAATCACATAGTCCTTCGCATCCTTTACAATACTTTTCACCTGCGCTTTGTCGATTACAGGTACTGCAGCGGCAGCACCCAAGCTGTCATGCTGCCTTTCACCTCGCCGACGACCTGTACGGGCTGCAGTAATAGTCGATGCAGAGGATGCGGAGGTACTACTAGTAGCAATTGGCGTGATCTCCGAATCTGCCGTGAGTGACTCCCTCGGGGGTCTAACAGGAGGGAGTTGGTACCGTCGTGTAGTTGATTTTTGTATCCCCGTCGTTGCATCTCTCTAAATATATGATTAAGTGCAACTCGGAGAAAAAAAATATAAGGCTCACATAAATGACGCCATCAGTATACTCTTGGCGCGATTTTTCTGCGCCACGAAGAGGCATATATGTATACACCATACGATACCGAGACGCAGTGTCACCTGAAGGTGCGAACGATCGATGGACTCAATCAGGCCCTGCAGCACGAGGGGCTGTCCCGGTAAAACACGATGGCCTTGGTAAAAGCATACCATCCTGATGATTAGGCGGCATTGAGCTGTAGCCGTCGTGCGAGAAAACAGGAGGAGGATTGATGCGAGGTGGAAGTTCAGGTGTGTTCATCGACTCGGGCATCTCTGACGCACAGCCAACTTGATCGGCCAATGAATGACCTGCGATATTCAGTCCGGCTTGTCGAACAATAGGCACATCCTGTCATGTTGCCGTGAGTCTGTACTAACAGAGGGATCTCAAGGTACTCACCCGCACAATTCTTCGTCTCGATGGTGCATTTTGACTCGAGGACATTGCGGTCAAGTGCAGAAACAACAATCAGCCGATAATCAGTACTCAGGGTCCATAACAGTAATCTTCCTAAGGTAAAAAACAAAGTTCACGAAACGCTACATTCAAGGTAATTGTAGTTATACAAACTACAAACAAAGACGTCAACACATCAAACAGGCGAAAGTCGAAAAAAAAGATTCGCATATGTACCACTTTAACACCCTTTCATCCATGCTACATCTATAAATAAATGAGTGCATGCGGCCATATGAAACAAAGAAGCTTACTTTGGTATCGGTGAATAAAATTAGATTTGCACTCTGATTCACTCTGACTCTGTTGCCAGCTCATCCTCGGGGTGGTCTCCGACAGATGAATGATCAGAGTCGTGGGGATCTCTGATAGAGTATGTGTGATTATTGTCGAGGTCTGAAGCCAGTGGGTCCAAGGGAAGGAAGATATCGAGCTCATCGAGTTCGGCATTCAACTGTTTGACCCTTTCCACCTCGTTCTTTTGAACTGCAGTAACGAACTCGAAATCCTGGGAAGCACGCTCTGAGTCACAATCAGCCACCATACGTGTAAAGAGTGCTGCTTCCTCAAATGCCCGAGTGGTTTGATCCTCCTGCTCCTGCTGTTCGCCATCGATGAAATGCTTGAGCCTCTGAAACTTCTCCGCCTCCCAAACCAAAGTCATTGAGAGATGCCGGTGGTATTCAAGTTCTGCTTCCTTGTAATAAGCAGCACGGCGAATACTTTCAGCGGACATGTGCTGCAGGCCTTGAGAAAATATTTTGCGAACCTAGAAAAATAATGATGTGTCACTGAGAGTCGGCACATAAGACATAGTGACATACCGTTTCATCATCGCAGTCTGAATCTATACTGCTAGCCAATCTTCCCATCACACTTGCCATCTTGCGGTCTGCCTGCGGAGTGGGGGGAGTTTTCCGGACATAAGGGTGGTAGTTGGACTGTGAGATCCATCTCAAATGGCGTTGCCCCTCCCGCCTTCTCATAGGTAGACCAATATCAGCGTGTCTAGAGTCATGGTGCCCAGAGGAAGTGACAGATGCTGCCAGGTGAGTACTTGGGGGTGATGAGGGACAAAGGCTGCTGGGTGGAGAAGAGCTTTGGGGGCTACTACGGTAGATGCGAGTGAAAGCTTCAGTGTAATCAATCTTTGATAAAAGCAGACTAGATTTGGGGCTATGCAGTGGACTGGTTGGTGGGGTTTCACCATTTGATGAAAGCTGGAACTGATTCTGCGGAGGATACATAACTGATATTCAAGTCATCACTTTGAGGTCAGCGTGTTGAATAGCAAGCCTATCACCAGTCGGAGTTTGAAAGACTTAACACTTTTTGCAGCGCTGCTGCACGCTGGTATACAGCTGGCAGTACCTCGCTCCTATGGCGTTTCCTCAGCCCTCTCCTATGGCGTTTCCTCAGTACTATGACCCACACAACCCCGGTTTCCAGCGTGAAGATCCCGACTCTGAGTTTGATGAGTTGATCCAAAAGTAAGTAGTACTACACGGTGTTATACGACTCACCACTCTCTTTCTCCAGTTTGCCCTTCGACATTGCTGTCACCCAGTGTCCTAACTGCAAGAAACAATGCCGATCGGCTGAGGCAGTCATTGAGCATCTAAACGATGCAGACACCTGCTGGCCGGAGAACCTCGTTAACAGATCGATGCTGCCAGTCCCGCAGGCTCTACAACGACCTGCCAGAGCAGACAAACTTGTCCGCGAAATATCACCCTACCTCCGGCTACCATTACCTGCTTCCGGATCAACCCCCTCCACAAAATATATTTCAAGAAATGCAAGGCCATCCTCTTCAACAAGCCAGAGAGACCAACGTATGGTATCCGTTTGACGGGCTGGGTGAATGGTCGCTTGCAAAGTTTCTTGTCGAGAACCTTTCCCAGACGCAGATCGACAAATTCCTCAAGTTGGATTGGGTATGTCTAATTGTTATCAAATAAATACTTAACTCACGCACTTCAGTTCCAGACAAGAGAGCGGCCGCAATTCAAGTCGAAGGATGAGTTATTCTTCTTCATGCAGCAGCTTCCTGACCGCGGGCCAAAATGGCAGTGTACGAAGTTAAAGCTCAAGGGCTACGAAAGTGAACAGCCAATTCACCTTATCTGGAGGGATGGGTTAGAGGTTACGAAGCAGCTTTTTGCAAATCCCGTCTATGCGAATCATATGTGCTACGACCCTCACTATATCTATCAAGGACAAGAGCGCCAATTTGGAGAATTCTGGACATCAAATGATGCATGGGCAATTCAGGTAAGTAGTTGCGCTTTGGTTTAGAGTTACTCAAGTGACTGACGCTTGGCATATTACTTAAATATAGGATCAACTACCTGAAGGCGCAACTATCGTTCCGATCATTGCCGCCTCTGACAAAACCCCAGTTACAAGACACACAGGCGGCCTCGAGATGCACCCACTATTTCTAACTATCAGAAATATCCAGGCCGACGTCCGCATGAAGGCAACATCGCATGCATGGCGATGTACTGCGTTCATGCCAATACCAACTTTCATTGTCGCCTCTGAATTTCAAAATCTACTCCGGGCGCGTCTGTGGCACAAGTGCATGGATCTTGTATGCTCTAATTTGAAGGTCGCAGCTCATATTGGCGAGTATATGGTTGATCCCTCAGCCAGATTGCGATACTGTTTCACCCCTCTTATCAGCCACATCACTGATCTCCCCGAACAATTGATGATCTCATGCATCACGAAAAACTCATCTCCTGTCACCACAGCGACCCACAAAGAGTTTGGCGATGAAATGCCGCATCCTCCACGGAATGGAACGGAGACTTACGCGCTCATCCAGTCGCTTTGCAACCGCGTTGACCCATGGAATCTTATTGTATTTGTTAGAGAGGCCAAAAAGCTTCACCTCAGCGGGGTGCACTTGCCGTACTGGAGAAAACTGGAGGTTCAGTAATCCTGCTAAATTCCTGACGCCAGAAATTCTGCATGCACTGCACAAGTTCTTTTTCGACCATGTTCTCAAATGGATTAAACAGATCATGGGTCATGAACTCGATGTACGGTTCAAGAGTCACCACAAGCGCACCGGTGTGCGCCATTTCTCTGGGGGTGTCTCTCATGTCAACCAAATGACTGGACGAGAGCACCGAGACATCCAGCGCACGATTGTGCCAATGCTGTGGGGTGTCGCAAGCCCCGATTTCATCCGCACTGTGCGGGCAATGATCGATTTCATCTACCTTGCTCAGAATCCCCTCCACACTGAATCCAGTATCGCCTCCATGACTCAAGCACTTCAGGACTTCCACAATCATAAGCAGGCTATCCTCGACGCAGAGGCGCGACGGGAAAAGAGCGGCGCTAAAGACGATTTCTTCATTCCTAAACTGGAACTCATGCAAAGTTTTACTCGTGCAATCTGCAATGTCGGTTCACTCCTACAGTGGACAGCAGACGTATCCGAACGTCTCTTAATAACTCACTGCAAACATCCGTTTGAACACACAAGTCGTCAGAGAGACTTCGTCTTGCAGATCGCTCGCATTCTCGATCGGGAGGAGACTATTCGGCTGTTCGATCTTTACACATTGTTATCATTGTCCACCTCTACTCCTGGTCAGGATCCACTCATCAACGCTATCATCATGGAGGATAATGAGGTCGCTAGTACAGAGACAGATCCCACTCTTGCTTGGGTCTCCAATGTGAACCCAGTCGCCCAGCTACGTCTATAAGGCCCGCGCCCTGTTCGCAATCATTTCTTGAAGGGTATCTTGTCGGACAACGCACGGATTGCCTTCAATGTGACCGTGAAAGCAGATCGCAGCCGCCTCGATGCGTCTCAACTGCAGTCATTATACAATGTCCCCGATTTTTCGCATGCTTTTCATCTCTACGTGACCCGCAATGGTTACACACCCCCTGGCCAGCTATCATTCAACACATGGTCGAAATTTCGGATCCAGTTACATTCCACGTTCAACGCTTGCAGAATCATGCCGAGCCAACAAGTTCACGCTGAGCCACCTTCCAGCGATTTCCCTGGAGGGAACTGCGACGTTGTGCTATTTAATCAGAGGGTTGATAGTGTTAGTAACGACGGTGCATCTGGTATGTTTTCACTGAGTTTACCGGTGGTGATGCTTATCACTCCACAGGGTCCTATGTTGCTCAAGTGCGAGCCATATTCCAGCTAACCCTCCCCAGAGGTTCCCGCGTGCAGGTCCCTGAGTGCTTATCTCAAGTGCTTTTATATATCCAGCACTTTGACTTTATCGTGCCTGGCCCCGAGCCATCCACGGGCATGTGGATGGTCAAACGATCGTATACTTGAGACCCTTCACAGTCAGAGAGGGTGATCAGACGCGGATCCATAATTCCTCTCACAGATGTTACGCATGCAGTGGAGATTATACCTGTCTATCAAGGACCGTTGGGCAAGGACGTGAATTCTGGGAACTCGCTGGAGGTGTTCGACGACTATTTCTTGAATAATTTCGCAGACAAAGAACTGTACCACTCGCTATCAGTGATCTCAGAAACCTAGACAGCTCGATTTTCATGTACTAGTAGCACAGTTATCAATCTCATTCTGATCTGATATCTCAATCATATCATGAGCCTATCTCTTGATCTTGGCCTGATAACTGCAAAGTTTTTGCGCACCGCATCTCCAAGAGTCATAATACCAGAAAAAGTATGGTGTGCACTGTGTACAAGAGTGTCCCTGAACTATCCCAAAAGTATCACTCTGAAGTGTCTCTCAAGACGAGTCCAAACATAGATGATTAACAAAGTCAGGGAAGACGATGTCTTTGGTAATATCAACGGCACCATAGGCGGGCCAAGCGAAATTAACAGCGCCCCGATCTCTAGCGATTCACAAGATAAGTCCAAAGATTCCACAAATCCCGATCTAGCCCTGACCACGAACGCCACCTGAACAATGTGAGACAAAGACCACCGCACAAAGGAGGAGAAAGTATGAAAGACCACAGTGGATGAATGGAAGCGTACTCATATTTGACGAGTTGACAGAATTGAGTTGAAACACCCAACTATCATCATCTCATTCACTTCACGCACGATGTCCCAGCCACTCAACCAAATAGCCCAAAACCTCAAGATCAAGGTATGAGCCTACAGAGCATCATTCTTCAATGTTAATCGAACCTCACCTCAACACCATAGCTTGCCTCGTCCATCCAGAAGTCGCCTCAAATCGATATTCAGCGCCCCCCTCGACAAAACAACGAACAACATTTTGGTTATCGCATCACCCAAAACTTCATTCTCACCTTCGAGAACGAGATCAGGACGTTTGCCGATCCTGCCGAGTTTTATGATCCCACATGCGTGTCGTTGACTCGTAATTGGCTTTTGAAAGAGTTACGCCTCGGGCAATTGGATTACAAATGCTGTGTCGACTCGGGTGAAGGGGAGAATGATGAAGAGAAGGACCAGCCGGGGGATTTGCATGACTACTCGGAGTGGATGGATGACGAAAAAGAGGACCAGGTCCCGGAGCCCCAGCGCGATTCTGACGGTTTGCATGACCACTCGGAGGGGGAGGAGAATGAGGTCCTAGTCCTGGTGTCTGAGTGCGATCCTGAGCACGACGACAAGGAGGAAGAGTATGACGAAAAAGAGGACCAGGTTCCAGAGTCCGAGCACGACGACAAGGAGGAAGGGTATGACGAAAAAGAGGACCAGGTCCCAGAGTCCGTACATGACGACTCAAGAGTGGTTGAACGACGAAAAGGAGGAGTCTGAGTATGGTCATGGGGATGTGCGTGGCGGCTCGGAGGATGAAAAGGAGGACGAGGTCCCGGAATATCCTGAAGATTTGTATGACGAAAAAGAAGACGAGGTTCTACAGTATCCTGAGGGTTTGCCGGGGTGGGACGACGAAAAGGAGGACGAGGTCCCGGAGTATCATGAGGATGTGTATGACGAAAAGGAAGATACAGACGACAAGGATGACTTGGTTCTGCCCGACAACTCAGAATGGGACAACGACGACAAAGAAGACCAAATCCCGCTGTCCCCCAAGCTTTTCCACGACGAAAACGAAGACAAGACGGACGAAAATGAAGACAAGACAGACGAAACCGAGGACAAGACGGACGAAGGCGAGGACAAGACAGACGAAAATGAGGACAAGACAGACGAAAAAGAAGACCACACAGCCGAACACGAAGACGAGGGCTATACAAGCGCCAACGAGTTGAGCCTCGACGGGGCTGACTCAAACGAGTCAGACTCGTACGATTCAGTGGTCGTGATCATCTCCGTTTGTTCAGACGATCCCGCCAGCTTCCAAGCACGTCCGACACAAGAACAAATGGACGCGTTGACGATGTTGCTCGGTCACTCGCCTCAGTGGTGGGTGTCTTATAGGAACATATAAGTTCCGCTTTATCACCTCGCATCATAAAAAAGAAATCCGTAAAATTGCATGTACAATACACTCATCAAATAAACGAGAGTAACGACGTTATATATATATACCATTATGAACTCTCCGTTCCGCTTTCGAAAACAAGAGGATAACGATAACAAGATGTAGGTGCATGCGGGTTTTTGGTGGTATGCGTACGCGCATGACGATCGTGGTTCGTGCATATATGCAAGCGGTGTATGGGTACATGGACGTCGATAAAATATGCATGTTATAACAGTGCATCTGGAGGCGTAGTGGCGGCGTGTAGCAGGTACAACACCGTGCGGCAGCGTACAACACCATGGGGCAGCGTGTAGGGGCACAACACCGTATGGCAGCGTGCAGGGGTACAACGAGTGGCACACCACCATGCGGGAATAAGCACGCTGACCATCAGGAATGATCGTGATACAACAGCGGATGAGACGCCGAACGCGGCGGCGGCAGCGGTGCCGCATAACTTTAACCAAAAATCCTAAATCCGGATCCGGAGAAATTATCGCTACATTGATATTGCGTGGTAGGGTGATGAGGTGCGGTGTGGGTGGGTGAAGGGGCAGTGATGGGTTATGACGAGGTGACGGGGTGCAGCGGGTGATGGGTGATGAGTGACGAGGGTGCAGCGGGGATTACTGTAATAAGGCGTGATAGAGGAGGTAAATGGGATGCATGACGAGGTACAGGTGAATTAAGTTGTGCAAAGTTCGTGAATCCGAGGGGAGGCAGTGCACCTGTCACCGCCTCACCCAAGCGCAAACCGCAGCGTGCTGTCTGCTTCTCCTACAGTCTGCGAGGCGCCCAGTGTGCCCCCACCTAATGCGCCCATTCCTTGCGAAGGACTTAGAGAACCCATTCCTTGTGAAGGGTCTAATCCTTGAGAACCTAAACCGCCCAAGCCACCCATACTCTGCGGAACACCCATCGTCCCCTCCCCACTCTGCGCACCCTGCGTAATCCCAACAGACGCCCCAAGCTCATACCACCCCGCACTCCCAGTCCCATCCCCCTCAAGCATCGCAAACAGGAAACTCGTCCACTCCCCTGGTACTGTATGCGTGTGGACGTGATGCGTTTCTTCGTGAGGGGGTGGGTGGTCGGGGTGTAGCGGTGGCAAGTTCTCCCCGTGCTGCGTATGCGGGTTCTCGTGGTGCTGCGTATGCAGGCTCTCCGCATGTTGATGTTGCGCAGGCATTTGCTCACCGTGCTGCGTATGCGGGGTTCTCCTCATGTCTCCCCGCCTGCATCGCTAAACGTCGCCGCTCACTACCACCCTTCGTCTGTCCATACAACTGCACGCACCCCCAGCGCCCCCACTCGCTCAGTCGTCTCCTATCAGGAGGGGTCCCGCGCCCCATAAATGCGCGGGGGGGCTCGGAGAGGAGGGTTACGTGGAGGGAGGAGAGGGGTGGGGTGCGTGGGAGGGCAAGTGTTGTTTGATGTGTTGGTGTTGAGGGAGGGAGTGTTGGAGTTTCGGGTATTTGTATTTCGAGTGCGGGTGTTGGCGTTGGTATTGAGGGTGGCGCAGGTATCGAAGGTGGCGTTGGTATTGAGGGAGCAGGAAGCCGCGGGGGCGTCGAGGGAGGAGAGGGGGTTCGGCGAGGTGGCGACACACACGACGGCCGGGGTAAAGGCACATGCGGAGAGGACACGGCAGGGGGCGAAACGGATCGCGGAGGAGATCTCAGAGGTACCGATTCGGCTATAGTCGGGGCTATCGACGGAACCGTAGGCACCAAAATAGACGGGACAGTGGGCGTCACAATCCCATCCATCAAAAACAACCCCTCGCCATCTTCGTCGTCATCTTCATCGTCATAATCCTCATCATAGTCAGCCCCAAGGTCGCCTTCATCCAAATCATCATCCTCATCTTCTTCGTCGTCCATATCAAAATCTACGGCTTCGAACTCTGCGGATTTATAGGTGTAGCTGGCGCGTTCAAGGTATGAAGCCGGGGTGTAGAGACGGAAACGGGTATTTGAGGGGTGGGTGGAGGGGGCGCGTGCGCGTGCTTCGGATGCGACGAGGGCTTTGATGGTGTCTGTGCCGTAGCGGCGGAGTCTGGGAGTAGGTGAGCATAAGGGCTTGGGAGAGTGGGAGGGACTTACAGGAATTCTACTCGTTCTTGGCATGCTAATTTCCAGATGTTGACTTCTCGATCTCGGTGTGGGACGGGTGTGTATTCGTATGAGTTCGTGTGGGGTTGGGAGAAAGAGCCTGTAATTATGTGAGAAAGTAGAGTGGATGAAGGGAAGAAAAGTACCTTGTTGGGGGTATGCGTTGGACTGAGGATAGCTATTTGACTGAACAAATTCATTTGACTGGGGAGGGAAGGTATTTGAAGGTGGGGCAGGGAATTCATTGGAGGAAAATCCACCCGTATTTGAAAAGCCAGTGTCCTGCGACGGTGAAAAGTCGGGTTGGGATTGGGCAGGGATGAACTCGTGAGAATGGGTTCCAAAGCCAGCGGAGAAAGAGCCGGGATTTGAGGGGAATGGATTTGACCCGAAAGGACCCGTGGAAGGGAGCTGTGATGAGCCGAAGGGAATGGTATTTGAAGAGAAGGAGTTCATGTCAGGGGTGAACTCGGATGTAAATGTGGGGTTGGACTGAAATTGGGGTGAAGTGGTATAAGAAGGGGGGAATTCTGGTAGTGGATCTAATGGGATGAGGTCGGGTGGCGGGTGTGGCGGGGAGTCGTCATCTTTGGGCGCTAAAATGCTCGGCTGATCGGTAAGGACAGTACGAAGTGATTCTTGGGTTGTTACGGGTGGTAAAGAAGTGGTTAGGGGAAGATCGATGATAGTCGGTGCGAGCGGGGGGATGTGGCGTGGCTTGGACACGTTTTTGAGCACGGGTTCTGACTCGTACATGGCGCATTCGGCGACGCACCTCCCCGGTATTCGTATTAGCGCTGGCACTGTCGTTCTCTTTTCGTCTCTTCCTACGATATAGAGGCGGTAGGGGAAGACCATCCGAGTCAAGGGTTAGACGCTGACGTTTGAGTGCTCTGAGTGCACGTGGGGTGAGTTCGTCAGACTCGCTGGTATCGCCCTCCAGCGTATCTAGCAGTAGTTCAGTGTGAGGCGGTGGTCGTCGTTTAGTAGTATGAGTGTAAGTCGGATGTTGTGCTATACGAGAAGAACGACGTAGGACGACGAGGTCGATAGCTGCCATAGCCAAGCCTTGTTAATTCAAAAGGCTAGCCTAAGTAGAGAGCGAAGCTTCCATCAGGAATAGAAATTGCAAAATGAATACAATCCAAGATCAACAATTCAACAGATCACGTAATCAATGCACGGACCATACACGTGACTTTCGTGACTCGCTACCACCAGTAGTCTCGTGACTCTATATATCTTCGGCCTCATCGACATCCTCTTCTCCATATCCGTCTGCTCACGCACTCTGCCCGAGAAACATTCGCCGATTTGTTTCACGCTCCCTAAGTTACGCCCGAAGACGAGTGAAGAGTCTTATTATTCGAACTTGGAGCGGATCGATGACGATGACGATGACTGCTTGTGAGCAGCGGGCGGGATTCGTGATCCTCATGCCTTCTATTAGGGTGGTTGGAGATTCCGTGCTTCATAATACTCACTCGCTACGTATTTTGCCCAATGTGGGCATCAAGCTGGCCGATCTTGTATCATTTTTTTCGGCGAACGAATTCATTTCCAACATATTTCATAGACAATACCCTGAAATCCAATAACCCTCCCATCAAGCCAAGCCGCATCAGCAACATATTCGGCTCCCGAAAGCCCAAGCCGACGTCTGGACTCTGCGGCCTCAAAGACGTGGCTGGCAGACCCAGCCGAACATCGGTATAACGACAATTTCCCGAAATGACCGCTCCGCACTCGCTGGAAACTCTGCCATCCGACAACCACAAACATTGTGCCACGTCGAACCGAGTTCTGCCCACAAGCATATAAGCGTAAGTTGTCTTCCTATCATTCCCCCCATCTCAAAATTAGTATCCTCTCGACAAATCCCATATCACCTCGCACATATAATGCGTTTCTCCTTCCTCGCCATCGTTGTTGCTTTGACAGCATCTGTGTCTGTTAGTGCCCAATCAACATCAACATGTTTCGCAGAGTTCGCCTTTTGCGAGGAAACCAGCCAGTGCTGCGCTGGCCTTACTTGTGCTTATACTGTGAGTATCAGCAATGTACTTTGCATCCAGGATTCAACTGCTTACTCTTTGCGCCTTGTAATTTTTATAGGACGTCAATTCATACTGCGCTGATGAGAGCGACGGTCAGTGAGCTGGCAGAAATTCTGGCACGTCACGACAGTGGGTCATGTTTCTGCTTTCGCATCAGTGTTGTGGTTGATGATACAATCCGTAGTTTCTGGATTAATCAGTATGGTTGCTTGCGGATGAATTTTACCTTCCTTTGTCTGTCTCGTTCAACGACCGTGTTGTTCTTCAGGCGTTCATTACAGAATGATTTCGTCCAGTGGGATAACGCTTAGCCATCGTTGAAGTAAATGAAATCAACGCGCGCACTGAGCTTCTTCACATAAAGCAGTGACCAGCGGAGACCGCGGAGAATCCATCGTAGGGAATGCTTCTCCGGGAGATCAGTGTTTGGTTTGGAGTATTGTAATTTAATCAACTTTATTTGATGCATACCCTAGTCATATTAGGGGAGCTCAGAGTAGCCCGCTGTCCGCTGTGCTTTCGCTTTCGCTGTTGCCGCACGTGAGAGATAAGGGTTGGCAAATGATTAGATAAGCACATAACTCGTTCGCTCATGCTATGGCTCGCCGCTCGCTACATCAGCAGTATATAGCCTCTTATGTCCAATTTATGGCCTTTCGGGCACTCTTCCAACCTGCACGAACACCAGAGGACCTAGCACAAGAGCTTAATATGGATGTGAATTGCATCATAGCCTTACAACAAACTCGCTACCTCCGTTCTCGTCCCCCTGTGCTCAAATCTGGCAATTTACACCTTGCATGGGAATGGGCACACGGTCCTTCTGATCATCAACGCTTCATCAATATGCTTCGAGTCTCTCCAGAAGTATTTCAAGTGATCTTGGGATTAATTGAGGACCATCCGGTGTTTCATAACAACTCAAATCAACCTCAAGAACCTGTGGAGATTCAGTTAGGTGTCACACTGTACCGGATGGGTCGGTACGGAAATGGTGCTTCACTCGAGGATATTGCTCGTACTGCAGGGTGCTTTGAAGGTAGCCTTGAGAAGTATACCGAACGGTGCTTCAAAGCAATCGAGTCACTTCATGATACTTTTGTGTGAGCACTCGGAGTGTTCTTTTCGCCTGCCTCATCTGCTGATAATGTGGCGAGCTCACATTCGGCGGTTATGATCCAAAATTACTGGAAACATCAGCTATGTACCTATCACATCAACATCAACATCGAATAAATATTGGGGCGTTGATCAATCCATCAGCTATGGGGACACAATGATTTTAACCGAGACAGCCGTTATCGTCGACACTGGAACCACTCTTATTCTCATTGCCACTGATAGGCACCTTGCCGTGTACGACATTGAAACCCTGCTAAACACAGTTCAGATGCTTTCAATCAATATAAGTTAGAGACGGGTGAAATCCTTGATGAGACCACTGGCTTGTTAACAATCACACCCGACCAATATGACAATCTCTTATCCTTGTATTTCAATATCGGCGGTGTAACCTATGAACTCACCCCCAATGCGCAAATATGGCCTCAATCGTTGAACAGCGCCATTGACGGTACCACCGATGGTATATATCTTGTCGTTAGTGACATCGGGAGCAACTCTGGCTTTACCAACGGCTATTATTTCCTGTACGCTGCGCTATATTTATTTTTCGCTGGCAAGGAAGCTGCTGAATCGCTTTTCCTTAGAGAGCGTTTTTATTCGGTGTACAACACGAAAAACTTGGGTTCGCCAAGACTGGGTACACCTATGCCACGTCAAATTAACGGCCCAAGATACCAATTTTAATGAGTAGAAAAGTAGCGAGTTCATAGAGCGCACCTTATATTTTGCACCCTCCGCATTACCGTTGCATGCATCTTGAACTTCCCGCCCTTGTTGAATTTCCAAAGCAAGTGCCGATGCCGACGAAGTCGGTTAGCGACCGAGATGCTCATGCACATTGACGATTATGAGACATATTTATGCAGCCCTGAAACAGTACGACAGAGTACGACTCGTAGTAAATAATAAGCATGTCGATGTCATGCACGAAAAATGACGCACGCAATAAAGTCTATCTATTCTGGTAGGCGAACGATCAACTTTGAGATTGAATCTCAACACCCGCGAGTGCTAGTGATGCTCCGTCGCCTGACTAAGCCACGGTGACCTGCGAGAGCCGCCCGAGCGCATGTTGCTTCATATTGCCACAGGTCACAGGTGAGTGGATACGCAAAACAATGACTATGCAAGGCTTCCTGCAATGCGATGGCACGCGTTGAAACGTTGACGCCCATTGGGGTTTCTCTCGGGCGACGCCTCTTATCAAATGAGCATAAATTATATATTGGCGTGTGGAATAGATACCTCATAATATGTTACGCTCATTCTCACTCATCGCCACGGAGTTTCAACAATGCGAGCGCGGCGACGCACTCGGAATCTCAACTGGGATATCTTGCCGCTTTGGATTCGAATTCGTCCACGAGGTTAATCACGATCAAGCGCTTCTCGGAACCTAGCTGATCTTGTGTCATTTTTCTCCTGGAATCCAATAACCCTCCCATCAAGCCGAGCCAGAGCCAGAGCCAAGCCGCATCAGTAACAGATTTGGCTCCTAGTACCTGCAAATCCCAAAAGACAAAGCCGATGTCTGCAGCCTCACAGACGTGGCTTTCAGGCCCAGCCGACATCGGCATAGTCTGGCAATGACGACAAGTTCCCGAAATGACCGGACTCTGCACTCGCTGGAAACTCTTGGAAACTCTGCCATACGACGGCCACAACCATTCTGCCACGTCGAGCTGAGTTCTGCCCACAAGCATATAAACGTAAGTTGTCTTCCTATCATTCCCCCAATCCTCACTGCTCAGAATTAGTATCCCCGACAATCCCATATCACCTCGCACATATAATGCGTTTCTCCTTCCTCGCCATCGTTGTTGCTTTGACAGCATCTACGTCCGTTAGTGCCCAATCAACATGTCTCGCAGAGTTCGCCGATTGCGTGACAACCAGCCAGTGCTGCGCTGGCCTTACTTGTGAATATACTGTGAGTATAAGCAATGTGCTTTGCATCCAGGATTCAACTGCTTACCCTTTGCGCCTTGTAATTTTTCTAGGAATTCAATTCATACTGCGCTAATGAGAACGACGGTCAGTGAGCTGGCAGAAACTCTGGCACGTCACGACAGTGGGTCATGTTTCTGCTTTCGCATCAGTGTTGTGGTTGATGATACAATCCGTAGTTTCTGGATTAATCAGTATGGTTGCTTGCGGATGAATTTTACATTCTTTTGTCGGTCTCGTTCAACGACCGTGTTGTTCTTCAGGCGTTCATTACAGAATGATTTCGTCCAGTGGGATAATGTTTAGCCATCGTTGAAGTAAATGAGATCAACGCGCGCACTGAGCTTCTTAACATAAAGCAGTGACCAGCGGAGACCGCGGAGAATCCATCGTAGGGAATGCTTCTCCGGGAGATCAGTGTTTGGTTTGAGTATTGTAATTTAATCAACTTTATTTGATGCATACCTTAGCCATATTATCGCAGCGGTGCTTGAACGCCAAGTGTCCCCATTGACCTGGGTGAGCCTGCCCTTTTGAAAGAGGTTCAACCCCCTCATGCCTTCCATTTGGGCTGTCGAGGATCCCTTCATTTTTATCGATAAGATTTGCTCGCTACATATTGTAACGGTTACCTTTCTTTCCGAGTCCCTGATTGGTCTGACATATTTGTTTACCTCCCTCGTTCCTGTCATATAGACTATATTCCGTCGTTATACCACTGACAGTACATTATTCGTTCCCTAGCTATTATCTACTATAACAGTTCCTACTCTTCCCTATCTCGCAGATGGCCTTCCTATCCTTTCCGAACGTCGTTGTCGCGTTAGCATTTATATACGAGGACCGCCCTCGTAGAACCTTAGCATTTTCAGAACCCCCGAATATCAGACTTTGATCCTGTTACTTCATCTGAGGACTCTCTTCCATTGTGCCGTCGTTATCGAGCTTCGCGCGCTAAATACTCGACGTCACATCTTTTTTAACATCCCAAAGTCTTTCCACTTACTCTTGTAACCAACTCTATCTCGTCACTGGAACCAACGGTTAGGCCCACCGAAACGTACCAATGACAAAAATGTCTACTCACTATAATCTGCGATCCCAACGCTCCACTATCACTAGTGTCGAGCCCACTATACCTGGAACTCTCGTTGAGTCCCCCTTGGCTGATATGAACACTTATGATACCCCATCCTCTTTGCCAACCAAGCGGTCATTCCCTCGTGTTGGTGAGTCCGTTCTCAGACCCGTCCGCTTGTATAGCGACATGGTACGAACGAGGTCCGACACACCCTAGCCTGGTGCTGGGGTACGATTGGCTAGCGTTAATAGCGCTACGGCTAGTCCCCGTGATCAGACATGTATCGTAGATGATGCAATTGACTCACCTGCTGAGAACCCATTTGTGATGACAAGTGAATCCTCAGCTGAATCTGAAGATGATCAGCCGTGGAAAATGGTTGAGACCCGTCATCGAAAGACGAGAAAGGCTGCTGCTCACAAGCCTAAAACGAAGAGTCAGTTGAAACCTGACCTAGTAAGGGAGGCTGAAAGTCAGCTTACCAAAGAAGAGAAACAGCGCATCCAGAGTAGGAAACGCGTCGAGGATGAAGCCCTCCCAGACGAGCATACAACATCGTCGTCTCGTGGTGAAGGGCCATCTAAAGGCAAGGACGTTGATCCCCGCAACTGGGGCAACACTGATATTGACGAGTCCGATTTGGACTTGAATGCGCAGCGCGAGGCCCTGTCGACGTGGGCTCAGACTAAGACCTGGGCCAATGAAGAGCCTCGGGAGGAGTCCAATGAAGACTCTGACCGTAACGAACGACCCAATCTGGTTGAGGCTGCCATCAAGGCTACTGAACAACGTTTGACTGCGAAGTTCAAAAGACAGATCAGACTACTGAAGGAAGCATTGGCAGCTAAAGACCCACCTGGTATAGTCAAACCATGCACAAGAACGGCGGCTGAAACAGCCAACAAAAGTGAACACCCAGTTTGTGCAATGGTGGAGTGAGCAGTCAACAAGCCAGCAGCAAGGCACGAATCCCGTGAGACACCACCTGCAATGGATGCGGCAGCCCAGATTGCTCCTAAAAGCTATCTGGGCCGCGCCTTTGAACACATGAAGTCAAAGGGGAAGCAAACCACCAAGAAAAGGGTGGCTCACCAACCAGTTGATTCGTCTGACGGATCGTCCAGTAGCTCATCAAGCGATTTGAGCGAGTCCTCGTCAGAGACCTCGACCGACAGAGAATCCAGTAATTTGTCGAGCAGCGCAGATGATGCTTGCCTAGCGCGAAAGAAACGAACATCTAAGAAACATAGTAAGAGCAAGAAAAGAAGGTCTTTGCGAAAGACTACCTTAAAGCCAATCCCTCCCAAGGAATACGATGGGTCTGTCGATCCCAGAGCGTTTCACCGCTTCATCATGGAAGGAACAGCCTACGTCGAGGACGGTAACATGTCCCGCAAACAACATGTGTTTGTCCTCTCGTACTACCTAAAGGGAAAAGCTCATGACTTCTACGTCAGGCAGGTGTCAGATCGACCAGGAGAATGGAGACTTAAGGACTTCTTCACCGAATTATTTAACTATTGTTTCCCGCTCGACTTCCATACAAAGCAGCGAAAGAAATTATATCGCTGTTACCAAGGAGACAAGCATGTGCGAGACTACTTGTCAGAATTGAACGAACTATGGATGATGATAGGAAATGTATCTGAGCGAGAAAAGGTCGTTAAGTTCTGGTTTGGATTGAATCCAAACATCCAGACTGAACTGTATAAAATGCAGTTAAATCCCGAAGTATCCTCGTTGACGAAGGTTCAACATACTGCGGAGATCCTTGAATTAGCGGAGTCGGCTATCACGGGGAACCGGGGCTGCGATGACGACAATCGAGGATCGAAGCAATCTAAAAAACTGTCAACTGAGAAGAACATGACAAGGGCAAAATCACCCGAAGGCAAAGACTTACCTGGATCCTCCAAAAGGAACAACCACCCCAGGGATAAGCCCCCATCCAATTATAACTCCTGAGGTCAGGGACCTCGAAACTCCAACTGGAAGAAGCCTGAAAAACCTAAAGATGAGAAAATGAGCAAGGAAGAACATGACCAACTTATGTCGGAGGGACGGTGTTTCATTTGCAAGGAGGCGGGACATATGTCCCGCCAGTGTCCCAAACGAACAACAGTACCCTCCTCGAGAAGGGACAAGCCACCTGGTGTGACCAACTACGCGATGCATGTTGATTTCGACAAAACCGAACGACTGAGACAGCTCGCCGAGAGCACTGAGACCTTTGAAGGTGTTACTGTGGGCAGTATGTCCCTGAGCATCGATGCTAACAAACAAGACGAGACGTGGAACATCACCAACCTTGATTTGGGTGATCCAACTGCTCGGCGAGGTGAACAGAAATTAGCTGCTTCAGGACCCTACCCCGGGGACGACCTGACCAACGATGAGACCTTTTCGGGCCAGAGGTTCCATATCTACCAGACCTCGCCCACCCATCATTGTATCTTGGACAAGGCCCGTCGTACAGAAAACGACGTATTGGTGCCCTCCGACCTTCTATGAAATCCTCGTTTCTGCTTTAGCGACTGGTACACATCGACCCGAGCAAGACAGTTTGACTTACCAAAAAACCTTGTGCGCTTGATGCACAACAGAAACGCCATTGGGGACGCCATCTCCGACCACTTGCTCAATGCATTAGAGAATGAACAAGGCTTCCCAGGACGGATATTCCCAGGATGGTTCCAAGTGCTGAGAGCCCAGGTCAAGGATGACGTGTCCTACGAGATCCACGATCGTGAGTTGACCTTCAGGATATGGGCCACAGAGGCTTACCTACACAATCCTAAACTAAACATAACCTGATGGTATGTTAAACGGCTGATCAGGGCCTATCGAAATCTTGATAAGCTTATGACCGAGCAGGAATTAGAAAAGGAAACGAACCATTTTCGCCTCTTTGACCAAGGCAATTTAAGCCCTTTGGACTGTGCACTGGAGAATGTGGCTCACCACCTCTTCGCCGTGCCAGACATGAAGTTCGAAGAACAATCTGATAGCTTCTTGTTAGTAGAGCTCAATGGGCAGCAGGTCAAGGCTGGCACTTACCCAGCAATCCAACGAAATGCGGCCACCACACGAGACTTTAAACATCTCATTCCGAAACCCATCGTTGTCGTTGTCCACATCAACGGGCGACCTGCATGAGCCTTGGTAGACACAGGGTCCCTCTCGGACTTTATGTCTAGCACTTTGGCAGATCAGTTGTGTGTCAAAAGAGTCGAACTTGCAAAACCGCTTACCATACAGCTCGCGGTGCAAAGATCACAGTCCCGTGTAAATTTCGGCACTCGCGTGCGAATGGAGTATCAGAACATCCAAGAGGATAGATTCTTCGACATTATCAATCTCCAGAACTATGACTTGATATTGGGAACGCCCTTTTTGTTCCAACATCAAGTCACCGTGGGATTCAACCCTCCTCGGGTGGTGATCAGCAGCACCCCAGCCCTCCCCATCAAGGGAGAACAGGTTTCGGTGCTAGAATCGCGGGCCATGGAGGCCTTTGAAGAGAATTTAGAATGAGCTCAGCAACAATTGCACGAGCTCGCCAAGCCACTTTGTGCCAAAGCCAGTGCTACAGGGCTACCACCCCTCAGAGCCATCAATCATACCATCCCCTTGATAGATCCAGAGAAAACTTACAAATGGAGACCCTCTCGGTGTCCTGAGCCCATGAGACCCCAATGGGGGGACAAACATCAAGCCTATTTGGCTTTGGGGAGATGGAGAATGACTAGTGCTGGTAACACTGTTCCTATGTTATTCATTAGGAAATCAGGAACGGACAAACTACGTACTGTGTTTGACCTGCGAGAACGGAATGCCAACACTCGCAAACTGTCATCGCCACTGCCCGATATAGACGGCATCCTCCGTCGAGTGGCACGTAAGAAGTACCGGTCAATTATTGACGGCCAGGATGCCTATGAGCAGATTTGTGTGGTGCCCGAACACATCGATCGAACGACAGTGACTACGCCAGACGGTAACATGGTGAGCACGGTACTACAGCAGGGTGACTGCAATGCACCCGCTACATACCAGGCCCTCATGAATCACCTCTTCGGTGAGTTCATAGGGCGCTGGATGGACGTATATCTCGACGATATAATAATCTATTCAGACTCGTTAGCAGAACACATGGACCACGTCAAGACAGTGCTGCGTATACTAGAACGAGAGAAATTATACCTTAGCGAAGGCAAGTTGCAATTCTTATGCAAGGAATTGAAGATTCTAGGCCGAGTAGTCGATGATGAGGGGATTCATATGGACCCTGCGAAAGTCAACAAGATCCTGGCGTGGAAAACGCCAGTCAATCGGGATGCTCTCCAAAGCTTCCTGGGGGCTGTTGGCTTCTTGGCCGATGACATCCACAAGGTGCGTGTGCCAATGGGCACATTAGCAGAAGTTACTGGTGACACAGTCCCTTTTCGGTGGGACTTCACCCAGCAGCGAGCCTTCGATGAAGTTAAGGCTTATGTTGCTAACTGTGCAAAGCACTCACGTGTTCCATTGGACTACGGCGCCGACGCAGACCCCATTTGGTTAATGTCCGATGCGAGTGGCAAGGGCATAGCTTGCGTTATCGCCCAAGGGCCGGACTGGAGAATGGCGAGGGTGGCAGCATTCTACAGTGCCAAACTCAACCCCACACAGCAAAACCATCCTGTGCATGAGCAGGAGATGTTGGCTGGGGTTGAGGGCATGCTGCGTCACCATGATGTCCTGCAAGGGGATAAATTCACATGGTTGACAGATCATAAAGGTTTGATCCACTTACTGAATCAACGGGACTTGTCAGGAAGGCAGGCACGATGGCTTGAAAAGCTGGGAGAATTCGACTTTTCCATCCGTTACCTGCCAGGGATTGAGAACATCCTTCCAGATGCTCTCTCCCGCATATACTTGTTTGATGCTCCTGGCACCGTGAGATCTCCGAGCAAGTTCACTGCCCATGACAACGACACCCCGGACTCGCACCAGGGAGTCCTGGCTGCGTTGATCTCGATGCCAGTCCTTGTTGGACCTGAGGCAACCGCTGTGGACCCACCAAGATGCAGTGCACGCACTGTTCGTCTCCCGAAACACTTTGTGGTGGATGAGGAGTCCCACCCTCCTGCTACACCAGCAGCGGTTCGCAAACCAGCCCCTCGCACTACCGTTGCGCGAGGTGCTGCTAGTGTTGGAGCTCCCCGTTCAGTCGGGGCAGCAAAGCCTGTTGTGGCACGGGTGCGCCCACTGCAGGAGCTCGAGCCTGCGGAGTCAGGAAGGCCGGAGACAGCTGTAGAGTTTGCGAAGAGGGGTTAAGGGCCCTAAGGTCCGACAGGAGGGGGAGGGCACTGGTACAGAGAATGTTATTGTACCTAACAAGCCCGAGCCCACCACGGCTGACTCCGAAGCGAATACGCCACGCGTAACACGATTCCCCACCGTATACCCTGATGAGGACGAGCTAATAAATGGCATAAGGCATCAGTACCACCAGGATGTGTTTTTCCAACGCATACTGGACTCACCACACGAATACCGGAATTTTGAGGTAGCGGAAGGCCTTGTTCACCTGCGTCTTAAAGACAAAATATTATTATGTGTACCGAATGTAAAGATAAGGGAACGTATGATACGCGAGATAGTCATATCCCAGGCCCATTCGCTATTGGCCCATCTGGGCGCCTCAAAAACATTGACGTACTTGTGTGACCACGTTTGGTGGAAAACAATGGTCAGTGACGTAAATGCGTACTGCGCCTCGTGTATGACCTGTAAGAGAAGCAAGCCGTCAAACCAGAAACCCTATGGGTTATTAAACCCCCTACCTGTCCCCACGAGACCCTGGGACTCCATTGGAATGGACTTTATCGGTCCACTCCTGATGTCTAAAGATCGTGACGGTGAATATGATGCCATCACCATAATCATAGACTTACTCACCGGGATGGTTCACCTTGTCCCGAGTAGAATAAACTACACCGTGAAGGACATAGCAGAGCTGGTGTTTGCCGAAGTGTATAAACACCACGGCCTGCTGAGGGCAATCGTTAGTGATCGAGACATCTTATTCACGAGTACGTTCTGGACTCACATGAATGAGCTGTTGGGAATTAAGCAGCGCATGTCCAGCGCGTATCACCCGGAATCGGATGGGTCCACTGAGCGAGCAAACCGGACCATTGGACAAATGATGAGAGCAATAGTCTCACCAACGCAAACTGACTGGGTAATGAAGCTTCCTGCCATTGAGTTCGCTATCAACACCTCTAGCTCGGATTCAATGAAAGAGTCACCTTTTATGTTGAACATGGGCCGAGTTCCTAAGGGCTATGGTCTGGAACAACCCATCCAACGACGAGTACCCAAGCGTTCAAGTGTACATGCAGAAGATGAAGAACGCCACATTGAAAGCTCACGATTCGATAATCGAGGCACGTGTTAAACAGATGCGAAACGCAAACAGAAGACGTCAGCTGTGTCCGTTTAAGGAAGGAGATCTGGCTTATGTATCGACAAAGAACATGTCGATTCCAAAAGGACTGGCTCGCAAGATGTCGCCCAAATTTATTGGCCCGTACAAGCTCATCCGCGACTACGGTAATAACTCTTTCATGATGGACTTACCCAGCAGATTACAACAATGTGGGATACATCCCATGTTTCATTCGTCATTGCTTTGAATCCACATCCCGAACAACGATCGACTCTTCCCGGGACAACTGGATTTGCAGGTCCTTGATTTCGGAGATGTACCTGAACGTGAGTGGACGGTTGATAAGATCCTATCCCACTCTGGCACCCAAGAAGGGGCCTTATTTGAGGTTAAGTGGCGAGCAGGGGACGTTACCTGGCTACCATATGAGCAGGTGTCACATCTCGCTGCACTAACCGAATACCTTGATTTATTAGGGATATCAAACGTCTGGGACTTGACGGACGGGCATGGAACGCCTCCTAGCGACGACCCCCAATCATACTTGGGATGTGTCTCGCTTGGAGAAAGGACTAATATAAAAAAAGGTTCCCTACCATCCTTGCCCTTTCCTCCACCTCTTCCCATCCCACCAACCGATTCAGCGCCATCCTCGTTACCACCGTACCCCTTTGAAATGCCCGCTGAGGAATCCGTTGCGCTCACCAACTTCGCCGCTCACGGACAAGACTTCATCATCACCAGCCCTGATGACCCCCTCAAAACCTACTTCGTGGCCCATGACCAAGTGAAGGCATACATTGCGTATAGCGACACCCTGTGTAACAAATCCGCTATCGCTTCTTGGTCCCACACCAAGTGGCACCCCGACTAGGACCCCGAACACCAATTCTCAACATAGCGCTCAACAGCGCCAATGCCGTCCTTCGGCGACTAAGACTCATCTGAAAACCAGTAATAAATCCTAAAAACATAGATATAGATACAAAAACAAAACAAAATGGCCCCAAGTAAGGCCACAATCCCAAGGAAGAGTATCCCTTCCCGCGATCAATCTTCAACTAATGGATTATCTACCCGCCAATCTCCCGGAACCCCCCTATCTCAAGAAGAGATCGAAGCGATCCCAAGCACGGTCAAAAATATTGAGACCGCAGAGAAATTCCTAACTAAGAGCCTCCTCTGCATCTCAGAAGAACCATTCACACTGACTCATATTACCTCAATTCTTCTCCAGATAACGCAAATGCATAACTCCACCCCACTCCCAGTCGTATTAGCAATACGGGCAGTAGCCTTCATACTCAAGCAACATGTGGCCTCTGAAGTAGCGAACGAAGTAGCCCAACAAATTACAGACTCCCTGACTCCTCGACTGGTTAACAACATAGTAGCGGCCATCGCACCACAGATAGCAAAAATTCTCTCTGCCTCGGAACTGATGTCGGAATCACTAACACAAGCAGAGACTATCCGCAAAGCTCTCAACCATGACAGAAACGAATCGGAGGAATCATTACAGATCTCAGCGGACAGACTCGAAGCCGCAGCGGATGAACTCCAATCCTCAACGACAGACTGTCAAAATGCACCCTAAAGCTCCTCTCTCCCTCTCTCGACAACACTCAGGAACGACTCAACACTCTCTCATCCCAATTACTCTCTCAACTGACCAATACCTATCAAGGAACAGAACCGAAAGAACCAACCCAAACTAACCAGCGTCCCTCATATAGTTCCATTGCAGCTAACTACCTTCCTCCCTCTATAGATAAGGCAGTAGCACGAGCGGCTATCCTGCGCACGTCAAATCCTACTCGACCCCCTGCCAGGAGATCAACTATTCCCCCAAGGTACCGAACATGCGGACATCGTCAAGAAATTAAAAATCCGCCATCTCAAACATTCGGACTCAAGACACACCAGAAGGAGACATCCGAACCATCCTGGCCCTTCATAACGGAGGACTAATAATTGAACTCGACACCTGAAGCCCTCGCAATCTGGCTACGTGGACCCATAGGCAAGGAAGTGTTCATGGCTCAATTTAGCTCTGGAGTATCGTTCCGTAACCACACATTCCCTATTGTCGCTGAATACCTGCCCATTCACCTACAGATTGACCGTGAGGAATTCTTGAGGACCGTTGAATTGGACAACAACCTCCTAGTAAACTCAATCGCCTCAATCCGTTGGATCAAACCCCTGACTCGTCGTTCGGCCTGAACAACGTAAAGCGTTTGCTATCATCCATTTGGCTGACCCTCACACAGCCAACAACATCCTAAAGGAAGGCCTATGCATTAATAACGAACACTTCCCGGTACGAAAAGACAAAAAAGAACCAATCTGATGCGCCAAATGTCAAAGATTTGGACACATTGCTTGCAACTGTTCAGCCCCAGCAGATACCTGTGGTAACTGCGGCAACCAACACTGCACATCCGAATGCACAACTCCTCGATCCACCCGTTGCGCTAATTGCCGTACCGATCATCACACTAGTTGGAGCTGCTCCTGCCCCGAATTCATCCAATGCTGCGCAAAACTCAATGAGACCTACCCAGAAAACACGATGCCATATTTCCCTACAGCCTCAATATGGACCCACGTTAACAACCCTGCTCGCTCTCCCTCCATAGAATATGCTAGACCCAGACACTCTCCAACCCCCCAGCAAGGAACCTTCAGACAAACAGCCATCCCGTTTCAACCCAGATCAGGTCCTCAAACACACCCTCTGCAACGCTCACAATCCCTGCAACGCCCACAATCCCCGACCCTCACCGCACTAACGAACAGAATAGCCTCGCTCCCATCTCGCCCTATTGACGTTACTAACCCCACTGACAGACCCTCCATTTCCCCTTCTCATGTCTGAACACGCTACTAACAACACTGTCCAGTTACGCATATGGCAACAGAACCTCAACACCTCGCTAATAGCCCAAACCTCCCTCCTTAACAACCCGAACATCTCCAACTGGGACATCATCATTATTCAGGAACCACACATCAATTTCTTATGCAACACTAGCGCCAATCATCACTGGCATGTAATCTATCCCACCCAGCACTCCACTCACCCCCGGCAACGAACTCGCGCCATCATCCTCGTCAGCACAGCTCTGGACACGAACCTATGGAAACAGATTCCTTTTCCCTCATCCGACGTCGCTCTTCTTCAACTCTCTGGCCCATACGGGAAATGCACCATATTCAATATCTATAATGACTGTCAATCTCAGGCGACACTGGAGATGCTTGATGCCTTCCTCGAAGACAACATTGCTATCATACAACCAAACGCCGACGACCACATGTTGTGGATGGGAGATTTCAACCGTCATCACCCACTATGGGAAGAAACACGCAACCGCCATCTTATTAACTATACTACAGCCCAGCCGCTAATTGACCTTATTGCCAACTACGGTATGCTACAACTTCTACCGAATGGACTCCCTACCCTCCAGTCTACCAGTACGGGAAATTGGACCAGACCCGACAACATCCTCGGCACTGAACAGCTCCTGGAAACAGTAACTATATGCACTACAGCCCCGGAATTATGCGGACCAAAAACAGACCATGTTCCTATCCATCTTATTCTAGAATTAGAAGCTCCCCACATCGAAGCGGAGCAACGTCGCAACTGGAGAGAAGTTGAATGAGAAGCATTCGACGAACACCTCCAAGGACTTCTCTCCCCCTTACTACCCTTCCAGCCAATAGCCACTGACGAAGAATTCCAGATAGTCACTCAACGCCTCACCCAAGCAATAACATCCACCATTGACGCATGCGTGCCGTACACAAAGCCCTGCCCTCACTCGAAACGCTGGTGGACCCGCGAACTGACTAACCTCCGCCACCAGGTAAACTGCTGCAGCCGTCTGGCGTACCAGATGCAAGCTCTCCCCCTCCACGCCTGCCACGAAGAACTAAAGGACATCAAGACTCAATACGCAGATGCCATCACCTCGACGAAGCAACAACATTGGATCAAATGGCTTGAAGACTTAGAGGGTAACGACATCTGGACGGCTAATCATTACGTTACATCAGATCCCAAGGACGGAGGTAAAACACAGGTACCCACCCTCACGAAGATGAACCCGGATGGAACCTCCACAGAGGCTACCACTAATCAAGAGAAGAGCGCCCTTATCGCCGAAGCTTTCTTTCCTCCCCCACCCCTTGCTGACTCTGTCCCTCCAGATCCCAATTACCCCAGGCCCGTAGCACCGCACACCCCCTTCACTGCAGAACAGATAAAACGTGCCATCAACAACCTTAGCTGGATACAAAGCCCCCGGTCCCGACGGAATATGCAACATTGTCTTCAAACGCTGCTCCTCCACCCTAACCCCCTACTTCGTTTCCATTTTCAATGCAGTCTTTACTCACAAAACTTATTACGATCCTTGGCGCAGATTCACGACGGTAGTTCTCTGCAAACCAGGCAAACCCAGTTACACAGTCCCCAAGGCATACCGACCCATCGCTCTACTCAACACTACATGTAAGCTGCTGACAGCAGTAGCAGCAGAGCAGTTAACGTACATCCTGGAACACCATCACCTACTGCCGAACACTCACTTCGGCGGTCGACCCAGTCGCTCCACTACCGACTCCCTACACCTGCTCGAGTCTACGATCAAAGATGCATGGTGATCTCACCATGTCGCCTCTGTCCTATTCCTTGATATTGAAGGTGCTTTCCCTAATGCAGTCACCTGCCGGCTCCTCCACAACATGAGGATGCGACGCATCCCAAGCGCACTAGTTGACTTTACCGAACGCGTGCTAACAGACAGATTCACACAATTACACTTTGATGGATTCACCTCCGACTGGATCCCAATCACCAATGGTATAGGACAAGGGGACCCCTTGTCCATGATCCTATATATCATCTATAATTCTGACTTAGTAGAGGTTGCAAAGCTGAGATCTGGCCGTGAGACTCTCAAGGAGCTAACTCTAGCCTTTGTCGACGATGCAGCATTCATCGCCATCGCGGATGACTTCGAGACTGCACATCACACTTTGACAGATATGCTGGAAAGGCCCGGAGGAGGATTTGACTGGTCTCGTGACCATAACTCACGTTTTGAAACTAATAAATTTGCGTTAATAGACTTCTCCATGACCAAGAACAAACTGCGCCCGAGCATGATCATTCAAGGCTCCACCATCCACCCCACTGCAACACACCGATTCCTAGGCATCATAATGGACCAAGAGCTCTGCTGGGCAGCGCAAGTCGACAACGCTGTGGCCAAAGGCACCGCATATGTGTTGCAGATCCGACGACTCTCCTCAACAGCCAAAGGCATCCCACTCCAGCTCATGCGTCAACTATACCAAGCGGTAGCAATCCCGAAAATGCTCTACGCTGCCAACCTATGGTTTACCCCTGCATTCAAGGATGGATCAGACCTCCCCCAACGCGGATCACTAGGGATAGCCAGGAGGCTATCCTCCATACAGCGTATAGCCACCCTCGCCATGACAGGAGCCCTAAGAACCACTGCCGGAGATGTTCTGGAAGCCCATGCTAACATACTTCCCATCACGCTTGCCCTGCACAACACCTGTCACAGAGCCATCATTCATCTTACCGCACACCCTCAATCTCATCCTCTTTATGCCCCAGTTCGACACGCTGCCAAGCGTTATGTATCCACTCACCGCTCGTCCTTGCACAAGCTCACTCACCTCTTCTCAATAATTCCAGATGAAATTGAAACCCTCATCCCTGCACGCCGTCCCCCCACCACCAAAAACCCCTTCAAAACGAGCATCGCCCCCTCCAAGGAAGCAGCGAAGGAGACACACGAGAAACTAACCGAGACCATTCAAGTTTACAGTGACGGATCAGGCCACAATGACAAGATAGGCACATCAGCAATTCTTTTTCGAGCAGGGAGCCCCCCCCCCCGAACTTTATGTTACTACCTGGGAACTAAGGACGAACATATGGTATTTGAAGCAGAGGAAGTCGGACTAACCTTAGCGGCAAAACTGATAGCAACAGAAAACAACCTGCAATTCCCCATCACCATCTCCGTCGACAACCAAGCAGCAATCCTCTGTGGGGATAGTTTTCGCACCCGCCCAGGCTCATACCTAGCAGACCGTTTTAGACGCATGATGCAGAAGATCGCAACTGACCATAATGACTTCGACGTCACTGTCCACTGGGTCCCAGGACACATAGACATCCACGGTAATGAAGAGGCCGACAAGGAAGCGAAACGCGCAGCAGACGGACGACATAACAACAGCCCACTCGACCAACTACCCCATTACCTCCGCCTAGAATCACTCCCTCTTAGCATTTCCGCCCTCAAGCAGGCCCACCATCAGAACACCCAATCTCATTGGACAAGAATCTGGGAAAAATCACCGCGCTATGCCCGCACACACAGTATCAATCCTAACATCCTACAACGCTCATTTATCAAACTAACAAAATCTCTCCCAAAATGCCTAACAGGATTATTGATGTGCCTACGCACGCAACACGCACCATTCAACAAGTACCTCCACCGCATTAACAAATCTCCTACTCCTTTCTGCCCTCGTTGCCCACAAACGGAAGAGACCGTGCATCACTTCCTGTTTGCATGCCCTCAATATCGTTTAGAATGCCACATCCTATCCCAAACGCTCGGCCGTAAAGCCTCATCCCTCCCATATCTCCTAACAGACCACGATGCTATCCCACATCTCATCCGTTTCATCAACGCGACAGGCAGACTGAAAACCACATTCGGTGAAGTTTCTATGACTCCAGCACGATCAAATTGATAAACGCCTCCACACTTCACCCCACCGCAGAATCAATACCGCATGAAAAAGCACACATCGCCACGTCCTATCGCGCACAATCTCAACTACCCCATCCACAAATAATTCAAATCTCACAACTTCTAAAAACTAATTGATCTTACGATCACATATCCAACCAACCACCACCTAATAAACCATCACTCGCCTATACGGAATCACCGCTCTAAAGGCCTCAGTCAAAATTGGAAAGGAATCTCAAAACCCGTCGTCAATATCACGGTCCCTCCTTCTCATACTTTTGCACCCCTTAACCATTCCTATACTAGTCGCACTATGCGACCGAGTACGCGTTCAGAATATCTCCCCCTGCTCAGCATTACTTAAACGCGCGTACCTTAAAAGTCACCTCTCCTTCGCTAGATTGCATGTCTAAAACGCGCGGCGGGAACGGCGGACCGATGGAGGCAAGTCCTACATCGGGGCATTCATGAATCTAGAGGTGCAGCGGGACATCGGGTCCCTAGACTATAACGTACTGTCTTACATAGAGTATTACTCTCAAAGACAAAAAACTGGAATTAAAAAAAAAAAAAAAAAAAAAAAAAAACAAATCCGCTTCTCAGTGACCCCACTATCCTATCGGCTACGACCACTTTGTTCATGCGTTCAACAATGAGAAAGGCTTCGTTCATTGATGAAAACAGCACTGTCGTTAACGCTGGCACTGCCATCCAGTTGTTGGACCTCGTAGACGACGACGAGACCACCATTTCCCTCTCCACTGAGCGCATGGACCAAGTCACTGACATGGTCTGGCACACCGCCAGCTCTACCGTTCATCAGCGCAAGAAAATGAACGAATGCCGAGAGCAGAAGAAGAAGCTCTTTAAGAAGAGTGCCAGGAAGTCCTACCCCTCGACTAAACCATTATCCTCGTCGAGCAAGGTCTCCAAGGCAGTTGAGATGGTTAGCGAGGCCCCCGCTGAAGTTGCCACTGAGGCGTTGATGAACACATCCGCCTGAAACCATCACCCGAGTTGTTGAGAGAAGCTGGCACTTCTCTGGAGGGGGAGATATAATGGTTACCTTTCTTTCCGAGTCCCTGATTGGTCTGACATATTTGTTTACCTCCCTCGTTCCTGTCATATAGACTATATTCCGTCGTTATACCACTGACAGTACATTATTCATTCCCTAGCTATTATCTACTATAACAGTTCCTACTCTTCCCTATCTCGCAGATGGCCTTCCTATCCTTTCCGAACATCGTTGTCGTGTTAGCATTTATATATGAGGACCGCCCTCATAGAACCTTAGCATTTTCAGAACCCCCGAATATCAGACTTTGATCCTGTTACTTCATCTGAGGACTCTCTTCCATTGTGCCATCATTATCGAGCTTCGTGCGCTAAATACTTGACATCACACATATTTTGCAAATGAGGACATCAAGTTGCAGCAGAAAGCAATATTGCATCACCAACTCCCATGCAGCAGTGATAAATCATAAATGTTCAATCTTCAATGTTTTGGCATGGTCTGTTCACATGACATGCCCCGGAAGTTGTCCACCAAAAATTTGGCATGCAGCCCAGCCATGAAGCACAGTTATGGATCGGAAAATTTTAGTCTAAAGTACTTCTTGGACCTGAACCAAGTGGCACCCTGACTAGGACCCTGAAACTCAACACCCAACATTGCACTCAACAGTGCCAAAGATGCCCAACAGTGCCTACGCCCACTCAAAACCCTCAACACCACTCACCCCACCCAGATGCCTGGTGGACATAAGAGTGTCAGTGCCAGTGCAAGCACCTCGTCCTCATCTAGAACAACCTCTCCAACTTATAGACTCAACACTTGCATGGCAAACAACTAGATCATTAATCATGCAAGATTCAATAGAAGCACTACCCAACAAAGTCAAGGATATTGAAAGCAGGAAAATCTATCTAACTTCCAAACTTATTTGCCATGTTCACACTGAAAAGGAGGACAATATTAAAAGATTAATATACTTGCACAGGTCTGGAACAAACAGACACTCTCAGATCATGCGCGTGAAGGCAAACATCTGAGGTAATGGCTCGAAATGTCGGTAGCTAAATAACTCGGGTGATCTTGTAAGTGTATGAAACTTGTAACAATAGATTTTGGTGCTGGCCATAGCAAACAATGGACTCAGTTGGTACAATGAGAAGAGAGATAACAAGATTGGATAATGCCAACATACATGTTGCTGGACGTACTGAACAAAACAACAACAAACAATGCCACATTTCAGCTGCAAGCGCGCTTGCTCATTTCTAACACTCCCCCTCAAGCTGTGCAGAGTCCCAGTTGAGACACGAAATGTTTGACCTTTGGTGACGGTAATGCTTTTGTGAGTGTGTCGGCGATCATGTCGGCAGTAGGACAAAAGATGAGTCTAAGCTTTTCTTCCTCGATTACCCAGCGAATGAAATGGAATCTGATGTCAATATGTTTCATATGAGCGTGATACTGATGGTCTTTGGTTAAAGCAATTGCTGATTGATTGTCAGAGAAAAAGGTGATAGGCTTGGTAAATGGTTCGAAGAGCTGTCCGATGAAGGAACGTAGCCATAGGGCTTCCTTGGTGGCATGTGTCGCTGCAACATACTCGCTTTCGGTGGTAGACAACGACACAATCTCTTGGCATTTCAATGACCAGGAAACGGCTCCTCTGTCGATTAGAAAAGCATACCCTGAAACTGCGTGTCTATCCTCTGCCATGCTTCCGTCTACATCTGCATATCCTGTCAATACTCCTTCTGTACCTCCATATGTCAATTTTAAGTCTGTTGTGCCAAGCAAATACCGGTAGATATGGCGCATGGCGTCCCAGTGTGCCTGTCCTAGATTGCTCGAGAATCATGACATGGTTGTAACTGCATAGGAGATGTCGGGTCGAGTACCAAGAGAAGCATACATCAACGATCCGATGGCTTCGTGATATGGGACGTGGCACATTGCTGTGTAGTCTGCTCCTGTCGACGGTGACTGGCCAGAGTGTAGCTTGGTGATAGGTTCCATAGGGTTTGAGATGGGCTTTAAATCCTGGAAGTTAAAGTGGCAGATGATGGAGTCAAGGTAGGACTTCTGTGATAAGGATAGTGTGCGGTTGTCGCGGTTGCATGAGACTTCTATCCCAAGCAACCAATGAAGTTCCCCGAGATCAGTGATCTCAACATACATGCGGATTTGGTCCTTGAGTTTGGCAATAGCATTGGTTGATGATGCAGCGATGGTACAGTCATCAACATGAATGATGATGATGACTAACTCACTTCCAGAGCGTGAGAAAAAGACTGCTTGGTCAACATCACACTGGGTGAAACCAAGATTCTCCACCAATATTTCGACCAGCTTCTGGTACCAACAGCATCTGCTTTGCTTCAGTCTGTATAGAGTTTTCTGCAGGCGACATACTTGCTTCGGGTGGTCTGTCGACTCAAAACCGGGGGGCTGGCGCATGTAAACAACTTCTTTGTTGGTGAGTTGTCCATTTAGATAAGCCCCTTTGATATCTATCTGATGGATCTCCATGTCCAGTCGAGCTGCAAGTGCAAGAATAGTTCTGATGGACACGAGTGTGGCAACTGGTGCGTAAGTGTCGAAATAATCTACCCCTGGGACTTGGGAGTAACCTTGAGCTACTAGCCGAGCTTTGTGTCACACAACATTTCCTGCTGCATCCTTTTTAGCGCAGAGGACCCATTTTGAACCTACAATGTTGGCACCAGGGGGTGCATCAACAACATTCCAGTCTCTGATGCATATGCTTGTTTCATAGATGTGAGCCTTGTTTGATTCCATTGAAGCTTTGCAACTCTATCTATGCCACCCCCTTACTCAAGGGAGGATTATTTGGAGGAGATATTGGTTTGTTATCAGGTTGACTAAAGATCTTCTCATAGACTATAATGTCATGAGATGAGATGAACTTCATATATAGTTTAGTTAAAGTATTCTGCAACTTCATTTTGCTGGAGTATATGAGGGGCTGAAAATTCATGTGTGATACCCTTCTGCTTAAAGTAGGTTCTCAGCATTGAGTTAATGAACTCACTTTCATGATTAGATCATACTATATTCACATGGTGTTTGGTGTATATCTAAAGTTGCTTGATCAGTGCCTGGACAAGCACTAGTGCCTGATCCTTTGACTTCATGTATTCCTTCCATCCTTTTTGACTATGATCATCAACAGCAGTGAGAGTATAGACAAAGCCTTGAATAGAGATGTCAAGAGGGCCTTGTAGGTCCATATGAATACAATCAAGGATATTCCTCCTTTAGCTTTCTGGTTATGGTGTTCTAGCCTCACATGTTCATCCAGTTATTCTATAGTGCCTTTATCATCACTTCCACTGTTGCTTTGGTCATAATGCATAATGGCTATAGTCGGTGTTAACAGCATGGGCCCAGCTGATCATATGACCCCTCCACAACCTCCTGTTCCCCACAAGGGGATCATCATTCCAACATGTTCTCTCCCCATCAAGTCAAAACCTGCCCTATTACCCCCATGTCCAGATCTAGATGATCAACTCCAGTGAACTTTGGACAGTGTAGGAGAGTGTGAGAGCGTGCAATAATAGTACACAAAGTGCCATGTCATATAGATAGAGTTTGATTCTTATGGAGGATGGTGTTCCTCTGCTTGCCTGCTTGACTGTTCCTGTAGTCATTCTGGGAGCTATTATAGATGCATCTCCTGTACCCTTCTTGTAAACACTGCACAGGCATGTGCCTCACTTAGTGTATTTGCAAGTAATGTCAACCAAGGACATCTTCATGCCTCCTACTGCAGTAAGTTATCATAGCTTTTCACCTATAGTACTCAGAAACATTAATTTATATAATACAGGGATTCTATGAGCAGGTGGCCAGCATTCTGACATCTTTCACAGAGCTCAGTGCATTTGAGCTCTCTGAGGTGCACTAGGGCTCCCAGGCAAAGAAAAATGATGGTGCAAAAAGGGTTTAGCAATCAGCACCCCTTCAAACCAGAAACCATCCTGAGGATGACCTGCTTTTTGGTTCAGAAATCTTTCTTGCATATTGATCTCACTTAGACACATACTTCTAGAGCATAATATTCCAGGTATTAATTCGCACAGTATGCTCATTTTTATCACCCCAAAATCAATTTATGTATTAATCTAACTTATACTAGCAACAGCATTATTGGAAAGTGTCAGAGTAAGTAAATTCAACTTGATGGATTGAATTGACTCACATGATCATGGCACTAATTTTCCAGCAGTGCAGTCTTTTTGAAGGTTACTATCATAGACTGTCATCAAGGCAATCTACACTGTTGTGAGAAGCCATCACTCTATAGATAGTATTTCTCTCCTCTTGTCAATTTAAAGTACTATGAACAGTCCTCCCCCAACCTATATCATTAATACAATCTTCACAATGAAAGCAGCAGGTCCTTCAGGCCTACCAACTAAGTCTGCTTACTATTTACTCAGTGATGGCTTCCTTGTAATAGTGCCTCATTCTTCAACAACCTTTTCACTACTTACCTCACTCTCATCACCATGACATCTCTCTTCACTATATTCACAAGGAATATAACTCTCTATCAGCTGCATTCTTATGGTCTGGTAGAGTTCGCAAGAAAAGTCTCTTATACATTCTATTTCTCAGTCAACTTCTTGCACCTGTCTCTATCTTGCCCTTGCTTATCACCTAATTTAATTTTGATTGCAAAATGTTTATCAATCCTGTCTTTCAAATACTAACACCTTATTGATTTTATTTGTAATCAGCATCACACACATCACAGTTGCTAGTGCAGGAATATCTTTCTCTTTATTGGTACACTCCAAAAATCATTCATCACAATTCATACCTAATTTCTACATAATATAGATATCTGGTATTCTAGGCATAAAGGCTTACCAATGTCTAGACAACTCTCACTTGGTTCTAGTTGTCTTGGTTGTACTAAGGACCACTGCAATTGTTCTCCTTGCTCTTGATCTGGCATCACTTAACAGTTATTGCAGTCTTGCAGATGCCTCTTCTGACTTTCTTTATCCCTCCTTTCATCTACTAATTTTTTTTAAACAGGCTGCCCTTGGCATTGCAAATATTCATCATGTAGACAAGCTCAGATGACAGGTGACCACTATATTGGAGAGATGCTATACTTCCTTCAATGGTTTATTAATGAGACACAGTGAAAGTTGGACATTCAATATTCCACATGCAGCCATGCAAATCTACTGTGACTATGGCACTTCAAATCACATAGATGTCCATTGTTATCTGCACTTTCCATAGCTACCAAAACAATGCACATCAATGCTCATGTATGCTTGTTGATGAATTGAGTAGTAGATAGATTTTCATATATTTGAATATAGTTACTGTTCCTTTTAATTTGTGACCCATTCTGACACAATTATATGCAAATAGATGCATTATAACAGTACAATAAAATATGAAAGTTGCTCAAAAAAATGTGCTATAACCTGTGCCTGCTGTTGCACCCACTGTTGTATGCTGCTATTGTGTTAGTACAATGTGCTGCTGTAGAACCTACCAATCACTTCAATAGTACTGCCAGACCAAAAACCATCAGAGATCTGGAAGAAAGATGAATGAGTACACAATGAAACTGTGATATCTGCTCACCAGTGTTGTTGCCATCATTTTATACTTCTGAAGTAGAATAGCAATCAGTTTTTAAAACAGAACAAAGAGAAAACTTAGTACCTTGTGCCCATCTTTGCTTAATGAGTCATAGTATAAGCCATTGAGCACTACTTGTTTGAGTCATCAGTGTGTGCAAATATTTCTAGTATTATGAAGCTCTGTCATGGATAACTTAAAATGAGAATATTAGTAAGACTCACCTCTCATTCCTTGTAGCTTCTTGCCACTAGTGGTGCCAGGCTTGCCTTGCAAGTCTGTGTTTGCAACCTTAAACTATAAGGTTGCAGACTTGGAGGGTGCAGATGTGCCACAAGCATCAGTTGATAGTATTGTATTGGAAGTCATTGGTATTGCTGCTGAAACACTAGGAAAATTTATGATACCTGCACTGGCCATGATTGCTATGACACTGGACTTATCCATGAATGCAGTGTTCTGCCAGTCAGTGACTATAGTATTCATTCAATGAATACAAAGGGTGTGAAAGTTGGCAACTGTCAGCAATGTGCACTTGACTGTGAACTGGTAGGGTGCCATGAGTCTTAGTATTCCTTATATTGAAGAGCCTTGTAATATTTAAATTATATAGATAATGATATTATTAAGCATCATCAATTCAAACCAGCTACTACTCATGTCCAGATGATGGTCCTACAGTCACTTCATCTTACATATCTCCACCTTCTCTATTGTGTCCAGTGGCATTATTGATGGATTGTTGAAAGGTTATCCATCAAGGTAAGTCCTTGTGTCCTGATGACATATTAATGTAAACTGAATTGCACAATAATCAGCTCCACTAACTATGCTAAGTACAGCTAGTCCAAGTATTACCATTATCCCATGTGGAATCCTTGTGCCCTCACCTATATGGTTTCTGGTGGCTCTTGGTGCAAAATACAGTGCACACAGCTCTTTTTCTTGTATCTCATGGCTTCTGGTAAGAAGAAGACTCAAAGCAGCAGTTGAGGCTGGTGGTGGGCATAATTTATGGAATATCCTGGCTATGAGAGTTCCGAATTGGCATCAATGATGCAGAAGAAGGCAAAGGTAATCTGCACCAGACTACTTAAGCATAATGTTGTGGCAGAATATGTTCATGATCAAAGTGAGATACAGTTTAGATCATGGGATCATGTATGAGATAAACATGCAATTAAGGGAGCAGGTATTAAGTTCCTCTCATAAATTTTACTATCTATCATTTGTTAATACTTACTATTGTAGTATAGCTACTGGTCAGCATGATTCACAACAGATCTGGTTCATCAGCTGTACCTAAAACCCTTCTGACCCATATTCAGGACTGTGACCTACATATGGAGAGTGTTTGGTTGCAGGCACAAGATGACCTTGCAGCATATCAGCTGGCATCAGTACTATCTGTGCCTTAGTCATATCATGATTCTTCTCAGATTGCAGGGCCCTCCTCAGCTGCACATTCAATATCATCTTATCTTCCCTCTTCAGCATCAACATCACCAGCTCTCAGTTTCTTTATTCTAGGTCTTTCAGTGTCTGCTAGTGGCTCTTCAGGCTTGTTATCTTTACTAAGCCCACTGGCATTTGACTCTCATGCACCCAGTCCTGCAATGTCTGATGTTGCCCTCCTTCCACTTCAAGCTCCCTCAAAGTGCCAACACCTGAATTCAAGTATATATTGCTCTATTTTGCAGGCTGTCACTTCACACATCAGAACTCACTGGCTAACTGGCCAAACTTGTACTGATACCAACCAGGCAGATAAAAAGCAGGGTTAGCATGTGTGACTGTGAGTGCAGTATTGCCACTATGATGGGTTGAAAATTCTGAGTGGTTAAAGCTCTGTGATAGGTTTATTCCTTGACAAAAGTTCTGTCAGCAAAGGTCGTTACAAAACATGTCATGCCATAAGTCCTGCATGGTATCAAAGGGACTGCAAAAGAATAATGTTGTGGTGCAGTAGGAACACTTCAATGTGATGGTTGGACTGGCAAGAATAGCCATCATTTGCTTGGTTTTATGATGACCATAAAATGAAAGGTAAGTATTGTGCACATTGTTTTATGACCTTTCCTGAAACCTTACTAGCTGTATGCTGTCCATGCTCATGACACATCTGGTGATCCATGCTAAAGAACTCCTCAAGCAGATTATCAAATTAATAGATCAAGTCGAGTGCGAGTGAAGAGTGATTATTATTGCATGCACTACTGATGCATCCAGAGAGTCTCATAAGGCTCAGTGACTCCTTCATGCAAGATTTCTGCATGTGGTAACACCTGACTGTTTAGCTCATTAGATAGGTTATTGATGCAGGAATACTAGTATATAAGTTAGCTTCACCTTTTTTATAGTTCAATCTTATTGTTGGGGACCTCTTCAAAGACAAAGGTGACTATGGGCAGTATGGTGACCTTGCAAATTATCATATAACTTCATAGCAAAACTCATGTTCTCACTCTCCTTCATGAGCTGCAAATGTCAATCATTGGAAAGACATTAGCCATTATTCATGGTGTTCTCACTTGATAGTTATCACATTATTTAGCATACTGGCAACTTTTGGATGTTTGGCCAACACTAGAGCTGTTGATAATGAAGCACAAGGCAGATATGTGATCTACAGGGGATGCTTGGTCATGAGCAAAGACCTCAGCTACAATTGCCACAATCAAAAACCCAACATTCTGACATGCAATGACTTGGTGAGAATATCTTTGTTTGTAATATTGTGCAATTTTAGTTGATATTACACTACCATTAGATGGAAAAACCTTTTGGAGCCAATTGCCCTGATGATGAACATTCATCAAGCTGCCTACTCTAAATCTGAGCATATTTCAATATCATTTGGGTTTCTCTCCTACTGCTACTTGAGAATTGGTGATGACACTGACCTTGTGGCTCAAAATGTGGTCCTCAAGAGTGCTGAGTACTGCTCAGGTCAAGTTGATCAAGAAGTCTTCATTGCTGCCATTGCCATCAACCCACTTTACAAAGACAAACCATTCAGCAACATTTCTCTGATGACCTATGCTGGGCTAATGTCTCTCTTCAGCCACCTCTGGAAATGTTTTTATGGTGGGATGGCACCACTCAAGCTTTTCACAGATCTCAATAACTATCTGAAAAGTGCACCTAAATTCCAGCCACTTGACATATATACATAGATCTTAGTATCCCATGCAAATGACCAGGTGATGCTACTAGAACCAAGAATTGTATTCTGAGTCTGACCTATCTCTGCTAACAGGGCACATCAGTTGATCGTCTTGATATTTGGGATGGATTTTTGAACAGCAGCTCTGAAATCAAGCCCCTCCAGAAAATTGCTTAATGGATTCTGTTCATCTGTCCAAATTCTGCCAAGTGTGAGTGTCTTTTCAGCATTTTTGATGCAATCCTCATAAAATGGTGGAATTAGCTTTCTACTCAAAATCTCATGCTGCTTGTGGAGCTGAAGATGTACCTCCATGAGGAACATATTCATACAGGATCTGTCAGAAAGTGCCTGAAACAGCATTACTGCAAGAACCCAACAATTAAAGTCAACCAGTCAGCAGAATCATCTTATGTGACTGTGGAGGATGACTCGGGCATAGATGCCTTTGGCAGTGATCCCAAACAGATAAGTAGCAGTGGAACTCATGAGAACCAAGGGCTGCAGCAAATTGCTGCACACCTCATACAAGCTGTTGAGGATAAGGAGACTTTGACAACCTTCAAGATTGTGGAGGCAGCTGCTAATTCTTCTGACTTCCAGCGCATTGCTATCAAAGATCTGCTCATGCTCAAGACTGGCTAGGATCGTTCTATTAGACAGCCATCTGAGGCTTAGATGCTGAGATTGAGTTATATGAGCTATAGAATTTGGATGCTGAGAGTATTGATGACCCAGAATTTCTGCAGACAGATGAGATTTTGGACAAGTAAAACTCATATGACAAATTCACTTAGGCAGGCCTTAGCCAATCAGATGTGATTATATAATGTTTTCCCTTGGACTCCTGATATCATACCTGTTTACATTCAGCCATCAACACAAATATGTTCACTGACTTTTGCAAATGTTCAGCGACTGGCAGAACACTGCATGAATGGCATTGATAGTAGCATAGATACTGTTGCATGATTGGATACTATCACAGGGGCATTTTTAGAAGGAATTGTTGGTGTTGCAGACTCAGTGTCAGTGTCAGTATTAACAGAAGCCATCATTGGTGTCATGGATGTATCAGTGATGGTAGGAGTAATCAAAGGTGTTGAGGAGGTGCCATGAGGCTCTTCAATTTTATTTTGCTTAAGACAGAATATGGCATCTTTTCTGAAAGCCAAGGTTTATCAATACAAGTACATTAAGTAGGAAAGCACTGACAAAGAATTTTGAAGTGAGGCTACCTAGTGCTGCCGGAGTCCAGTTCAGAACTTTGGTTCAGACCTGAATCCTTCAGAACTGGACTGTAGGTTCAGCCCCAGGTTTGACATACTGTAAGAACCAAACCTATTATTAGGTTTAGTGTTTGGCTGATGACTGAAAATTGCACATCTAGTCAAACCTGTCTGAACCTGTCTGAACCATTCTTGCATCTGAAGTTCTGTGTATGATCCACTCAACACCTTTATTGCTATCCATCTATACTAATAATCCTTTCTCTGATCTTCTGGCAACAAAGTCATTGTCAGTCCTGGGAATATTGATCTCAGGATGTTCAAGAGCAGCTTTTACTTCAAAACCAAGACACTCAACACATTTCCATTGGTGACACCTGACACCTTCAGTAATCTACTTGATGTTTCAGTAAGCCCAATGTTCATCATTATTCTGATTATAATGTATTTTATATCCAAAACATATCTTTAGGATTCTCATACAGGTACTTCAAGCTTCAAGATCAATTAACTGTCACAGTAATTGCATGGCACCAGTATGTTCGAGGTGCACTGTATTTTTCTGATCTTTTATCACAAAATTTTATACAAACAAGCTACTGCAGGTTCAATATTTACCCTCACCTTTCCTACTGTGATAATGTCATGCGCACTTGGATCTAATGGCTAACTGAAAGATGCTAGTGCCATTGATTGGTATAATGATCCTGACAATGACTCCCCCATGCTTCCTCCACCTCCTGCATCTAATGACATGCTGACTACCTTTGTCTCTTGTCACTTGGGTTGGGCTGTTAAACCAATAGAGAAAATCCATAAAACTGTCAATATGGCACCAACCAAATAATCAGCTCCAGCAGCTCCTCAAGGTCAACCTGCACCCAAGCAAGTGAAAACTGGCTCCCATCTGGTCCATCACCATGATAACAACAACAATGATGAACCCCCTGAAATAGAGGATTTTTCAGAGGATGAGGAGGAGGACAAGGACAACAAAGGTGAAGCTTATGAAACAACAAAGGCATTTAGAGATGAGGATTGCAAGCAGACCAAGAAAGACAAGCACAGTACAGGCTTGAAGACTATATTCACACAGGAGACCATATTGCTCACAATGTAAAGTGCCACTTCCTACTCTACCGAGACTGCTGGTGGCAACACAAGGTGTAAGGTATCAAGATGCATGATTGTGCCATACCTCTTAACTGCAAATCAACTGATGGAGTCCAACAAACATTTGATGACTCTCTTGCACCCAAATTTCCTGAATTCACAAAGTCTGGTCTGATGGATTATATTGTTGAGCTTATTGTCTCTAAGGAGGAGGTGCATGATTTTTTTCATGTAATTGTGACCTAGGACATTCATGCCATACATATACATTCCAACTCGTTGAAAAGGGACCATTTCATTGTCTGCTTCAATACCTGCAGTCCTCCCTTTCAGACAGAAATATTCCCTATTGCACAAAAACTTGCAATGAAATTCTTGAATGGGCCAAGCTTGCTATTTAATGTGTCAAGGAGAAGCTTAAGCATGTTGATAGCAAGATTTCAATCACCTTCAACTCATGGACATCTGAACCTGGTGTTCCTTTTCTCTTTATCACAGCACATTGTATAAACTTCCTAGCTAGGAAACCTCAGGAGTGGGAATTGAAGACTGAGCAGTTTGTATTCACAATCATTAATGACAATCATAGTGGGAACAACATTGGAATAATTATAATTGAAAGTATCAATAACTATGGTATTCACACCAAGGTTGGATAGTTTATGGCTAACAATGCCGCCAATAATGACACGGTGATTCAGACTGTTGTACTTGCTATTGACTTCCAGTAAGAAATGTATTGCCAGTGAGTACTGTGTGTGGTAAGTGATCTATTTAATATTGTGATCTTTATATGCTGATATCTATTCAGTTGTATGGAGCACACCTTATACTTAGCTGCAAAACACTTTGTCAAGGAGGTTGCTCCTACACCAGGAAGCTTTCTCATCAAGAACATGGCTGATGAAGATAATGATGACAAAGTGATCAATTTTAATGTTGCCAGCACCATTGTAAAAGTGCTCACAATTGTTACACAGGTAAGAGTTTATCCTTGTCTGACTAGCTCTGTTTGATGAACCCTTCATCGAGGTATGGAATCTCCCCAAGCACATACCTTCTTCCAAAAGTGCTGCACTGAGGTCAATGAGCCGAAGCTTGAGCTTTTGAAACAGATTTGCACCCAATGGACCTTGCTCTTTGGCATGTTGGAGCACACACTTAAGTTGCATAAAGTCAGTTGGTTGCTATTACTGTCCCTATGAACAATACTAACTCAATCCAATCTGCCAGCAGGGTGAATAGATTTATACAGCTGGCAGATGACAGTGACAAAGTTCCAAACTTGCAGAGCAAGTCATACAGAGCATTCAGGCTTTTGGCTGAAGAATGGAAGAAGTTAGAATTGATGCATAATGTGCTTCAGGTGTGTGCAAGCATCTTCATTGAATCATCAAATTTGTATTAACCTACTGTATAATCAGGAGCCCATGAATGCTCAACAATCATTTTCAGCAACTCATGAACCTACTGTATGGCATGCAATTCTGGTCCTTAAGTATCTCCAACAAACTTAGCAAAACATTGCCAGTTCTTCAAAGTTTGATGAATTTTCAACTGCCATTAACTCTGGCCTCAACAATATTTGCAAGTGGTACCACAAGATTGACAAAACTGATGTCTACTTTATTTGCCTTGGTATGTGTTGTATTTACTATAATGCCCTATCTAATGTACTATCTTACCATGTAGCGCTTCACCCCAACTATAAGGTGGCATATGTAAAGGGTAAATGGAAGCCTCATGACTTTGATGAGGGTATGAGATGCTTGCAGAAGGTTTTTGACAAATACTATCATCATACTTCCTTGCCCAACATAGAGCTGGCTGTTGTGGCTCCTCCCTTGCTCACTTGCCAAGGATTATACAGCCATAGTTGGATGCATGATGCTGTCAAAACTTATGTTGCAAGTGACACTGCAAACTGAAGGCCTTGCCAAGAGCTCAATGACTACCTTACTACCCCACTACAGGATGTTGAGAATATAGTGGCATGGTGGGGTGAGAGTTTTTTTTGTATTGTTATTCCTTGCAAGTTGACTTAAATGCCTTTAGCACCATTCCATTTAATATCCCACCATCTCTCACATCACAAAGGATTACCTTGCTATTCAGGGCTTGGCCATTGCATCTGAATGAGCTTTTTTGAGTGGCAGAATCACTGGGACCACACACCATAATTTTTTGTTCAGCTGTTGAAGAGTGGATACTGTCAAGGCCATATATCTGCAACAGTTCAAGCTGAGTGTGCTGCTGCTCATGAATACTCTGTCATGGATGAGGTCTAGTTACTCATTTACATTGAAATTTTTGTGAATTTATATGTAGTGTTCAGGGGTCAAATGCATTCATAAGGGTCCAGTCCAATGTTTGCCCTCTTTGCCTGAACCTGGCTGATGGTCCAGTTCAAGGTTCACACTTAGAGGCCCAAGAACCAGACTGAACCAGGCTTTGGCAGCACTAGGGCTATCTTTGAGGTTCACTCAGATGTGTTCTGAGGGAAAGGATAGTCATTATATGGTAATCTAATGAGGGACAAAGTACTCGATGAGTTCTAGATGAAGTACTTCTGAGATGAGCAACAAGAGTTTTTAGGCAAGGATGTGCAGCGTCTTCTGGCCACAAGGGACTAACCTGGAACAGAGAGGTGAGCTGCAAGGGAGGGTAGGATTCCTCACTGTGACTAGTGCTCTGGGTGTCCTCCAGGCCTTACTATGGATTTGAGGAAAGCAAGGATCATGAATTGTGAATGATGAAAAGAAAAGGAAGAGGAGAGAGGGGAAATAAAAATGAGAACAACAATAATTCTGAGTGTGAATGGTTGTTGTAGCATGGAGACAAGAGGTTCCATGCCATGTTAGCTGTTTGCTCAAAGACAAAACTCTATTCCTCCACTCATGCCTCATTACATAATAGACTGCTGATCTTTGAGGTTCACTCAGATGTGTTCTGAGGGAAAGAATAGTCGTTATATGGTAATCTAACGAGGGACAAAGTACTTGATGAGTTCTAGATGAAGTACTTCTGAGACGAGCAATAAGACTTTTCGGGTGAGGATGCGCAGCATCTTCCAGCCCCAAGGGACTAACATGTAACAGAGAGGTGAGCTGCAATTCCCATTGATTAGGAGGGCCAATGATGTATCCAGTGAAATTCAGAGACCCAGATTTTAGGAGGAGGCTACTCACTGGGCTAGGTATGCATGTGTGCATCAGTGGACTGGGGGTAAGTTCATGGTGTGATGAAGGAATTGTTCTTGCAGTGCAGGCATGGCTTGCATGTATGGAGCTGAGATTTGTGTATGATGGCACAGATTGGCAAGGAAGGCATCACTTGACCAATGACCTTTCACTTTAACAACATTGAAGGGGATGTTTCAAAGCAGATACTCAAGAGTTGACCCAATCTGAATTTCATGGCCATGCACTAGTTGATGACTGGTGGCTTTCATTGCAGAGGACAGGCATTGTAGGAATTTGGTTTTCGTCAGTAGGTGATAAGAGTTGTTATGGCAATAAGCAAATAAAGTGTTTTCATGGGAGGGCTCATTGATATACAGGTGATTGGCAAAAGCTTCCTCCAGGTTTGAGGGTCCTGTTTGCTTGGCCCAAGATACCTTCTCACCTTCTAGGGCAGTCTTTGTTTGAGGAAGGAAGATCTTCATATGAAGGTTTTGGCAGTCATGGGTATCACTGACATTGGATGGTTTCACATGAATTACCGGGTTGAAAGTGTTGAGGCAGGGAATTGTGAATTTTCCAGCATGGACAGTGGCAAAGAAGGATGTGGTCAGGCAGGCAAAAACCGCTGCATCCAAAGGGTCAGAGAGATTAAGTTGTTCGCAGATGGCAATTATCATTTCAATAGTGTAGGGTTCACATTTGCTTCTCTTTGCAGAGGCAGGAGTGAGAGATATGTAAGTTTTCAAGAGGGCATCTATTTCCATGTCATTCAATGACCAGGTTAAGCCATGCAGAACATGCCACACATGCACACCCCAGACATAATTGACTATTGTTTTGGCAGAATAGTGACCGGCCATGGAAGTGATAAAGGATGATATAAGGATGTGGCTAGCCAGCGCATGTTGGTGTTCAGGGATTGTTTTGCTGTCACAGTACACATGAAAGGTCAGTAGTCCTGAGTCATATGTTTCATGAGTTGCTTCAGCATATGCACGAACCAGGGTGTCTCAAATGCGCTGAAGGTCTGATGGGAGTAAGGAAACAATGTTTCCTTGCTTGTCTTGAGCATCTTGGGAAGATGTAGGGTGCCATAGGTGCAGTCTCTCTTTTGCTAAGCAGTGAGAATGAAGTGAAGAAGGGAGAGGTGTAAGGCTCATGTTATAAGCTTACATTAGATGTAAATTGGTAAGGACAGGTAGGGTTGGACAAGGGTATAGGTGACCCCTGGGGGTCACAGGTAGGTGTATCAAGGGGTATGGGTATGGGTAGCAATAATATGACCCATGTACCCCTGGACTATTTATAGGTACCTTTGGACTGTACAGTAGAGCAAACCTTAAAACCTTAACTCTAAATGGATCATGCCACTTCGTGATTTCATTTCCCTCATCTTACCAACATTTCCAATCATGTTATCCAAATGGACTAAGAAGCCCACAGAAAAACTTCTGGCGATGGCCGCCGAGGGCCAAAACAAGCAGAAGGCAACAGACAATGCTTCTAATACAATTGTTGCACCTAAACGTACCAAAATAACAACATCTGTCAACTCGGAACAAGTTACGAAAAGTCCATTCCCCAGGCCCAACTTCCTATCGAGCCACAGTACGGACTGAAGAAGAGGAGGCATCTCTCACAGATGCTATTGTAATCTCTGATGATGATACAGACAAGGCCAAGGAAAGTTCAGTCGAAGATGTATTAGAATCCTCCGAGGCTGAACTAGGTAGTGTTAGGTCTCTACACTCGTTAATCAGTACTAATCATGAATGGCTACAGAAAACTCATGAAGGATTGGGTCTCACCTATATATGCTTTTTTCCACCTGACACCGGCAATCGAGTATCACGACCAGCACTGCTGCCATGTCTTCAAATGCGCGGCCCACGGCTGCAACCACAAAGTTCGGTGTTACCTCGATAAGAAGGACACCAAGTCTACAAGCAACATGTGTAAGCATGCGAAGAGCTGTTGGGGTGATGCAGCATTACAAGCTGCAGTTGATTGCGGCAATACAAAAGTGGCACACGATGGGCCAATCAAGAGTCTACTTGAAATGGGGTCAATCAAAACATCGTTTGATCACAAAGGAAAGGGGAAAATTACTTACTCGCATCGTCAACACACACGAGCAGAATCACTGTATATAACATCACCTGTTACAAGGGTGCCATTAATCCACAGGTAATAGTGCCGAGATTGTGCAATGGGTTTCAGAGAGTCTGTGATCCTTTGAGATTGTGAAGGATTGAGGATTCATCTCATTAATGAAAACAGGACGGCCAGAATACTACATACCAGCACCAAAAACTGTTGTGCGTGATGTCAGGTTGGTGTTTGTTAAAACACGGCGACGTATAGCAAGAATGCTACAGGTGAGAGTCATCAATGTTGTGCGAATAATTCCGAAGCAATAATATTACTTACTAGGACTATACTGGCAAGCTGAACTTTGCTACCGATGCATGGACTTCGCCAAATCATCAGGCATATGTCGCAGTATCCGTACATCTCGAGCATGAGGGACAGCTGCTATCCATGATCCTTGATATCATTGAGGTTTCCAAGGTAAAAGTAAATGGAAAGATAGACATACCTCCCACTGACTAGTTACAGTCACATACAGGTGTGAATTTGGCTGAAGCTTTCGCAGAACTCCTAGAAGAATTTGGAATATCAGATAGGGTATGAAACTTGAATATCAGCAGAGAAAACTCACCTCACGAGGACTGTCAATGCAGATGTTGAATGTTGCAGCAGACAACACTGTCTTCTTAGATAGCAGATCTATGAAAAAACCCTACAAAAAGAATCTATCCAATAAACCAATACTATCTCCACGGTCAGCGATTCAGACAAATACCAATGACTGATAACGTGGTTGTTCATGGGGTGGTAGGCAATCGGTTACCGAAGTTGCTATAGATGATAGCGGGAAAGATCGGTCAGTTGAGGACACAAACGAACAGGAAACAACAAGAATAACTCTCAGAAATACTACTAGGAACTACTACGTAACGCCTAAGACAACTGGTCTTGCGTCTGCTAAAAACTATGAAAAATATTCTGTGCGAAGCTAACAACACTATACCCTCGAAGCGCCACTCAGGCTGGTCAATGGATAGGACTGCTCAGTGTCCAGAGGACTTTCTAATACTATGACTCCTGCTGCAAGGAACTCTCTGTGAGTATTAAACAGTTTCGACAGGAACGGGCTAATTTGGCTTTCAGTACCAAACCCCTATCACTAGCTAAAGTCTTTCGACAAATGAGACCCTAATACACTACCACACGCAGGTGTGTCCGGTCAAGTATATGTCTTAGCAAGCTATAGATCCCCCCACTAAGCTACTCTGAGTCTTAGATGGCAGAAAGAGATCAAACACAGAAAATTTCACGATAGGTTTCGATGAAAACGCGAAAAATAATGAAGGAATAAAAGAATGAATTTCAAGGTCACCTTGGATGATGACGATGAAGGAAGTGGTGTCACTCAAGCTCACTGTCTCACACAGCTATCTCAAACTTTCTCACAGTTCTCACTGTTGTCTAGCTTAAGTTACACTTCACACCTTACACTCAAACTTCGAACTAAATCTTCGAGGGAAATCTTATTATTATTTCGAGGCAAAATTTGAGTCCTTATATACACAAAATTAGTGGCTGTGCTATGGCTAATTCTAGGAGTCATTTCGAGTCAATATGAGTCATTATTTGCGGCTATGCGCTGAAATATAGGTAAATGAGTCAACTCGAGTCATACTGAGTCAGAAGGAGTCAAAAAGAGTCAAAGTGAGTCATAACATTTCTGACTCTTAGTGACTAGGCTCGAAAGAGCTTACATAAGCTAGATATATTCATGATTTGTTGAACCAATTAAAAAAAATACGACTCGTGGGAAAAAAGTGTATTTTGAGTATTACACTAGATTTAGCAGGGTAACTTAAGTCGAAATATTTTTGTAATATTCCTAACTTAGCAGGGGTATCATAGGTAAAAAAGTTAAGTCATTTCATCGAAAATTGGGACGGGAATAAAATAATTGAAAATATTACATCTAAGAAATCGATCAACTTTTGAAAAAGTAAGGTACAGTAATTGTTGAATAAAAACTCATAGTGTATCACTGGTAAGGTAAGTAGCTATTAGGAAGGTGTTTATCAGTCATGCACCAAACTGGTTTGGTGCAGGTCAACGCGTTGTCAAACGACACACTTGTTGTGGAGCTCTCAAAAATCCTTCCGAGTTTTGGTGGTGAAACAAACCGAACACGGTGTTTCTTGCATGTGGTTAATCTTGTGGCGAAGTCATTACTCCGTGAGTTCGAGCAAAAGGGGAATGGGAAGAAGGGAAATGGGAATGGGAATGAGTCACATGATACCATGGAGGAAGGCTCACTCACTGACGACACTGATGACAAGGATGATCTTCCAGAGCTTGAAATGCAGGATGATCCCAGTGGCATCAATGATGAAGGTGATAGAGATGATGATGAGGATGGATGGGTAGATGAGGCTGCATTATTGAGCGCAAATGAGCGCGCAGAGCTAATACACAGTATCCGTCCAATCAAAGTGATATTGATTAAGGTGAATATGAAAACACTTACTTACCTTGCCATGCATCTCCTGAACAACATTCCCTTGCAGCTTCGCAAACTTGCATACAAAATACTTCACTCCACCACCATACTCCTTCCCGTGTGGAAATCAATCCTCGAAGATCTGAAGCTGGCTGTGAGAATCATGCCGTGCGATGTATCAACTCGTTGGAATTCCACTTACGATATGTTGAATTTCGCACTCGAATACCGGAAGGGTATTGATGCGATTACGGACAAAAGGAAGCTTGGACTTGGTGAGTATGAATTAAAGCCTAACGAGTGGCTCCTTGTGAAGCAGTTTTGCGATGTACTCAAGGTATGTGATGTGACACGTGACATCCCAACTTGAGCTAACATGTACTTTGTAACAGATCCTCAAGGATGCGACACTCTTCTTCTCCCGTTCAACGCCAAATCTCGCCATGGTGATCCCTGCTATGGATCACATTGACCATGTCTTCACCAGCGCCATCATCAAGAAGGAACCCCTTGATCCTGCAATTGGTGCAGGCCTCAGACTTGCAAAACACACTCTCAACCGCTATTACTCGCTCACTGATGCATCCAAAGCCTATCGTATTGCAATGGGTGTGTGGTCTGTATGTTTTTATACATATATTCACTCATTTTATTGTAGTACTCCATCCCCAGCCATAAGCTAGCATATTTCAGATCTGCAGGCTGGCCACAAGAGTGGATTCACACTGTGGAGAAACTTGTTCATTTCGGAATTCAAACGGTCATATGCTTCTCGGCATGCAGTAGATGTTGAATACAATGAGCTGGCAGTGGCTGATGATGTTGACGAGGTGTGTACTGACCGTTTTGATTTTGTTTCGGTACTAATTTATTTTAACACTCAGGATGATGAATCAAGCAACATTTTCGACTGACTCCCCGCACTTGCACATGTCAAGACAAGTGGTGAGGAACTTGAAACCTACCTTAATACTGACATCGAAGACATTGCGGATCCAATCGCCTGGTGGCATGGACACCGCAAGACCTACCCTCACCTTTCTCACATGGTGCTCGACTATTTAACGATTCCAGGTACATTTTATTTTAATTGTTGGTGAATTCACTTTTAATTATATTACTTTAGCGACATCTGTTGACGTTGAATGAATATTCAGCCGCGGATGCCTGCTCCTGTTGCACGTCCAAAATCGCCTTTCAGCTCAGTCAACCCGCGCTCTACTTTGTGTCGGACTATGGAGCCAATTAGGGTCGGTGAAGGACAAGGACATTAGCACAGTGGCTAGTCTGCCAGAGGCTGATGCAGATGACGAGGCACTCAATAACGGATGGATAGCATTATCTTACAGTAGTACTACATTGTTATATACACTTGCAAGTACTACAGGTAGCAGGTGTACCCGTCGTACCCGCTACCCGTATGTGACCCTTACAGTGACCCGCACCCGTCAGTACCCTCAGGTGTAAGGGTATGGGTAGTTTATGGGTACGGGTGTGGGTTCAGGTGATCATACCCACGGGTTTACCCGTGTCGAACCCTAAGGACAGGTCAAGTAGGTAAGTCTTTGCAGGACTTACTAGTCCTGCAACACTTTGAACAACTCTTTTCCACAGCATTCAAACTCATGGTTGGTGAATGCTTGACATCAGATCTCAGATTTGGCAGCACTTTTTCCCACTGAGTGAAACAATTTGTTGCGTATTGGGGGCTATTTGGATCTGACATTTGCGGTAGCTTCAGATACATCTCTAATGAAGGGCTGCAGCTCAATTGGGATACTAATTGGAGGCAGAAGGAGCTTTGTGGGGGGTATGCCCCACAGGAAGGACTGTTGGCTGGGTTATCCCTGCTTGGGACGTATCAAGTAAGAACTGTGCACTTGGCACTAGTGAGGACTTGATGAACATGTTTGAAAACTTCGTTTGATGCATGGTTTCTACTCCAACCTGCCCACCAGCCTTCAATGATGCCTCTATTGTCCCCATAGACCTTAAAATGAATTCCAGTGGCTTGAGAACTAATGATTGTGTGGATGAGAAATTTGAAGCCAATGCCTTCAGCCCATCCAATGTCTTGACCATCCCTCTTCCAACCTGGAATGAGGTCCCACACTCTCCAGAAACCATTGATGACAATGCCGATTCCATGGCCAGAGCTAGCATCCGAATAGGCATGGAAATCGAGGACAATGCATGGTCCAGGGATTGGGCAGGATGTGTACACATTATTGAGGGAGTCCATGGGAGAAAAGGGCAGTCATTGAACATGGCCAACATGGCCTCGAGGTTGGTGAGGTAAGCTCAGCCCATGGGGATAATGTGGGCAGCATGTAAGAGCTTTCCATAGAGTTTCTAGACCTCATGTAACATGTGTGTACATTTTTATTCCCAATTTGTGATAGCGCAGAGGTATGTAATCCTTTTCTTGACTGAGATGTCCACCATTCAATTGTCAAGGTTCCAAATGAAACCTGTGAATGGAGGCGTTGAACAGAATGTTATGTCTTTGGCTGGTTCCCATGAGATGCCCAACTCTGAGGGGAATTTGTCAATATCAGCCATACAATAAGAGAATAGCGTATCTTCTTTGGATCACAGGGAACATTGGGATAGGTCTTGGATTGGGAATGACACATCCTTGTCAAATTCTTCAGCTGAATTATTAGGCATGGTAGCGCCCTTATACCATTTGTGTCCTCCACTGATGACGACACCTCCATTCTCGGCAATCTCTTTCACCCATTGGGCACATCTAACATTATGTTCATCCAAAAATACCTATTTGATCCAGAAGAAGAGATTGTCATCAACCCACTTCAATGTAGGGTCAATACCTTTAGCCTGTAGTATGTCTAGCCCTGCATCACTGATATTGCCATATATGCTGGCCGAGGGTCCAAAACCAAAACAGAGAGCTGCATCAACAGCAAAAGCATCATTACCAGGGAGCTGAATAGCCAGGGCTGCCCATTGTGAATAATGGAGAGGGATAGTGTGATAGGCTTCCGCCACGTCACAGACTGCACCTTGTGATCCTGGAGGTAAGTGCCAAATAGATAAGCAAATGGTTGAAAATGTCCCATAGGTACAAGGAAACAGGTCTGAGTCAACCCTTGAATTAATGGATGAAATAGTTTTGGAGGGGGTGTGGGGAAAGGATAGGTTTTGAATGAGGCAAAATCTACCAGTCTTTCCTGGCTTAGGTACCAGGGAAAGAGGAGCTGTCTGAAAATGACTGATGCAGGATTCGAGGTCTTCAGCTGTAAAAGGGCCAATGAAGCATCCTTTCATAAACTCAAGATTAATAATGTTCCAGAAGGCTTTGATATGCTCTTCAATGAATGGGCTATTAGGTGGTTTGTATGTACATTCAATTGGGGGAATGCCCCCAGAAAAGCCCAACAAAAGACAGCCTGGTATATGCAAATATCTACTGAGAAGGCCTGTTTCTCCAAGGAGACAGGCCCAACCCTGAGGGTTGTATGGCATAAGCACATTACTCTTTCTGGCTTCGAGGGCATCCTTGAGCACCATGCTCTTTGCTCCCACATTCCAAGCACTCATGGTGCAGCTCATGGTTCCCAGTGAAGCAACCATTGGGGCATTGCTATTTGAAGCAGAGTGGGTTTTAAAAGAACATACCATAACTAAGGTTTGTGAACAGACTTTTTCCCATAGTTCCTCATTGATCAAATGAAGGAGAGTTTAATTGATAATGGCAATGTTAAGACCTTCATTGCATTTGAGATGGTTATGCCAGTCCTGTCAGACCTGCAAAGCATAGTGAAGGACCACTAGGTCTCCAAGGTCACTATTGTTATGGATGGAGTGATTTTCCAAGTGCCAGAAGAACAGTGACAGGGCATCAATATGGGTCTGTGGCCACTTTTCCCTGCTGAGTTGCATCATGAATAGGTTCTTTGAATGAAGGAAGGTTGAGAATGGGAGGTCGTGGTCAGCTACAGCTGATTTCGATGCTTTAAATGCATATGTGGGGTGGATCATAAGTTGATCATTGACCCTTGTGAGGCCAAAATCATCCACCACCAAATGAGCTGTGCCGAGGGCTTCTTTGCAGCCATCCGTGGAAAAGTACCAGAGTTCTATGTATTCAAAGTTATTGAGCTTTTGGATTGCATACTGGGAGGGACAAGGGGAGATAGAATCTCCTACTGATACTTTATTATTGAAGCCATTCATTTTTGGTTTCTTCTTTTCAGATTCAACTCTCTCCCTCTTGGCTTCAGCTTCTTGTTGCACATGTATTTCATCTTCTTGGGTGGCATGAGCTCAGTCAGCTTCTGCTGCATCTGCTATTTCCTGTTCTCTATTCTGGTTCCATTTGTCAACCCTTTGGTTGTGACCCGCTGTCCAGGACTGAGTTAGATATAGGATGACAGCTTCTTGGGTTTCTGCAGTTGCTTGGCATATGTCATCACAGATGTTTGTGTACACGTCTCCATTGAAATCAGGACAGACTTTGTTTGATGGGTCGGCCATGTAGATTTATGGAAGAAATATAGTGGTTGTTATTGACAAGATATGAAGAAGAAATAAAAATGAGAATGACAATAATTCTGAGTGCAAATGGTCATTGTAGCACAGAGACAAGAGGTGCTGGGCCATGTTAGCCATTCACTCAAAAACAAAACTCTATTCCTCCACTAGTGCCTCATTACATAATAGACTGCTGACCAAGGCTTTTAGCTATCACAAACAAAGGAATTCAGATAGGTTGAATACAGCCCAAGATAACTAAACTTTCTAGATTTTTGGCCTAATACTTTAGGCTCAGCAACAATGATGGCAAGAGATCAAAGTTTTTGTATAATGAGCTGAGTAGGGCACTGAACACTACACACTTTGTAGAACAAACAAGTCAGCTAGTACTCAAGTAGCTGTTCAGTTGCACAATGAGGCATACAACAGTGGTGTTCAAAGTAACTTTTGGAAAGCTCGCTAAGGTTGGTAAAACTTAGTAAAGCTCAGTAAAACATGCTACAAATTGTTCTGAAAACTCTGACATAAGCATGGCTCAGATTGGCATGGAAAGCAGACTTCAAAAAGAGACTTAGTGTTGAAAGATGATGTAGTGATAGAATAAGTAACAAGAAGCAATACAATTGTTTGAGATATATAGAAACTAGTTCACCATGCCCTGTATTGGATCACACCCTTCAAAGGACAAAGTCCGGCTGCACAACCAACTCATGTCCATTATGAGGGAAGGTGAGTGTGGCTGAACTGCAGGGAGGACTGAGTGCTGGGGGGAAGGGGGGCACCATAGTTGAACTGTAGGGAGGAAGCAGCACTGCCATCACCACGAGGGTTGAAGGGAGGGGGATGTGAACTAATTGGGCTGCTTGCAAAAGGGCTGGGAGGGGGAGGGACTACTGAATTGTGGGCTAGTGCCGCTGCCATCTGCAGGATGGCTATAGTGAAATTTCAGGGAAGCACTACCACCAGCAAAGGTACCAGAGGAGGGGCACAGATAGCTGAATTGTGGGAGGGCACCAGTGCCACCACCCAGAATTGATGGGGAAAATCATTGATGCCCCCCTGGGCATAGGGGGGGGGGACATGTTGAGGGATCCTCCTCAAAGGTAACGGTTTTCTTGTTGAGACCATAAGGGATGGCTGCAGCAACGAGCGTTCTTCCTCTAAGATTGAAAATCAGGACATTGTGCTCACCAAGATTGTAAGTGATGGCTGCAGAAATGGGTGGTCCTTCTCCAAGATTGAAAATCAGGACATTGTGAATGATGGATGTATCATTCAGAGAGGATGTGATGGAGGGTTGGGGAGAGGGTGTACAGAGTCGGAAAGGATGAGTAGTGCAGTGATCAGACCTTGAGGCAAATGACACACAATGCTACCAAGTCAAATTAAAATTCTGACTGGCATTATCCAAATTTCCTTTTTCGGCCCACTCCCTGGATATCAGCCAACATGATAAGGATCTCTTGCACATCCACCATGCCTCATCAGTCCCTGCATGGTGAACTCCATCAGATCTTGGGTCAGGCTGAACTTGCCTTAACCAGGTCAAGATATGACCATGCAGTCCAACATATCAACAACTCAGATAGCAGTATGGACACATCTAGTGATGAATAACTATCTGATCCTGATCTCATGGTGATCACTCCTCCATCTCCAATTTTTTACCCAACATTGCTGATCTCTCGGACTCCTCTGACTCCTCTGATGATTTTTGGGAGTCCTGGCCTCATTTATTTCGCAAGAAATTATGCATTGATCCTGACATCTTTGATGACATCCTCAACCAGATATCCGATCATCATATTTTTACCAATTGGTCCAATAACCCCCAGCTCCCTGTTGCTATCCAACTCACTATCTTTCTCAACCGTGCTGGCCACTATGGCAATGTAATATCCCCTGAAGATGTCAGCCAATGGGCAGGTGTCAGTGTTGGCTCTGTGATTAACTGCACCAATTGTGTTATGGTTGCTCTCCTTGAACAGCATGACACATTCATATCTTTCCCTGCTCTACAAAAAGCACCTTATGACTACTGTGGCCTGGGTTCAGCGCTGCATCATCCTTCATAATATGATTATTCACTTTGAAGAGAAATGCAACTCTATCACTATGGATTGGGCCATTAGTGAGGGCCCAGGGGGTGTGCCACAAGAGGTTGAAGAGCCAGATGATGATGAAGTAGTGGGTGATAGGTCTTATGAAGGGACACCAGGTCAGGCTTGTAGAGCACATTTGATGGATCAACTTTTCAATAGCCCTCATTCTGATGTACAATGTACATAAGGCTAGCAAACATATCATTGTATTCATAGGTAGCATATGTAGGGTACATGAAACATATCAAGGTATACAAAACATATGTAATAGTAGCACAAATGAAAAAACAGCAATGAACAATGTAATGAATCTAACAGTCCAGTAGAGCAGCCCCCTCAAGATGCAGCATCACTACCTTTGGTCTGCTCATCCTGCATGAGTTTCTTGTACTTGATCCTGAGATGCAATGCCACTACCTCCGAATCCCAAGCCCTAGACTCAGCATTGTGAAGGTGAATGTCCATGGTTTGCAACTCTTGTTCACACTGATGGACAACACTTGCATTCACATGGACAATGGCATGCTCATTGTATATAAATTGACACTCTTTGTCCTCGCAGTAAATATCCAGCTTCGCCATAGTGCGGTCATTCTTCAACTTGTACTGTGTCTTCACCAACAGTTCCTTCAATACTCTCTCCAACATCTTCCCGGAGGTAATGCTCTCAATTTTGTCATTCAACATGTCAACTTGCTCGCAAATGTTGGAGTGGATCTGCTTCTTGTTGGTCACCTTGCATTTCCCTTTCGACACTGATGTCTCTGGAGTCGAAGATGACTAGGAAGGTGGCATGCTGGAGCAAGTGTGTGCCAAAGAGTATGATGACACAGCTGATGAAGGTTTGGTGCTCATGCGGACACTGCCAGTTTTGGAGAGGAATGCACTGTGGTTGTTGTATGTGGAGGTGTGGGGCTTCTGCAGAACTGCAAATGAAGGAGTGGGGGGAGGTGATGGAGATGAAGGAAGCTGCCACTTGTTCCTGATGCTGGCCCTGGGTGGGCTGTCAAGGCTCACAGCATTTGCGTCACAATCATATTCATCCATCCCATCCATAGTAAAAAGAGCATCATCAAAATCATCTTCAGCCTAAGGTGCCGTGCCCAAAGGGGGACACGAGAGAGGGTATGATTTGTGAGGAGGAAGGTGAGTGCAGCTGAACTGTGGGGAGGACTGAGTGCTGGGGGGAAGGGGGGCACCATAGTTGAACTGCAGGAAGGAATCAGCACTGCTGTCACCACGAGGGTTGAAGGGAGGGGGCATGAACTAGTTGGGCTGCCTGCAAAAGGGCTGGGAGGGGAGGACTGCCAAATTGTGGGCTAGCGCTGCTGCCATCCACAGGATGGCTATAGTGAAATTGCAGGGAAGCACTACTGCCCACTGTAGGGAGCATTCCTACGCTGGGCTCATATTCATCAATTTTCCGATGTATCATACATCCATCCGACTCCCATCCAACCCTCATCCGACCCATCTGATGCACATCTGCTTTTCGGATGACCTGTGGATACCTTCAGATCTCTTCCTATAGCTTGTGCATCCACTGCATCCGTCCTGTCCACATCCATTCAACCTCATTGGTACGTAGTTACACTCATTTTCCTGTTACTGACTGAACACAGACATATCCTCTCACACTCCACTGTTTTTTGCATTTCTTATGGCACAGTCTAGACTCACTGTCTGTATAAGAAAATACTCTTCCCTATAACTATAGAGATTTTCGGAAAACTTACATATTACCTCTCCCACTTTTCCTTCTCCTTACCAGTATATCATTGTGACCTATACCCACTATCAATTTAACATTTGATGACTTTCCTTCGAGTTTGAATCGCATCCTACGTGCATCCACAGGTTCAGTCCACCATCCGACGCATCTGATGAATCTGTACGTTCATCTGCTTCATCCGCTTTTCATCCGCTTTTGCGGATTAATCCCATCAGGTCATTCTAGACAGAGACTACTTCCCAGTAGCAAATCCCCTCTAGGGTCGAACATGCTTGATACTCAAGTGAGGCAGCAGGCTGCAAAGACCCAACTTTGGAGTAGTCCATAGTATCCCTCTACTCTATTTGTTGTACCCACACTGCAAAGGCACCAGAGGGGAGTGTGGATAGCCAAATTGTGAGCTACCACCTGCAAAGGCACCAGAGGAGGGGGGCGGATAGCCAAATTGTGGGAGGGCACTACCGCTCGCTGAAGGACTAGTGGAGGGGGAATAGCTGTATTGTTGAGGGTGATCAACTATTCTCCCCCCCTGAGTGTGGGGGGAGCAGGGCTGCCCATGAGGGTGCTGGAAGGGAGAGGAGTACTGTGGACTTGTGAGGAGGCATCACCAGTGCCTGCTGTGCTTACAAGTGAGAAGAAATGGGCAGCATGGTCCACCCCAGGCTGTGATAAGATTGTTGGTGCTGCGAATGATGGGTTGGACCCCCAGACTGCTCGAAGATCATCGAACCAAGGACAATCATGTCAATCTCCTCTGTAAATATTATCAGTACAATTAAATAAATTTGTGTGACATATGCACCCTTCAAATTTGCAGCAGCATTAGCATCAAGTGGAACAACACCAGCACCAGTTCTGTGTAATTTATCATAGAGGGGACACCAGACCTTCTTGAGACTTGATGTGATGTGATCAGCATGTAAATTTTGGAACAGGGAGAGGACAACTTACGCGGAAATGCGGTATGCTACCGAGTCATGAAATTTATCTGGGATCGCAGCATATAAGCTCCCATATTTATGGTCATGTATGAAGATAAAATGAGCTATGAGACCTTGAATCTCATTTTTGTTTTTGCCCAAGGGGGGGCTATGATCTGCATTGCATTTACTGTTGAATAGTACAGTAGAATCTGCAGGATGCTGAACAAGCCATCAAACAAGCATATCGGTATGACAGGGCTCTTGTTGCCAGTTGACCTGAACCCTTGGCCCATTGTAGTCTGTGGTAGCCACATCAGGCTGAGTGGCAGCTTGAGTTTTGCCACCTCATTTGGTCTTGCTCTTTCCACAAGTAGTGGGTACTGGGGGAGGTTCCATGGTTCATTGAGGGTAACAGAGGGTCTGCAGATGTGCAGACCAATGAGGTTGTGGTCGTAGGGCAGGCATGTTTTTCGAACCCTGACATGCATGCTGAGTGAGCTGTGCATGATCGTCATTTGCAGAAGGTTTCAATACTTTCAATATTGAGGTTCTTAGCCATGTTTTACCAAGCTTTACCGAGTTTTACCAACCTTAGCGAGCTTTCCAAAAGTTACTTTGAACACCACTAACATTGTTTGATCACACCTTGATCACACCGCCACTGATCACATGGTTGAGAGTTTCTAGAATTCTGTTGAACCAACAATAATTTACGACTCTGTTCGGGATCGTGATTTCACCCAACTTTGACAAATTTCAAGAAAGAAAATAACATGGTTAAGTAAGCATGCCAGTGTGCTGTGTGCCCTGGTCATGGTGTGATGTCTTCTTATCAATACAATCATGCCATTGACACAATGCTCATCAGTATCGCGATACTCTCTCTGTTTCCACCCAACCATGGCCAGAGGAAAAGGTAAAAAGAGGGCAGCCACTGACAGTCAGGAAACTGCCACAGCAGCAAAAGACCACTGCATATGGTCTCTGGATGATGAAAAGAAGCTAATTGAATACGCTGTCCAACACCACACCAAAGGGGGTGATGGGATGAACTTCACCAAATCTTTCTGGGTTAGTGCTGCTGCAGAGATGGCAACACACCCATGTCCCAAAGGTGCTCCCAAGACACCTGAAGCCTTCCAATCCAAATGGACTCGGGTAAGTACTATTGTTTTATTGATATATGTGCTGTTACTGATATTAATGTATCTCTAGATCAAAAAGATGTATCAGGTGGTTGACAAAATCGCTAGCCATGCCTCAGGGCTATCGTTCCACCCAGAATTAGGAGCAAATATCAGCAAAGAATCTGAGACTATGTGGGTGGACTTTGTTAAGGTACTTTTTTGTATATCTCCCCTGCTCTACCACACTAATTATTCATGCAGCATAACCCCTCAGCGAAGCCTTTAAGAAACAAAGGATGGTCACATTACGAGGCACTGTGAGGCATCATTCCAACACACACGAGCAGCTGGGTTGGCTTCCATGCCAGCACCAGCCTAACTACAAACATGTTGACTCCCACAGCAACTGATAGTGATATCACCCACACTACTACTGCCGATGCTTCTGCTGATGTCATGTTGTTGCTGGAGAATGCGCTCAATCAAGTTGAGTTCCATGATCTCGATGATGACGAAATGCGCACCACTCCAATATTGAATGATAACCCACCTGTCCCTGCACCTATCCCACCTGCCATGCCAAGAGGCTTCAATGCAGCAATGCAGCCTTTTGTTGCCCCTCAATTTCCATGCCTGGTTTATCAACCACAGTGAAGCGTCAAGCTGATGGAGATGATAGCAAACAACACAGGTCCCGCCCTCCACATTCTTCAAAAGCCAAGAGTGTGGCAGGGTCATTGAAATCACAGTGTCTCTCCCTGCCACTTGCTTTGGAAGGGTTGGGTGATAAAGTGGCCGATGGTATAGCTTCTGCAACCTCAGCACTTCAGAATACCGTCACAGCCCACATCATGGAACCTGTTCCATCCTGCAAGCAGTGCACTATGCTTCGAGTGCAAGAGGAGAAGGATTTGGATGACTATGATGCTGTGGCAATGATCAACCTTTTTCAATCTGTTGTCACTATCACTGATGCTTACAATAGCATCACACGAGATGGCATTCATAAGATTTTTTTAGTGCAGCACCTGCGGGAGGCAAGGAGAGTATGGGTGAACAAACAGGAACTGCTGCAATACCTTCACATTAGATTTTTTATGACATTGTTAAAGCACTTGTTTCTTATCTGCATGCAATACAATATTTCAAGTTGGCGGCAAAGATACATTGTACATTGAAAGGACTAGATAAACGACAGCAACAAATGACAAAACTAATTACATTCCATTTGCACCAGGTGGCAAAGATGCTCCTCTACGCTGCTGTTCTACAAGGTAATCATCCCACATTGATTCAGCAATCTCATCACAAACATTGTGTGCATGAATGTGTGCTGCTTCAGTGGGAGGTCCATTGGCAAGTGTGCCACTATCATAATCAGCGCTCCACTCATCTGACTCCACATCATGATAGTCCAATAATTTGTCTGGGCCGTGGATGTGGATGACATTGTGTACAAGACACAATGCCGGAGGGATGTGAGCTTGTATATCAGAACTATACTCAGGAGGGTGCCAAAGTATGCGAAAGCAATTTTTCAGGACACCAAAAATACGCTTGACGACATTGCAGAGCTGCGCGTGGTGTAGGTTATATAATTCCTGAGCATTGCAAGGCCTGCAAAGATATGTAAGTACTGTGCCCGGGTGATAAGTCAGGTCACTGCAACATACACCAGATTTGTGCGGCCCCATTCAGCAAGGTGGTAGCAGACACCATGATAAGGCATGAACAATTCATCACACACACCAAATCCAGCATCTGCAAGGTAAACCTTGCCTGGAGGGATTGTAAAATCAGTCAGACAAGCCACGTTGTAGACACAAGCATCTGCTGCAAACCCTTGGAAACTACTCAACATGTACATGAAACGCATGTCGAAGTCACATGCAGCAAGGCAATTTTGGGTTAAATTGCCTTTGTGGTCACAAGCAGCATTGCAATCAGTAGCTGAGGGATGGAAATTAATGTGTGTGCTGTCAATAGCACTGATTACATCTGTGAAGTATGGATACAATTTTGTCATCTCAAGGATTTGAGCCAGTATTGGAGCACCTGCATCGGGGAGCTGGACATAAGTGGAATAGATTGGGCGGGAGGAGAATGCAATGAGAATTTGTTTGGAATATCTGAAAGGAATATTGAGCACACATAGGGGTAAGAATGAGAGGACACACTTTGATATAGTATCATTTGAGTGCTGAAAACACTCAGCAAGGTGGCATACAGAAATGCCTGTAACACAGGCATACAGGAAGATGGCTAGTTGCTCCTCTAGTGTTACATGTTTCGAGTTGTTTATGCCGCCATCATGAAGTAATTGTAGTAGTAGTATGAATACATGGCAATGCATGCTGAGCTCACATTGAATCTGTTCTGGATGGCCATTGAGAAGTTCGTTGACCCAGCCAACCCCCATTAGAATTGAAGTATGACAAGGCTGTTTGTCATAATAGGTGTTTGTATACAAATTCATGGCGACCCCCGCAATATTGATGACTTCAGAAGCCGACGAGACCACGTGCTGAAAAAAGTGGATGATGGCTTGAAGAAACTTGATATCGGATTGCTCTGCATTGTCAACACTTTCCAAGTCCTCACTGGAGTCATCTCCTTGGTCCTCCTCATCCCGCTCATGATCCCTTGAGTTTGACAAATCCTTGTCATCAGCGTTGCCATTGTGGAGAAAGAGGTGGGGAGCATGGCTGTGGTGTGCATGTACTACACACGCATATTGATAACGCTAATCAGCATGACATCAGTTTCAAGCTCTGATTAGTGAATGCTTACTTAACCATGTTATTTTCTTTCTTGAAATTTGTTGAAGTTGGGCGAAATTGTAATCCCAAACAGAGTCTACATTTACAAATTATAATAGCATAGCTCTGTGTGGAATAGTGAATGTCCGACTTTTACTGGGTACAAAGTATCACAGTTGTGAGACATACTTTTTTCGTCAGAATTATGGTTTTATTGCAACTTCCTGTCAATCGATACCGTTATGCTAACGCCCATGCATTACTCACCTGGGTAACACCATATATAGTACATATTAGTGACGATTATGGGATGACATACCTGTTACTAAGTAGGGGCAAAAACATATGCTGCAGCACTCAGCAGTGACTTTGGTAGAACTACAGAGGGACCAGTACTATAGATAATAGGTAGATATGATAAGATCTATCAAAGACTTATATAATACAGTCACATGCTGTTTAATCAACACTGCTGCAGTCAGGTAATCACGCCTGCAACGCCCACACTATTTCACACGCCTCTCTTCCCTTCATGCTCATCATCGGTGCATGATGAGCACCATATCTCACTCATTTTACATTGTTCTTTTTGGCTTTTGTGATGTCTGCATTGCTATTATGATGGTTGGCATCCACGACACTCTCACGCCTCTAAAAGCTTCGATATTGGAGACATATGCCTGCAATCTTTCACCGTGCTGGTGCCCATCCTCTGCCATGCTACCTCATGTGAACTGACATGCGGCATGATATAGGTATGTAGCTTGATCTTTTCCTCACTTCTTCTTTTTCACCATCATCATGGGCCACCAAAAGCAGAGGATGTTGACGTCTTCACTGGCTACAATGTCTCTAGTTGACTTGTCATTCAAGATTTGCACCAGTACTGCATCTCTCATAAAAATTCACAGAGTGGCTATTAAGAGAGGCAAGGCACTGTCAAGAAACACGAGGTATGTTGCCAGTTGTGATCTTGACTCTCCTTGATGATTTTCCATCTCACAACACAGAAATTGTCCAATGCATGCGAGAGCTTTTTGCAGAGGCTCAGTTGGAGGCAGGTCCTGACTTTGCTGAACCTA